>CM031705.1:12618165-12927934 GCA_018466805.1 Hippocampus abdominalis | reverse complement strand
TGTTATTGTTCTTTAATCAGTTTCATTGCCTTGATGCATCCTGCCTAAAGACCATGTGATGATGGAACGGCCAGTCAGATAATAGAAATGAGGCACAATGCTTTCGATATGACCACAAGACCTTGAAGTGAGTCTTCGACTCTGACTTCTTTTGCGGCAAAAAGAGGAGTGAGAGTCATAAAAGTTGAATGATGACTTTTTCACGGGTTGAAAGGGTTTAACATGATAACTTGTTTCTGTTCCATAGCTCATCAGTATGGTTGATGGTGTGCTATTTGTAAAAAAAAAAAAAGGGCATAAATGTCTTCATGCATTCGCTTGAAGGTAAATTGAAATGATATGTTTAAAAGTGCCTCTCTGTGCTTCTAATATGCCCCATGTGTAAAAAAAAAAGACAGAAATGTCTTTGGTCGCTGTTCTGGTGCAGATAGAGACCCCCCCCCCCCCCCAACACACACACACATATCAAGCGAATAAAAATGGCCTGCATGTTGAGAATGGGTCTCAGCGGCTTCTGATTGATTTGGCTGTAACAGTGACAACAGCCTCCCCTGCGTTTCGCTCCGCATAATTCTTTGATTAATGCCGAGTATCCCAAAATCGCTCCACTGCAACACAAAAATCGAATTAAATCACCTGGATACAATCTGTAATTGATTGAAAGTGTCAAAAGAAGCGGGTGATACTTAATAATGTGAAGGACCTCTCAAAAAAAGGTGTATTAAGAGTTTCCTTTTAATGGTGTTTTTATTTGGCCCATGATACGTTCCATCACGCCTGTGTGGCGCTATCAGGATGTCACAGGTGACGTATAGGTGTCGAACATCATCTTTCTTTTCAGTCCCTCTTTCACCCAGACATATTCCGATGTCACGACACTTCCCCACAGGACCAGCCCATCGACACGTACTATGTCTCTTTGTGTACAAGATCACGAGCCACAGATCACTAGACCATAAATGGGAGCAGTGTGCACCTCACAGTGTATGGACTTTGTTTCGAATCAATACTGTAAATATTGAAGACGTGGGGTGGGGATATGCCAAATCATATTCATTGAAGGGAGCCCGTTCCCCTTGGGCTGCCAATAAAGCAACTCATGTTTTTTTTTCGTTCCCGCTGTAGCAAGAAATGGCGACTTTGCCACATTGTATTTTTCATGAATAACAATTACACATTTTCACAATTTTTCATATGCGAGAGCCTATTGCTTTATTCTGTGCACAGTGCATACACTCCGCTAGCGCACTTCATTATGGATTAGGCAAGCAGTTCCAAGACGGAGCAAACAAATCAAAATGAAAGGTGTCACTAATTGGCTAAATGGCGTGTCCACAACATTTCATTTACATTCAGAAGTATTTCAACAAATAGCAACTGTAATATACATTATGTTAAATAATAGTTCTGCAAATGTCAAAACAAAATATGCGTTTTTTTAGTAAGAGCAGGTTTTTTCAGGTGTTGTTTTGTATACAGTGAAGGGTTGTCACTTTAATTGATAATCCTATCAACTATTCATTGAATGAGTGAGTTATCGGATGGATTGCCAGGCCTGCAATTTCATCATCGTTTTTTTGGGGGGGGGGGGTTTGTTACACATCCCCCCCCCCAATAATCTCCTCCCTTAAAAGTCACAGGTACTCTCTTTTTTAGCAACATGTTGCTAATAGACGTGTATCTTTGTCTGTAAGCAGCAAATTATGCTAAACTACAGTCAATTTAACGTTCTTGCATTTCTAACAAAATTAGCTTCTATTTGCAACTCTCTCGTCCACAAACACGGTACAGTATGCACCAAATAGTGACACTAGCGGTAACATGCTAGTGGATGCTGGACTCCAAATCCCAGCCATGATCCCAAAAACCCAGATTTAATAAAAAGGCCGGGGGGGGGGGGGGGTGGGTCATCAGGAAGGGCATCGCGTGTAAAAACATGCATAACTGCCATTGCTCAACCCGTATTGTTTTATTGTTTTTGTTCCTGATTGTAAAGTGTCCTTGGGTGTCTTGAAAGGCGCTTATAAATAAAATGTATTATTATTATTATTATTTACATCGATGTGGCGACCCCCTGCCGGGATATCACTGACTGCAGTATCCACTTCCCACCAATAGAGGGCTTTAATAGACAGTGAAAAGGTCATCTATAGTTCAGCTACAGAGTCGTGCTTCGTTGATGTAGACGGAAAACCTCTGGGTGGATTGCGTACATGCAACTGGCAAAGCCTCGGGTCAAAAATGTTTGCATCTTATGCAGCGGTTTTGTCTATTGTGGCTATTGAGACCACTTACATCCAATGATGTATAAAACGTCCATCTGTAACCAGCCACTTTACATTTTTAATGCGGTTGTCTCATGCCTATCAGGAAAGAGTGAAATGTGCAGGAAGCCTCAATGTAACCCCGACTTTCTGTCATCCATGAAGTGAAGCCCTTGCTGTGGCATCCCAGTGCATTGAGCGAGTGCAAACCCAGTACGGCGTGTGCATCATTAGCAGCCGTCGTGTCAAAGAGTGTGCATATCACCTTCTTCAGAGCAGGTTTGGATTTGATAAGTACCGCTCAAGATCTGCCGACCTTCCATTTTTAGGGAAATATGCAAACCAAACAAGCGCAATACATTACGGCCTGTCACGGTCCAGCAGTTCCTGATGCGAGATACACACCGATGGCTGACAGCCATTATTATTCCAGCTGCCGGTATTACACACGCAAGTGAGCAGATGATGCCTTATGTGTCGTCGCCTGATAGAGATGTCAATAACCACATCCACTCCCTTGTCAGGGTGTGCGTCCACCAGCTAGCATCTGTTGGGCTCAGCGCCGTTGAATAAATCAGCGCCTTGTGAAATATGCAATGATTTTTTTAGGGAATGAAATCTTGGTCAAAACTAAACTAATTGTTCTCAGCATTTTAGTTATTGATGAGTACGGATTGTTTATTTCTTTATTTAGGAAGTCATTTTACAAATGAAATGTATCCAATACTATTTGTTAAAAAAAAAAGGCGCATTTCTCATTGTGCTTTGCTTGTAACAGTACCAGGGCGCTTCTGCTTTATTCACACTGTTCAACCAGTGAAGGTGAGAAAACTGAATTCGGGAACAATTAGTCCTCCAACCGCATTGAACGCTTGAAACGAATTAGGATTACAAGACAAAAGAAATGGCGAATGGGAGCTATTTACAGATTTCATATCCGTCATGATAATTCGAGGTTACTAATCGTCAAAATACAGCATAAATTGCTCCGTCGTTAGAGAAACATTCATGCATATCCAGACCTCCTATTGACTAAATGCCTTATTTGAAAAGAGCACTTAGTATCCATCCTCTATTTGAAATAATAGCAGTATAATTCTGCACAATAGAATAATACCCAATCTTTGTCATTGATACATTTACCAGCAAGTGTTTTTTTTTCTTTTTCTTTTTTTTTTTTTTTTGTCTTCAGCAAATCTATCCAAAGCTTTGTTCATCGTAGCCCCGCTTTAAAGCCAAATTCAAATGTGTCTTAATTAAGTGAAAATTAAAGTGGATAATGTGGTGTGCACCCCTACCCCAAGAGATAAAATGCCTGGAGTTTGGTGCACTAATGTGCAGAGCAATAGCAAGTGCTCATCTCTCTTTATTCTCTTTTCATTCTCCTTGTAGCCAAATTCCATTCTGCAATCATCATTTCCTGCTGTGAGCTGGGCCATCAAGAGGATGTTGCTGCACGGTATTTACTCTGAAGCATTTTCTCCCCCCCCCCCCCCCTTGTCATCTTACATGTGCAGCAGATAGTTAGTTCTTGGCTTCTTTCATTACATCTTGAGTCAATTCAGGCAGATGGTTTAATCTCATTGAGACACTGTTGACCAAAAGGTGGGCAACAGGGGGTAAAGGATGAACAAATTGGGTGGAGTGTCTGCTAGATTCGGGTCAAGTTCCATCCTGGAATTTGTGGAGTAAGAAAATGCCAGACATCAAGGTTCAACTGTTTTTGTTGCTTGTTTGTGAGGAAAATATCGAATGCCAAATTGGTGCATAGAATCAGACAAGCCGTGATCTGTCAAAATTGGTACAAGGACCTCAGCCAGCATCATCACAAATGCAGGGACACCACAAGGATGTGTCCTCAGCCCCATCCTTTTATGCCAGGATTCTCCAATCGTATTCCTCGACGGCCAGTTTGCTGGATGTTTTATATGTCTCTCAGCTGCCTCATATCTGATTCGAATATTGCAGCAGGGAGAGGTGGAAAATAGGCAGGACAGCGGCCCTCGAGGAACAGGACTGAAGAGCCCTGCTTTATACCTTGTTCATGCACGGCTATGTTATCTTGCAAAGACATCAGAAGTTTGATGACACCGCAGTTTAGGATTGTATACTGGCAGGGAGGTAGCAGTTTACAGGATGGAGGTGACCACAGCAGTCTGATGTCATGGTGGGAGGACACAAACAAGACAAAAGGAGATCTAGTGGATATGAGGAAAGGGAGGAGTCCACCATTGATCTAAAGGTTTGAAGTGGAAAAGGGCATAGCTTCAAACACCTGGGCACCCACATCGGTGAGGACATTATCCGGACACTAATCCTAATCCTAACATGACGCAACTTGATAAAAAGGCTCAACAGCACGCGCGTACTTCCTCAGGTAGAAGTTTAGTCTGTCGCTCCACAACTTCTGCAGAAACATCGCAGAGAGCATCTTGAGCAGCTGCATCACTGTGTGGTACCGCTGCTGTGCACTGCAGACGCCTGCCGAGAATGGTGAAATCTGATGACAAGATCCCCACGACGCCAACAGAGTATCGACTGAATGGAGGACTGCCGACATCATCAAAGACCCCAGCACGGGCTTTTCACCCCCCCCAGGCCCGAGATACAAAAGTTTGAAATGTATGACTACCAATTGAATAACTTTCTTTGCCACTGCCATCTGACTTCTGAACAGCTGGCAGGAGTACGAGTGTGCTTATGATGCTCCCCCTAGTCAACTTTCCTTTATGATAATGTGCACAATCATGTTTTGTACAATTGCCATGTAAGTTTAGGGTTTGGAATCCAGTACAGTCAAACCTCGGTTTTCGAACGTCGCAATTCTCGACCAATTCGGTTTTCGACCATAAATTTTGAGTTTTTTATGCCTCGGATGACGAACAAATTTCGGTTCTCGAACAAACTGAGCGCACTTGAATGCACCATTTGACTCCTCTCGCCTTCCTTACACGAGGAAGTGACGCTTCCTCGGGTAGACGAAGAAGTGAGGCTACCTCGTGATGCTTTCCATTGTGAGCAGACGTGTTCAGTAAACATTTTTATTTTAAAAAAGCGTGGTTTCGGTTTTCGAACAATTTCGGTTTTCGAACAGCCTTCTGAAACGGATTATGGACGAAAACCGAGCTTTGACTGTATATGGTGTTTTATTTTGCTTCGTATTATTGTTTTTCTTACATCTGTTTACAGCTTTTGATTTGATCTTACTTATGGCATCCATTCAGATGACAAATAAGTAAAACTCTGAATCTCAGTTGTGCTGCTTATCATGAGACTAACAGTAGTTGCTAAAGTCATATTTCAACAATTTCGGAAAACCAGCAAAAACAGAATTTCTAACAAGCACACGACTTAAGTAACATTAAAAATGACTTAATCAATTATGTTACGAGGCGAACAATATGTGTGTGATTTTCTGCATCATCATACATCTTCTATCCCCACATGCTATGTGTAGTCATGTGGTTCAGAGTTGTGTGCTGAAAAAAAAAATCAATCTCGCAAATCATTGAAGGTATATGTTCAACAGTGGTTGCCAGTACTACAAATGACAGCTTGATTGTGAAAGGTATCAACTTACCAACATTAACCTCTGTAAGCTGGCCAAATTTTTCACAGTTTCAGGTCATTTCTGTGTCATAAAATCCAGCAGGATCTATACAATTTTGATGACTACAAGCCCGTCAGATGTGACAAAGTCAACAGGATACTATAACTGTGCTGTGGTGCAGGACTATAAAAAAAACAACAATCCCTTTAGGATGACTTATTGTTCAAGTGAAATCATAAAACAAGTGTCCTGAGGTCTAAGCCTCTCACTTTATCACAGTATAGTATGGAATTGTAAACCTGGATCGGGCTTGATCTTTCACTGCAGGGTCTACAGGTCAGGAGGTGGTAACGGCACCAACTTTGTGTATTCATGCTCATGTAACGTTAGACCAGCGTGACATCAATTAACATCTCTTCTTCATCATGTTGATCTTGAAAAAAAAAATCAGACCATTGTTTCCAAAAGGCAATTGGTACACATTCAAAAGAAATTCTACCATGACGCTGCCATAATATTTAAGAAATGATAATTGTGAATTTTCCCCATTCCTTGTCCGTCTCGGACCTCCTGCTGAATTGACACGTTAGATTCAATTACATTCTGTAAATAATGCACTGGTACCACAGCAGTCATTCAAGGCCGGCTGGGTTTTAATTACCGCTAATTACAATTTGCATAAAGCTTTTTAGCAAATGACTCCTGAAGCGCCTGTTATCATCAGGCATGGCCGCGTGTGTGTGGGTGCTGCTGAAAAGCCATCCGACGAATGAAAGTCCAAAAAGCAAAAGAAAATGAATGGCTGCAATGCGCCAATGAAAGGCGGTCTGTATGCTCGTGTCTGTTTGTGAAAAGGTACAACTATGTTCAATTAGGATCTGTTTGCCATGTATTTCCTCTCCAATATTAAGGACAGCATAGTTTGTATAACACCTTTGAAAATGCAGCTATCCACTTGACCGATTATTAAACCTTTTGTTAATCCTTTACCAACCTCACATATGAAATAGCAGTGGCAATTTGGTTTGATTTTGTATTCCCTTTTGACAAATATAACAAATGTAAGTAATAATGTATCACTAGCAATTTTGAGTAATGTACCGTATTTTCCGCACTATAAGGCACACCTAAAAGCATTCAATGTTCTCAAAAGCCGACAGTGCGCCTTATAATCCGACGTGCCTTATATGTGGATCAATATTCTGATTTCTTGGACGAACTACAGTCAAACCTCGATTTTCGAATGTCTCGGTTCTCGACCAATTCGGTTTTTGACCAAAATGTTTTTTGTTTTTTAAGCCTCGGATGACGGACAAGTTTCGGTTCTCGAACAAACTGAGCGCACTTGAATGCACCATTTGACTCCTCTCGCCTTCCTTACACGAGGACATGATGCTTCCCCAGGTAGACGAGGAAGTGACGCTTCCTCGTGTTGCTTTCCATTGTGAGTAGACGTGTTCAGTAAACTTTTTATTTTAAAAAGAGTGTGATTTCGGTTTTCGAACAGCCTTCTGAAACGGATTATGGACGAAAACCGAGGTTTGACTGTATTTGAAATGTTCCGTAAAGCGCGTTGTTACAGCTGCAGCGGTTGTCAAAGCTCGATATGAATAAAGCTTTATTATATTGTATTGTATTCCCTTTAGCGTCGCTCCATCTAGTGGATGCGTAACACAACCACTATTGTAGCTTCTATTCTATGCGCCTTATAAAGTTTTAAAATAGGCCATTCATTGAAGGTTCACCTTCGATTCCCAAGCGCCTTATAGAGCGGAAAATACTCAACATTGATTGAACATTTGGGCCAACATGAGATATTACATAATTAAATGTGATATGGGTGTCTACACTGAACACTTCTTCAGAAAATGTTACATTAGAGATCTCCTTAATCACTAGGCCTTGGCCATCTCATCCCCTTTCCGTTGCAAAATTTAGCCTTCTATGCAAACTGAAAATAAACTTAAAGTCCATCACGAGCTAATCAGCAGGACCAATAAGTGATAACCTTCACTCGTGTTGCCATTGGCCCATGTGCTTTGCCAAACGCCTCGACTTAAAAGGTGACACGAAATGAATTGGGCTCCACTGCGATAAGCATGGCCTAAACTGAAATTATATTTGATGGCAGTCATTAGTTTGGTTCGCCGGCCAAATACATTACGCTGTCACAATTTTGGCTGATGGTGCCAATTAAACGCCATTTGTGGCCTTGTGTTCGAAAGCAGCAAATTGTCCTTGTGCAACAGAGGTTTTCTGCGCTATTGTTTGCTTTAAGGTGAAAGACTACAGACAGGCAGACAAATTATACTGAGGGTGAGTTTGTGAAAAATTATTATTCTTATTTGCGTGCTCCCCCTATAACATTGATTGAAAAAAAGAGATGATCTTGCATGACATTCGATGCATGACAATGAACCAGTATTCAAGCTCATCCCAATTTATGAATCATAACGATGCTCAATATCTCACAAATCATAAGGACACATGGTATCACATAAAAATGAGCAAACCATTTTTGCAAGGATTTTATTACACTATATATCTTCATGGCCCACCACAATGTGAAGTAGTCAGTGTACAGCATGTGTAAAAGTAAATTACTCCTCTCTCTCCGAAATAGCGCAACCAATAAAGTATATCGATGGCAACAAAAGTGAGAACACCTCTGAGTGAAAATGTCCGAATTGGGACCAATTAGCATTCCCGTCCAATGTGTCATGTGACTTGTTCATGTTCAAGGTCTGAATGGGGAGCAGTGTGTTAAATTTGGTGCTGCCGCTCCCATACTCGTCACTGGATGGTCAATATGGAACCTCATGGCAAAGAATTCTTTCGGGGGAAACAAAGGGTTTGTTGACGGGCATCGAGCTGGGATAGGGAAGTGTCGAGTTGGAAACATTCCTTTGCAGGGGCATCAAAAGCGGCTGATTTATAAAGAATGTGAAAGTGTACACCATTTGGTGCAACACTGTACATAGCGTCCTGGGGTTGCCTCCTTTTCAGTAACTCCCTTATCTTGATACCCGCCTCAAAGTACTCCCCCGCGATGAGCGCGGCTGATAAACACCGACAGCTGTGACAGAAAAGAACTTGTGTCGAGCTGATGTCGCCTTGTGACCCTCTTTGTCCCCCTCTTGTCACCGTTTGTGACGCCACGGTGACAGTCGCTCTCAGGGGAGGAGCCTGCAACCTTTTCTTAACTAATGGATCCTTCATCATTCTCCTGTGCCACCAGTGCAAGCCCTGTGTTCATTGCTCTTTATTTTAAATTAAATCCACGGCCGCGACCATCTATCATGGTCGCCCCTGACCTTACTGAGGGTGGCGCCTCGGCGCTGCAGAAGCCAGTGTGTATGCTTTTAAAAGAGGCGAGTACACCAGAGAAGACGTTGCAAGCTCTCCCACATATCTGGAGTGGAACATCTTGAGTTTCTTTGTGAGAACACAGATAATGTGCTGATTATTGGATTGTTGTATTTTCTGTAGTTTTATTTGACAAGTCCTATTCCCGCTCATTTTTGATCTCAGGAAAAAAAAAAAGGTAGAAAGCACAAATACGAAGCCGATTATATTTAATTGAAAGAAAATTATCATACTATCCATCCATCCATTGATCCATCCATCCAATTTCTGAACCACTTTATCCTCACAAGGGTCGCGGGGGGATCTGGAGCCTATCCCAGCTGTCATCGGGCAGTAGGTGGGGTACACCCTGAACCGTTTGCCAGCCAATCGCAGGGCACACAGAGACGAACAACCATCAGCGCTCACATTCACACCTAGGGACAATTCAGAGTGTTCAATCAGCCTGCCGTGCATGTTTTTGGAATGTGGGAGGAAACCGGAGTACCCGGAGAAAACCCACGCAGACGCGCTAACCACTGGACCACCAGGCCGCCCATCATTTTATGTCAATATATGTAAATAAGAAATTATCAGCCGTCCCCTTTTTACAAGCAAACTTTTTCTAAAATAAATGGCATTTGATCCGTTGTTTCTTGTTGTTTCTGGACGCACAAGCGCTTGAAAGCAGGATGTGGTGACCTCTAATGTGAAAATGTCAATGTAAAAAGTAGTATTTGCCCTTGAATGGGGAGGGACCACGGATCCCCGCTGTACTCGGGTCTCTGCTGAATTGGAGAGTGCAACTGTGCAACAGAAAGTAGCACTCTCCCCAATTCCCCTGAGTCTGACGTGATGGCACATCACCTACATGAGGAGCACTTCCCGTATGGCTGATACGATCTGCCCTCCAGGATGTCTTGACAGGGCAGAGTGCTTCCTCCTTTCCTCTGATTTTACTTTGCCTCTTCTATTGAGCAGCGCCTCTTAAAACGTCATGTTGTATTGTAATGCTCTACAGCTCAGCTCAGTTTTACACGTCCCAAGTTCTATCCAAAGAATGATAAAATACGGTGAATTGGTGTTCCATCCAACTGGTGCTCTCTGGAAACTGATCCGATTTTCCATTTTGTGTTCGGAAATTACCTGTCATTTTACAAATGGCTCTCAATGAAGTTCTACTACTCTTTTTTTTTTCTTCACTTTTTATATGTTCAGTCTCTGTACGCACCAAAGGTTAAAAGCTGAGCAGTCTATTCGATTTACAAGGCAGAGTGGTTTTGATGGCACTCTGTTAGGAAAAAGGAATTTGGGAAATAGAGGAATTACGTTCTATATTTGAAGTGGTTCGATGTAATTTTGTCCTGTGTGCAGAAATCACTTTAAAAGGCCACTTTGCAGTGCTTTAGGCTGGTGAACTGTTTGTCTGTAAATGTGTTATGGTGCTTGTTGTACAATGTAACTCGAAATCTGACTGACACAATTTTGAACATTTATCCAATGGAGGCAACGGGCAATTTTGGGGGGAAATGGTTTGTGGATGCGGGATAACTGCGTCTGTGCATTAGCGTGAGTGTGTCCTCAGGCAGTAGGCAGGGGACACCCTGAACCAGCTGCCAGCCAATCACAGGGCACACCCGAACGAACCACCATCCGCGCTCACACTCACACCTAGGGATGATTTAGCGTGTCCATTAACCTGCCCGGAGAAAACCCACGCAACACAGGGCGAGGATGCAAACTCCACACAAGAAGGCCGGAGCCGGATCGAACCCTGCACGTGCACGAGGGTCGAGGCACTAACCACTTGCCCACCAGGCTGCTCAGTCTTAATAATTTAAAAGAAAATATCCATCCATCCATTATCCTAGCTGCTTCTCCTCATAAGGGTTTGCGGGAGCCTATCCCAGCTGTCTTCGGGCAGTAGGCGGGGACACCCTGAACCGGTTGCCAGCCAATCGCAGGGCACACAGAGACCAAACCACCCACGCTCACAATCACACCTAGGGACAATTTAGAGCATTCAATCAATCTACCATGATTGTTCTTGGAATGTGGGGAAGAGACTGGAGTACCCGGAGAAAACCCACGCAGGCATACTGAAAACATACAGTACAAACTCCACACAGGAAGGCTGGGGCTGTATTCAAACGGTGCCACCCATATATATATATATATATACGCAGTCAAACCTCGGTTTTCGTCCATAATCCGTTCCAGAAGGCTGTTCGAAAACCGAAGTTGTTCGAAACGAAACCACGCTCTTTTTAAAACGTTTACTGAACCGTCTGCTCACAATGGAAAGCAACACGAGGAAGCGTCACTCCTCCTCGTAGACCCGAGGAAGCGTCACTTCCTCATGTAAGGAAGGCGAGAGTAGTCAATGGTGCATTCAAGTGCGCTCAGTTTGTTCGAGAACCGAATTTGTTCGTCATCCGAGGCATAAAAAACTCGAAACCTTTGGTCGAAACCGAATTGGACGAGAACCGAGATGTTCGAAAACCGAGGTTTGACTGTATATAGATGGGGAGAGAGAGAGAGCGAGAGAGACGATGAATGATTCACACTGTATATGTATTTGCACATCAATTGATGATGAATGGTGATAACTGGTGGCCAATCAATGCACCTGGTCACTGCTACTGGTGTGGCAAGTGATTTTGTGCAGGGATTGAGTCACTTTTTCATTTTTCATTTCGTTTGCAAATTGAAAATGGGGGTTGTGGGGACATGATATATGGATTGAAAACAAGTCAATCTCTCTCAAACTCTAAAACAAAAACAAGCTGTGCACCCCACACAAAATCAATTCACCAGCCGACGGTGTTGACTCTCAAGCAACTCAAGGAGGAAACTCCCTCCTCCATACTTAAGCTTCAGCTTGTCTCATTGTCACCCAACAGCTGCTGGTAACCGTGATGAAAGCTGCCGCTTGCAATTCATTTTCATGACCATAACCCCTACAGTATACACAGTGGCACCATTTTACCGTTATACCGTACGCTGTTATAATTGTTTCTTCTTCCTTGGGTTTATCCGTACGTTCTTTTCAGTCAATGGTGGAATATCAAAAGCGATACCCGGCAGAAAATCTCCAACCTTTTGCATCAGTGTTTTCAAACAGCCCTGCTAAACGCTGAATATTAATGAACATTTTTCATTATCATGCGGGCCTTTTACTACTAATTTGCTGTTCAGCGTAAGAGCATGTTCGAAATTGCTTTATGTTTACAAGCACATAGGTAGGTCACTGGCTCCAAGGTCAGATTTATTGTTGAAGATTGCGGCTAATGAATATGCAAAACGGAATAAAGAAGCCTCCGCAGTACACCTGCATGTCATTTTCATAGCTCTCCTGCAGCCAAACACTTAATGAGGCTGAGGTCTTAATTAATGGATTGGTCCCATATGCCCTTTATCTAGTTCTTGCAACATGGCTTTATATTCCTTCTTGGACTTTTGTCTCTTTATACTACTCTCAGTCATTGTCATGTTTAATGCATGGGTAAAGAGATATCTGAGCTTTTTGGATAAGTCCGAAGATCTCCAAAGCCAACAGATAGGACCGTACCCTCTCCCGTGGAGCAATCTCCCTCCCCTCTTTGAGCCGGCATGTCCCGTTTGAATGAAATGGAGCGATAGCTGTCTGCCCTTATCTTCCAGCATTTGCTCCGCTGGGAGAGATTGAGCTGTTTTGGGAAATGGAACCAGCCCAGTCGAGCTGCCCATAACTCACCGTAGGGTATTTTCTGATGACCCCAACGGAACCACAGAGCCCAGTACGATCACATTAACACACACCGTGTAGTAACCACATACAAGATAACAAAAGAGAGTTTCTCGCGGACTATAAAGCCAGTTGGCCATGAATGTCCTTGTCTATGTGGCCGCATCATTCCTCCTCCTTTCCACTTTGTCCTGTCTTACCATAATGGACTTGCCTGGGATTTAAACGTAGGTCAACACCCCCGTCCCAGACTCATCAGGGTACAGGATATTGAAACCGATAAATGGAAAAGAGGAATGAAAAGAGCTGCCAGGGCTTGGGCGTAAACGCAATATCCTGTAAGATACATGGAGATATACTGCCATTTGCTTGATTGAATTTTGAGCCCCAGAATGCTCTGTCTTATCAGCAATATCGGCTACGCTTGTATTTCAAAAAAGCTGGAGCGTTTGCCCAAGTAATTCTCGCCTTGGACCACAGTTTAGGCACACGTCACATGTCAACTGGTCGATACAACAATCACTGGTTGTCGCGGTATGCGGTGTGATTGGTGTTTTCAATGCATATTACATTAGGATTGAAATATGCACAAATAAAAAAGACCTGAAAGGGGAATTGTTAACATGGCAAATCCGCCCTTTTGTCCTTTGGTCATGTCGGTTTCAAATAAAAGCTTGTGCTTAGCTTGCTTTAGCATTATTAGCGATACATGCAGTTTTATGATTCCCCCCCCAGGTCGGCAACCCAAAATGTTGAAAGAGCCACATAGAACAAAAAAAACAAAAAAACAAATATGTCTGGAGCCGCAAAAAAATAAAAGCCTTCTATAAAACTTACAATGAAGGAAACACATGCTGTACGTATGTAGGAGACTGGACTGTCTCAGAATTGTTTATGTTATTCATTCCTTTGTTGTGTGTTCCCAAACGCCCCCATAGAATTTATTTTGTGATTTCCTCGCTTGATTTTTTGTTTTGGTGCATTTTTTTCGCTTTTCTTAGTGTCAGTGAAGTGATCATGAATTTCCGTTTTTCGGGGGCTGTCTCTGAACGCCTATCGAGTTGAACGAGAAGAGAGAAGGCACGGAGTCGGACGCAGACTTGTCTGTGTTTGTCGAGACTGTTAAAAGCATAAATAAAGTGTACGTTTTAAAAAACCAACACCACAGCTCTCCTTTTTTGGAGCTGCAACATGTATCTATATCTATTTGAGCTATATTGGCCAACTATCAAAATATTTTTCCATTTTCAAACTTTTTTTTATAAAGCTCCAGGGAGCCACTAGATGTCGCTAAAGAGCCGCATGCAGCTCTGGAGCCGCGTGTTGCCGACCCCCGTGTTATGTGGCAACAATAATATCAAGGTTGGCTTAAACACTTTTCAAACTGTTTCAAATGATGACAGGTGTCGACTCCTACTATGAAAGGCTTTGTAAGTTTTTACAAGTTTATTACGAGTCTAACTGTATCACAGGGAACATTTATCGGTACTGCGTGATAAGTTCTAAAGTTGAATGCTTCTCAGTAGTCCATCCATTTCCATTTTCTGATCTGCTTTATCCTCACAAGGGTCGCAGGTGTGCTGTAGCCTTTCCCAGCTATCTTCGGGCAGTAGTCGGGCCACACCCTGTCAGCCAATCGCAGAGCACACATACTGTCGACGAACAACCATTTACACTCGCAATCACACCTAGGGACAATCTAGAGTGGACAATTAATTAACCTACCATGTATGTTTTTGGAATGTTGGAGGAAACCAGAGTAGCCGGAGGAAATCCAGGCAGGCACGGGGAGAACACACCGCACAGAAAGGCCAGAGATGGGATCCAAACTAAATCATTCACGTTATGATATGGTTTGCTTTATTGTCAATCATCAGCATACGTGTGAAACAAAGCAACTTCACACACAAGGCCCATGCAAGTACAGTGAAACTCCTCTGCAACGAAATCATGTTTGCAGCAAGAAATTTTTACAACAGGGGTTTTTCACTGTAGCAAATTTGAAAAAGGAAGGGAATGGTGTTAATGCATGAAGATTTTTCACACTAGGGGTTATTTCACCCATGTAGATTTCATTGTAGAGGAGTTTCACTGTACCGTGGAACAGAAATACATTTTGTTGAAAAGGATCATTTTTAGTATTTTATGGTCCAAAAAATACCCTTAATCTGACACTTATATCTCAGTAATTAGTGTGATCAAGTCCACGACTACATTTGAACATTTTTATTTGTGCTTTGATTTTTTTTTTTTAGACTTTCAATAACCCCGTCTCTCACATGTCTTTTTGCTTCCAGGAGTACGTGTTGCATATGTGGCAGTAGCTGTTAATAATTGGGTAGGGATTTCGTCCTCCCAGTTTGGGGGGTAACAGTTGCTACCTATGCTAATAACCTTGGCAATTATCCTCTGGAAAAGGACCTCATCTCCATTAGACACCCCTCCCGTTTGGTGGTCAAAACCCTCTGCTTCCAAATAAGCCTGCTCCTTCAAATGGCTTATTTCTTAAAGGCTTGCGGTGTGCCTTGCGGTACGAGTTTCTCATCCGTCTCTGAGATGGTGTTGAGTGGTCTGCACAAAGCAGACCACGTATCCATCTGGCGAGCAGAGAGTCCCTGTTGGACGTGACTGATCCATACGCCCCGGTCGTGACTGGTTGTCAGGCGTCCTGCGGGTGTAATTAGGGAAAGGGCAGAAGAGGTCCGGCAAGGCCTGTTGTGCCAGTGAGCACAAATGGACCATCATTTAGTGCGACTGTAATGACATGAGCGCTGTTGGGTTTTTGATGACATGGCAACCAGCAGTCATCATCACCATCATCAACGCCGCACATGAGATGATGGAGGCAATATGGAGTAGTTAACCGCTGCTTGATGCTGTCACACGTTGAGCTTTTGTTTTCAGGGTCACTTCCCAATCATTAGACGTAACACCAACAGGGAGTTGGCTACTCATGGGATTGATACTCTCAAATTGCTTGATTCTATCACTGACTGGAGCTCTAATGGTTGCATGGGAAGAATCTGATTTTCATTTTGCGACCATTTTGTTATTTTAGCATGTGTGTGGCATTATTAATCCCAAAAGGTTTGTCAGACCCTCCAAAGCATGTGTGCTGCGCCTGACCGCACCCTTTCCCACCATCACTACCACACACGCAGACGCACTCGTACACACACACGCACACACACACACACAGCTGCTTCTGGCATAGGGATATTGTAAAGTGTTTATACATGACTTAGATATTTGAGCAGGCTTTTCCCCATAATCCCGACGGGGAAGTTGTTGTGCATTTATTATGTTTGTTGTTTGTTTGACATGACATGTTATTGTACTATAGGCACAGGCAGTGCTACGTGCATGTGTGGCTAAATTATGTTACACATCTGTACTCATGCTTTGTTAGAATTTAGGAGTATGTTAGTTATAATAATCTCAAACTGATTAATAAAAGAAGGACAAATAATTGTAAGGCTTCATTAAATATTTATAGATAGATAGATAGCTTGGCAAGCTAGCTAGCTATCTAGCTATCTAGCTAGTTAGCTAGCTAGTTAGCTAGATAGATAGATTGCTCACCATACACTTTGTGTTTGTTTCTGGTGTTTAGTAAATGTTCACACTGATAAACAATGTGGGATACTTGATTAGGGACATGACTCAAGAGACAAAACATTCGGATCCAGGCAGTAAAGCAGACTTGGACACTTAGATGTGCAGCATGTAAATTCAGCACTCGAAATGGGCTGTGAATGCTTCTGTCCATATTGTCTAGTTTATAATCATAAAATGCATTTTTTTCTTATCCCAATTTTTTTTAATTTATTGGGATAAGTTGGCTTACCCCAATAAAAAAAAATCAGCAAGATATCAGCATTTTTTCTCCTTTTGATTTTTCTGTTTAGCTGTAAGGACAAGGAAAAAAGAACAGTTGGCATCACTTTTGTAAAAGTTGCAAAGTTTTCGATTACAGTGAAGCTACAAAAAAGCCGTCTCTGTCTCATGAGTACACGTCCTCTCATAAATCTGTCAGCATGCAGAGGTGCCATGTGCACCCGCTGCCCCTGATTCATGCCGTTACATTTGTTTTTTCTTCTCTGAAGTGCAACCTTAATCCACCTCCGTCCCATTTAACTTCATGTTCTGTTTTATTCATGATATCTTGCTCAGTTATTTCCTTTGATTTCTGGGGCACCTTTTTTTTTTTTGGACGCTTGTTGTTCAGAGGCTCAAAGTGGCATCAACAACTAATTTGTGCCTCTGATTTCATAACTTGCTTATCTTAAAAAATGCATTTTTCACCCTTTGGCTCATCCAATGCTTTGATATACAATGAACATGCAATGATTTTTTTTAAATTTTCTCCCACCTGACAGTGGGCTGGACCTGTACAGGCAGCCCCCTTCATCCCCCACAACCAAGCACAGCGTGGCAGCCGAGCCATAGCGCATGACAAAGAGTGATGATTGCATAGCAATCCATAGTTATTACCCTAGAGGTGGAAAACATGAGCTGTTCAAAGCAACAGCCCTTCAGATTGCCGCCACCACATTCCTTCGCTCCCCGAGTTGTTCTTCCAGGAAATAATGACCACAAATGATAGTGGAGAAACACCTGATTCACCTGATTAGTATACCAGTTACTATATATAGTGTTGGGGGAAGAGCGACCTCCTTTCCCACGCGTGTTCGTTGAATTTCGGACGAGGAGAATGTTAGTAATCCAAATATAGGCTGAAGCCGATGAACAGTTTTCTTCTCAGCTTCTAATTTAGTTTTCTGCAGTTTACGAATCGATTCGGGCTCGCTCCCGAGGGTTCCAGATTTCAGTCAGAAAGCGTAAAACAAACACATGAGATTATATAGAGACAATATGATAATGAGAGGCGGGGAGGTACGCCTCTCATGCAAATCCAGAAAACAAAGAAAGTAACATGTCATCTGACCTTGTGTGGCTGGAAGAAGTTGGGAATGGTGAGGTGAGACCAGACCACCACTACCCACCATTTGGTGTGATGGCAGGAACACAGATACTTGAGATAACAGTTCTTCTTTTGATGTTAAACATGTCCTATGGAGGGGGGCCCTAAAAGTGGTGGGGGTCGAGGGACACTAAAGGTGATTGTAAACATAGTGAGCAGGAAATACCTCCAACAACATTCTACATTCTTTGTTTCTTTCAAATCCAACTAACAGAGAAGAATAACACTTTAACAATAGATGGATAGATAGATAGATAGATAGATAGATAGATAGATAGAGCTAGCTAGCTTGCCAGATAGATAGATAGGTTGATACATAGATAGAGAGCTAGCTAGCTAGCTAGCCAGATAGATCGATAGATAGATAGATAGATAATGTTGAATTGCACACAGTCAGCATTGAAATGACTTTATATCCTTGTTTAGTTCTCTGAAGAATAGACCCAGTTCTTTGACTTTACTACCTCTACCTTGTGGCCAGAGCATTTACATTGGTGTCGTATTCTGGCAGTTTAATAGGCCTGGACCTGGCACCCCCAGCTACTGGAAGGCATTTTATGACCTCCATGTAATCAGCAGTAAATGCTGCAACCATCTGTCTCTTTTTACTCAATTATCTGACCCAGTGACTTTACTGATAAACACTGTCCAAGTCAGCAGCACAGCCACAAAGATCCAAGCTAAAGTTATCACATCGTTATCGATACTTTTTTGGGGGGCGGGTTTATCTCATTCATATTTCAACAGGAGTAACTTTGATCAGTCATTTATGAGCTGAAAATCAGACTGGAGAATGAATCACCAGAAAGTCAAGAGGTTCCATTGTATGAGAGTCACATGGAGTATTTACAGCGCACTCAGCAATGCATGGCAGAGTCAGCACTTAATTGCTCAAGTGCTGACTTTCAAACAGGCTGTTTAACTTGGCTTGCATTGGATTCATCACCGTCACAGTCAGGTAAAAGCAAACCACGAATCGACGGTCAAACCAAATGCTTCGACATCTCTACCTCTGCTGGGTTCATACATTTTTGCTCCACTCTTACTCCCCCAAGTGGAGACCTTCTAAAACTGTGCGGCCCATTCTCATGAGGTGTCTTTTTCCTCCTGTACAAATAATAATATTAACATTCATCATCATCAAAACTAATGACAAAATAATGCTAAACTTTGATATTTTTAACTCGTTGTATTAAGACAGATTCAAATAGATTGTAATGTCCTTCAACTGATGCATTAGGAAACAATTGAAAGGTTCGATTACGAGGGTAGATAGGATAGTCACTGGAAGGGGAGAGGTCCAAGCTCATTGAACTTTTTATTTACAGTCAACACGAACATGTGGACAATTTCATCATGGGAAATAAACAGCCAGGGCCATGTCCTTCACCAGTGAAATACGTCAGCCCCTCTGAGCAGGAAACAACACTAATAAAACATTCTGGCACGTGGGTATAAAACCCCCAAATAGCAGGTGCACACCTCCACAATACTCACAAAAGAGATCTGGTTTAAGACATGATTTAACCGGTGTTAATCAGTTGGAAATACAGTGAGAATGTGTTTGTGACTGGTATGTGTAATAATGGGATGAATCCTTGAATTTATGTTTTCATGAAAGTGAGGAGTTGAATCTTTTTGGTTTTTTTTACATTTGGAATGTAGAAAAAAAAAACATGATATTTTCTCTGAATAAGGAAATGAATTATTTTACATGCACGTTGAAATCGGAATCAAAAAAACATCACATATTTGAATATGTGAAATGGCATATTTGAATTTAAGTATCGAGGCACCTAAAAATGCAATTGTCGCTGATGGCGCACATTTTAGAATTAGATTCACATTCGACGTAGTAATACACCTGAAGAGTTGCACAAACTTTTGTGCCGTAATTGTAATTCATCACATCACACGAGATGACGCTATAAATTGTACCTGATACCACTCACCCCCCAAAAATAGGCTATTTGGCTATAGGAGGCGAGCACGCTCTGCATACTGAACACACACCCTCTCAGAACAACGTTCTAAATCGCGTGCATGATCAATTATGCACGTCTCCCATTCTCTCAGCTCGCACGGTCACGGTTGGCGCGCACAACGCACACACTATATTTCCACACTCATTCCTTCATTTCCACCCCACTTTAATCGAAAAACAGGATGCCAGACTATTCCCACTTCCATTACAATTTCAGAAGTGCAACCGAGGATGTTGTACGATGATTTGATGCAGCCATTGAAACACATTCACTCACACCGTTTGTTTTTCTATTTGTGCCCTGCGATTGGCTGGCGACCAGTTCAGGATGTTGTCACCTCCTCGAGGGCCCCTATCCTGCATGTTTTTCGATCTTTTCCGCTGCCAATGCACCTGCCTCAAATGATGAGGATTGTTATCAGGTCTCACCGAGCTTGCTGATGATCATTTCAATCAGATGTGTCGGAGAAGCGAAACGTGCAGGAGAGCTGCTTTCCAGGACCGCAGTTTGAAACCTGCGCTTTACAAATTGAAAAATAAATGAAACCTCTCCATTGTAAGGCTTCAAACAGGATGTTCTTGGAGGGAAGTGATCGCTGATCTTGGAGCATAAGGCCGCAACCAAACCAAAATTTGCAAACTGTATACAGTAATCCCTCGTTTATCGCGTGAGTTACGTTCCAAAAAGAACCAGTGATAAGTGAACTTTATTTTATTTTTTTTTACAGTTATTACACAATAATTAACTATTTATACAATGAAATCAAAGACCAAACCCTGTTTTCAGGCCCAGTTACAAAAAAAAAAAACGTTTTCAACAAATAACTATAATAGTTTTTGGAAATACTGTATTGTTGACACACGGCCCCGCCGACGCGTTCTGATTTAAAGGGCTAAAAGCATTAAAAAAACAGCACCAAAAAAAATCCATCAGAAAGTGAACTGCGTTAGAGCGAGGTATGACTGTATAATTAAAATGCAAGCAAATCTAATAATAATAAGAGCGTTCTTATTATTCTGCTGTATTTTCATTATGCCAGAGTGATTTTGATAAAGAAACCAAAACCTCTTTAATTTTAAAACAGGTGCTTGTATGGGAAATGGCTCACTTGTTTTTTTTCCTCACAAAAATAACCATCACGATATACGTGCTAGTTTTGACCATCGTCTATTTGTCATTTCAACAAGGCTACTCCCCTTTGTGCAAACATGCTGTTCTAAAAATGGTGTTCTGACTGTTCCCATCTGGTTGTGGCCATAAAGCATTAGGGAATGAAATAGCCCTCTCGGGGGAAATCTATAGTTTGTTTGGCGGGAAACGGGAGGTGTAAACAAACGGAAGGCAGCGGAGAATTTATGACTTTCTGATACAGACATCTGTGTGGAAGGGACAATCGCTACTACTCAGTCATAGCTCATTGTGACAGGCTACAAAAAGACGAAGGAATTCATAGAAAGTAAACTGACAATGGTCTCGCCGAAACTGATGCTCCTCCTATTGTGCAAAAAAAAAAGTAGTAAAATGGTCAAATTAGCCCTTCTGAAAATCAGCACCTACAAATCTGAAACAATGGTCCTCAGTCGGAAAAGAGTGGAGTGCCCTCTCTAGTGTTAGGGCTGAGATCTTGCCCCAAGTAGAGGAGTTTAAGTATCTCCAGGTCTTGTACACGAGTGAGGGAGATCGACAAGCGGATCGCTGCAGCGTCTGATGTGACGCAGACTTTGTATCGGTCTCTCATGGTAAAGAAGGAGCTGAACCAAAATGTGAATCTCTCAATTTACAGGTCAGTCTACGTTCCTACACTAACCTATGGTCACAATCTCTGGGTCATGACCAAAAGAACGAAATCCAGAATACCAGCGACCAAAAGGAGTTTTCTCCGCAGGGTGTCTGGGTTCTCCCTTAGAGATAAGGTGAGAAGCTCGGTCATCCGGGAGGGGCTCAGAGTCGAGCCGCTTCTCCTGCATGTTGAGAGGAGCCAGATGAGGTGGCTCAGGTATCTTATTAGGAAGCCTCCTGGACGACTCCCTGGTGAGGTGTTCCAGGCATGTCCCACCGGAAGGCGGCTCCGCGGACGACCCAGGACGCCTTGGAAAGTCTATGTCTCCCAGATGAGTTTGCTCCGCTATGGAGCAGACTTTCCTTTAGAAATAGGGTGGGAAGCTCAGTCAAGCCACTGCTCCTCCGTATCAAGAGCACCCAGTTGAGGAGGCTCAGGCATCTTGCTAATATGCTGCCCGGATGCCTCCCTGATGTGGTTTTCTGGGGGCATTCCACCGTATCAGCAGAAGACAATGGATGGATGGTAGTACCGGAACACGCTGTCATAGAGCTTGAGCCAGAGTATTCCAAACATGATGAATCGGTGCCATAGCCCGTGAGTTAGCTAGCTATGCAACAACTAGGATGTTTTTAGCTCTCAGTCGACTTTTGGAGTCATGAAAAGTGAAATTAGGTGACAGATGCATGTCGGATGGTTTAAAACGGGGGTCGGCAACACGCGGCTCCAGAGCCGCATGCGGCTCTTTAGCGACATCTAATGGCTCCCTTGAGCTTTATAAAAAAAGATTTTGATAGTTGGCTAATATAGCTCAAATAGATATAGATACATGTTGCAGCTCCGAAAAAGCAGAGCTGTGGTGATGATTTTTAAAAACGTATACTTTATTTATGCTTTTAACAATCTCCACAGACACGTCTCCGTCCGACTCCGTGCCTTCTCTCTTCTCCTTCGACTCAAGAGGCGTTCAAAGACAGCCTCCGAAAAACGGAAATTAATGATCACTTCACTGACACTAAGAAAAGTGAAAAGAATGCACCAAAACAAAAAATCAAGCGAGGAAATTACCAAATAAATTACATGGGGGCGTTTGTGAACACACAACAAAGGAATGAATAACAAACAATTCCGCGACAGTCCAGTCTCCTACAAACATAGAGCATGTGTTTCCTTCATTGTAAGTTTTATAGAAGGCTTTTATTTTTTTGCGGCTCCAGACATATTTGTTTTTTGTTTTTTTTTGTCCTATATGGCTCTTTCAACATTTTGGGTTGATGACCCCTGGTTTAAAATAACATTTTTTACCCAGCTTGCCACCAAAGTCTTATGTATGGTATGCTTTGCACTTTTTGTAGAAACCAATTTTTTTTTTTTAACCAACGTTGATACTTAACCACCAAATAAAAAATAAACAAAAATCAAAATATAACCTTGTGATTTTCAGTTGATGGTGGGAGTAAACGCATTTAATAATTCAGTAAAACGCTTAGCAGATTACCCTAAATTTAAGGCTGATCAGGTTATTTTACTGCTCTGGACATGAATTATATTTGACACATAAAAAGCAAACAATGTGACGACATACTATACCCTGCATGATGTTGCCCATTACATTGGTATGCAACCATAGATGCATTTACTTTTTATTGCCGTTTCTCCTGACCATAAACCCGGGGGGGGGTTATTGTTGCAGCTAACACCCCGATGCAGTATTTTATTGTGGCCTAATAAAAATGAATTCATCTACAAACGCTTGATGGTTTCCCCTCCAGGAAAAAAAAAGCAGCGGTCATATTGTAAAAATTCACGATAATTATCTAGCAATATTGGTTTTATTACTGCAGGATGTATCCCAGCCACATGCTGTTTTCACTGATAATTCGAATGCTTCACTGCCACATCAGGAGGGGAGAAAACAATCATGAAGCAAAACGAGCGCACCCGCGAAAATACCCGTCAAGACGGGTTGAAAGGGAGGTGCAGCACAAAGAGGTTTTATCTTATTTTGTATTCCGTGATGTTCTATTATGCCCAAAGTATAATATATGACACCACGAGTGGACAGTATACCAGATTCCAGTTGGGCAAAAATATGAATAATGTACTGCATATTGCCTTGATATGTTATTTTGCATTGGGTCTTTAAAAAAAAAAAAAAAACTGTGCAAGAATAACATTTGAACATGGTGAATTGGGGTCTTGGATGGAACCAAAATCTAAAATATCCTAAACATTCAATGAGGGATTTTGCTTGAAATATCCCAAAAACGCAACCAGGAAGGGAACAAACCCCGTCAGATTTTGTCATAGTGCACGCAGTGACACGTATCAGCAATTGATGCCAAATGAAACAAATTCAAGTCTCCAACCTTCCAGCGTCCTTTTTCTCCAGCAGGTTTGCCAAGGCATCAAAACGCTTTTTTCCCCCCCTTTATAGCTATTACACTATTCCATTTGTGCCCTCTGACCCACAGTGATGTCATATTTTCAATCCAATTCCGAATGAAATGGACAAAGTGAAATCCATGGGGTGTCTGCGGAATAGCGTGGGGCTCGGCGTGTCTAAAAGCAGTTTCTCTGCGCAGTTCGTTGGGCATTAGATGTCAGATAATTGCATCCACTGCCTGAGGTCGCGAAAGGCCAGAGATTATTGGATGGGATGTGTATCAGTGATGGAACTTGTGGAATGAGAGGAGACCATTCCGGAAAGTCCCACATAGCAGTGAAAAATGAAATGCCTTTTCAAAAACTGGGCTACTGTGACATTTTTGTGTCATACGATGGAGACATAAATTGTCCGTTTCATCAGGGGGAGCTTTTCACGTCACGCCCCTACAACTTCGCTATACTCTCAGGGTTGGTGGTGGGTTCCAAACCACGCATAAATTTTTTTATTTTGCTTGTCAGATTGATTCTTGCATTGGATGTAAATATAAATAGAGAGAGTGATGCACGGTACCTCATAGACGTATACTGCGGGTTGTTACACAACAAACTCCAGCTTGCTTTTTGTTCAATTAACAATGCTGAACATATACCGTAATTTCCGGACTATAAGCCGCGACTTTTGTCACACGCTTTCAACTCTGCGGCTTATTTAATGAAGCGGCCTATATAAAGACTTTTTTAACGGCCGCCTGTGTACCGTCTTTCTTTGTAAATATCTCATGTAACAATATGGGCACCTGCGGCTTATAGACAGGTGCGGCTTATGTGTGTAAAAAAATGTTTTTTTCCTTTAACAATGTCGTGGTGCGGCTTATAATCAGGTGCGGTCTATAGTCCATAATTACGGTAAATATCTATTGTGGTCTTAAAGGGGCAAAAAGACTTCAAACTGAACCCATGCAAGAGCTTCAGACCTTATACACTGCTAGTCCTACACAAAATGGACTCAAAATGAGGTTTCTGTAACAGGTGGCCAAAACATACAATTTTCAGGGCACCTGCGTGGTTGAAATGTTGTTCTTTCCTCTAATTATGGGATAGGGATGAAATCAGGTACAGATTTCATCCGATGTGATTAAAAATCTGACATCTGAACTCATTCACTCCCAAAGACGTTTTTAAACGTCTTTTCAGACTTGGTCCAGAATTGGCTGGTACTGAATGAGTTAATGCCCCAGTGACGATGTAAAAGTGACCAAAAATTGCACCCTGCTACAAATACTGTAAGTAGGTCCTGTTTGGAGTGCGCTGTGAGCCATTGTCGTCATGATCACCATTTATAAAGTTAAAAACACACCGGTGGGGTTGACCACCAAACTCAGTCATTTTCAGCTTTGATCTTGCGGCCAAAGATTTCCACAACATGCTTGCAAAACCACCGAGTATTATCCATGGGACAGTGAGACTAAGGCAGCAGGGAGTGTGGACAAGGTGGAAAGACATATCACGGTGCAGGATTACCTGGGCAGAATAGCAATGCAACCCAAGGACTGGTTGCATTGCTATCAGGCTGTCGATGATGCTTGATCAAATTCAGTAAATCTGCACCGGTTACTGCTCTGCTCACTCTGGAAGAGGATCATTGGAACATCTCTTCAGGGTCAGATCAAAGTTCCTGGGGGAAGGCTGCTAGCAGTGGCACCATGACCAAGCGCTCCAACACTTCCTGAGATCATAGACACCGCCATAAGCACCAGCAGAAACCACCACTCCCCAATTAATAACATCTAATTTGTCCGGATCGGAGAAAAATCACATTCACAACCAAAGTCAAGAACAGATTTTCTCTAAGCGGCATCTGAATAGCAGCAGCAAGTCCACCTGGGCAGGCAGCTGAAGTTATCACAACACATCCAGCAACATCATTCCAGCTAGACTCTGAAAAAACAAAACATTTGATTCTGCTTGAGCTCACAGTCGTTTTCGGCAAACAATGCCACAGAACGATCCAGATGACCGCATAAGGCAGGGGTGTCAAACTCATTTTTGTCGTGGGCCACTTTGAAGTTACGTCTTCCCGCGGAGGGCCGTTAAGACAGTGAAACCGAAATAACGTTTACTCATCACATCGCAACTTGTACATAAAAAAAATGATGACTCACTAGTTTTGAAGTCAGTCAAGTATCGGTTCAATTATTACGTATGACAATTTGAGAGTTCGGAAGAGATTTAAGCGAGAATCATGGAAGTTGACACCGATGATTTGCTTTCGCGGGCCACATGAAATGATGTGGCGGGCCGGATCTGGCCCCCGGGCCTTGACTTTGACACCTGTGGCATAAGGAGTGTTGATCCGCGGACGAGATGCAAGTCGGCGCTTGATCAACGTCTGGTGAGGATGTTTGATGTCGCGAGACCCAAAACAACCAGGTCACAACAATGATGATGCGCCCCAATGCACCTCGACGCTTTATCTTACACAACAGCAGCATTTCGCTTCTTTTGAAACGATATTTATAGGCCTCAAGCGGGCAGAGAAGTCTGTAAAAATCTTGATGGCCATATTGCCCTTGACTGGCCCGAAGCATTTGTCAATTTGGATATACAGTACTTTATAATGTCAGAATGCAAATGAAATAGAACTGCTCTTTTTTTCAGTAATGTCAGAGAGAGAGAGAGAGAGAAACTCTTATCAGACATATTAACTTGACCAATAGAACCAAAACATGAAAGTGCCCAGCAGGCAACAGCAATCAAATGAAATCGAAGCGTATTTCTCTGTGACGTGAGCCATAAAAAGCACCCATCCAAAGAAGTGCGTGTGTTTATGTGTGTGTTCTAACAAAACCCTAACACGGAAGTGGCGAGAAAACACCTGTCTTATCTTTACAAAGACTTCAGCGCTTACTGCAGCAATAGTTTTTCTCCCGTTCAAATCCTTTTGTGTCCTTTCCCGAGAGTTCATGTCAGCTGAAGTTTGTTTCAATTTTATGGGGCTTGTGAACTGGCGAAAAGAAGGGGAGACAGAGAGAGAGAATACACCCTCCTCACTCCTCGCGTGAACAAACTATCCCGAACAATAAAAATCTGATCTATAGTATACGAACTCGGAAGGGACACATATTCAGCGTGGCGGTTGCAGCCTTTCATAAGCAATAAAGTGCAAGTATCTGCTGCTAATAATTCACAATTTTAGAGGCTGTTTAACAAAGCAACGAGACGCACTGTTCAAAAATGCAAATTTCTGTGGATTTTTCATTAGGGAAGAACTGGACAGCAAAAACAGGATTTTTTTTTAATGGAAAACAACTGTCTCCCCTTGTATGATCTAATTTCTTTATTGGCGTAAGGTAGAGTGCATCTTCCAGATCCATTGCTTTTCCAGTAATAGCCCATAAAATTCGTGGGCAATCATCTCTCTTTCGTACACTAATGTCTCCGTGTCTTTTAGAAACAATTGGAGGGCTCACATGAGATGATATGTCTTTGAATCGGGCCGTGAGATGAGCGCGCCTCCGACTAAATAATAGAACTGGATGCCGCTCGGTCTCTCCTCACTTTGATGGTGGAAATGAAAATGAATCAAGACAAAAGATAAAAGCCTGACAAGCACCGCAGTCAATCCTTCAGTCGGAGAATTCACTGCTGATGAAATGAAAGTGGGCTGCTGGGATGTGGGGAGCGGCGTTATCGGGAAACGTGATGGCGTTAAGCAGTCCGCAACGTCATCTTCTATTCACACTTTGAATGGAAACAAAGAATGCATTTGTCGAGAAGCTCCAGACCTTGAGGTCACATTGCTTCGAGCCATCCTGGGAAGAGAGAGATTCGACCGAAAAACTGTTCCGACTCCGGTAAGTCGTCCACCAAGAGGGCTGCTGTATTATTTACAGCAGCTCTGTGAGATTGTGTCGCCCAGCATGGCAGTGATGCAGTGACTTACAATCTTGTATGTCTCTCGTCAGCATTTCGCAGCAGGTTTCTTGCCCGTCTCTCGGGCCGCTGACCTCATCATTGGAGCTCACAATGAGCAAGCAAATCCATCAAAGTCACACCAAGCACACGTCTGCGTCCACACCTGGCAACATGGCTGCCATGCACTTTCAAGAGCAGCTAAACCAAGTGGGTGCAA
This sequence comes from Hippocampus abdominalis, assembly GCA_018466805.1. Lineage (NCBI taxonomy): Eukaryota > Metazoa > Chordata > Actinopteri > Syngnathiformes > Syngnathidae > Hippocampus > Hippocampus abdominalis. The sequence goes on along the minus strand of CM031705.1, from coordinate 12,899,779 downwards.
ATCAGCGAGATCCCACACGTCACACTTGCCGCGCAAACATTTCTGCTCAGGTTATTGTTTCAGGCGGTCTCTGGAGTTTTCAGCCACAGACCTGGGAAATGACTGCGCCTTATTACCCCTAATCATATTTCCCATATAAAGTCCTGCTGCGTCTCTAATCTCATTACAAGCCTCCACCCCAAGACTCCCCACAGAGAACAAACTGGAGTGTCCCCTCAGAGGAAAACACCTGCTTGCACAACAGAGATCCATGCTGCGACCCAATTAGGCAATATATCAGTCAATCAGTTTTTTTTGTCATTGTTTTTTTTCTTTGCCAGCAAACACCTCAGCATCACCTACTTATGCGGTCGTCGAGTTATAACAACAAAAACAGGGTTATAGACTAGCAAAGTGTATTTCAAATGACATGCTTCAGGTGTTGTATATGGGGAAAAAAAATAATCATCCAATAAAACAATGAGTGTTAGGGTTTGTATGTGACCCCAATAGCACGACAACAGGCAGGTATAGTGGAAGCCAACACTTGGCGTTGTTTATTAGAGTCTTTGCAAATTCAATCAGGGAGAAGCACGAAGAAGCCACAGGGAAAATGTCCACACAGGAAACAAAATCTCACTTAGGGAGAGAACTGGGGCTTACATAAACGCTCAGGGAGAGAAGCACGAGGAGTACACAGGGGAAAGTCCACACAGAAGACGCCAACAGAGCTCACTGAGGTGGTGACGGCACAAACTTGCACTGTGGAATGGTGAGTCAATTTATACCAGTCCAAACGAGCAGATTGGCAACAGGTGGGTGATGAGCTGACGAGTCTCAGGTGTGAGGTGCAGAGCACCTTGGCTGAGGAGGCGGCCTAGCTGGCCCCTCCCTAACAATGAGTCTGTGAAAAGAATAATGTACGGAAATATCAAATACTGTGACAAAAAGGTGAAAATTCTGCGATCCAAACTAATTAGTGACTTTTGTTTAGAGGAGGACGGGTGACAACAAACCAGTGTTTTCATCACTTTCAGTTTGCTGGAGCTCTTCTTGGGATGACACAAATACCGATATTTCCGGACTATAAGCCGCGACTATTGTCACACGCTTTCAACTCTGCGGCTTATTTAATGAAGCGGCCTATATAAAGACTTTTTTAACGGCCGCCTGTGTACCGTCTTTCTTTGTAAATATCTCGTGTAACAATTTGGGTTTATAGACAGGTGCAGTTTATGTGTGTGCAAAATGTTTTTTTCCTTTAAAAATTTAGTGGTGCGGCTTATAATCAGGTGCGGTCTATAGTCCAGAAATTACGGTAAATCTTTCTGGAGTAGCTTTTTTTTTTTTTTTTTTGTATGTCAGATATTGCTCTGGATGCCTCGACAGTCAGTCAATGCCGATGTTTGAAAACGATACTAACCCCAAACTAAAGAATATTTTAACCCTCCTGTCACGTTGCCAGTCAAATTGACCAGTTTGGAAAATCTACAACTTAGAAAAAAAAGATTGATCTTCTGTCTGATGGCCTGTTTTTCATTTCATTTCATTTTTTGTGTGTGTGTGACAATTTTTAAGGTTTTAACCCTGGAGAACCCAAGAACCATTTTCTTCTTTGGAAAATGATGAATTATACATTAAATGACCGCTATATGTTCACTGAACACCAAAATATGTTTGTTTTTTTTCAAATATTCAATACTTTAATCCTAATTTAGGATTAGGGCCAAATCTGACCCTTTGGGATTTAAAGGTAGCATTTGAGTAGCAGAATTTATAGGGGCCAGATTTGACCCCCGTGGGTTCTCCAGGGTTTTAAAATCATTACATGGGGTTATTAGAGAGTATTGAGGGATACATTTTTGTTTCGATCAATTTTTGTGGTCAACACAACCAAGTTGTTCGTCTGATTTCCCTGCCTTAATCTTTTCCTCTTTATATAAAAGTGCCCACTGTTGCAGGTTGCATGTTGCCGACACGAAGGAGCTCTGGGGAACAACATGAAGATGAATTGGAGTCAGCCTGGCTGGTGATAGGAGGTCAAAATGGATAAATGACTGATCCTTCTCCCCTGAGATGCTTAATGAGGGACATTTGGAACAATTAAATATGAGAAAACAACTCTGTGTATATCCAAGGAATAGTCCTGCTTCTGCGAGCAGCAAGACTTTCAACTAAAAGGATTTGTTACGTCAAATACCATGAAAAATGTTTCATGTGATGGTCACGTGTGCATGTGACTCAATTCAGTTCTCAGTAAATCCAATCGAATACGCCTCAGAACGTCTCCTTGGTATCTTAGACAAGCTTCTTTTCATTTGAAAAATATAGAAATTGTTATCAACAGAATATTTCTGCACCTTCGAAGCTGTTTTGTCACATGCACGTGAGGTAGTTTAATTAAGCGTGTTCAGCAGAGATATATGCACATTTACTTTTAAGATCTGATTCATTGCCACGCTTATGGCTTTTATGCGATTTTATTCTCACTACAAAGTATGTGAGGTGAGGGGCTATGATTTACCTTAGTTTATAAGTAAGATAACGCCAAATTAACTTCCAAATAACTCTGTAGAAGGGCAGCGCAATTCAACTGATTTGGTTTCGATTCAGATCAAGGCTAGATTGAAGAAAGTGATTCCAGACAGGGGCGGCAGGGTTCGACATCGGTTCCGGCCTTCCTGTGTGGAGTTTGCATGTTTTCCCCATGCCTGCGTGGGTTTTCTCCGGGTGCGCCGGTTTCTTCCCACATTCCAAAAACATGCGTGGCAGGTTAACGGTCCCTGGGTGTGAGCGTGGACGCGGATGGTTGTTCGTTTATGTGTGCCCTGCAATTGGCTGGCAACCAGTTCAGGGTGTACCCCGCCGACTGCCTGGAGACGGCTGGGATCAGCTCCAGCATGCCCTGCGACCAATTGTGAGGATAACCGGATCAGAAAATGGATGGATGGATTCCTCATAGAGCGGTTACAGAAGACTTGAACTCGAGCAATCGTCACCACCTAAAGGAATGGCGTGGAATCGCATTTGCAGCATGTCATGCAAATAAATTACTCAGCTAATGTGTGTAAACTCAGAGAGTCTATAGATTAATTGATGTTAGCACGCTTCAGCGGTCCCAATAAATCACACTGCAAAAATAACACCAAAAAAACTTGCGTTGAAATTAAAATGGAGCAATAAATCACGGGAATGACGTGCCGAAACTTTACACTTTTGCTAATTAACTTTGGCAAAAAGAAAGAAAAAAAACCAACCCTTTTCAAAGCTTGCATAAATACTGGGAGAACGTCTAAATCAATAAATTGTTGTTCAAATGAGACTTGCTTCTGATAATTTCTCAGCTGCATGCTTCATTAAAAATAAACAAAGAAATAAAACTGAATAAAAAGTTTTTAAAAAGTCAGACATGATGGACTTAGTGATGTGATTTGTGATGTGTGTGTTTCTCACAACCATAGAATTTTCTGGCCCACAAGGGGAGTGCTAAGAGTTGTCCGCCGAATTTCAACATGACTTTCATACTTTGTGTTCCAATAAACCCCCTTTTTCCCCCTGCTGTTCAAGGCATCTCGGAAAAGTGTGTAGATCCCAATTTCATATCCCCCCTTTGGTCACAAAAGAACAACGACATTGCCCCCACCACGCTGCAGAACCCAAATAATTAAAAATGAGGCATTAATCAGTGTTGAAGCAGTAATCACACGAGCCCCAACCGTATCCCAGCAAGGATCCTGAATGGAGCGGAATACAAAACTGCCGCACTCATCTGAGGTTGGAGATGCATTTCACAGAAACCTCATTTTGCTCTTTTCCTGCTAAAACATATCGCTAACAACGATTAGTTTCAAAATCAATTCAAGTGCAACAAGGAGCATTTTCACTACGACGTAGCCTATTGTGAGACGCATACACAACACATAAAATAAGGACAACTTACGGCCATCAGCCATGATCACTGCTAGTGAATGATGAACAGTTGACAGTTGTGTGGATGGAGACGTGGGAGGAGAATTGCATGATCCCCCCACCTCCAAAAAAAAGAAAAAAGTGTGGGAAATGAAAAGAAGCGATTGATCAATCCTGAAATCTTACTGATTAAAGCCTGGCCGGCACGGGAAGTCGATAATGATTCACCAGTGGCTGCCTCCTCAGCAGGTCAGCAGGAGGTGTGACAATCATGCAAAATGCAATTGTGCAAAAAAAATAAATAAATAAAAAAGGCATGAAACTCAGTAATCAGACCCAAAGCATTCATTTCAGACGACTAAAAAGCGAATCTGTCTTTTTGAATGCCTTCTCACTGCTCAGCCATCTTTTAAAAGATGAAAGATTACATCACGCCCGTATGATAAGTGCGTCACAAAATGGACGGCTGGACGATTCAGCCGACCATTTGTTCTTTGTTCTTTCAACTTTAGCTTGTTGTTGAAAGAAAGTGAGGGACAAGGACCTTTCAGGGCAAGGATGAAAGTCAATTTTATGCACTGAACAGTCGAGTGTAAAACGGCAGAGCTCAGGATGGAGAGCGATGAGTCGCTCCTCCATCTGTCATGTGACGGAATATACGATGAAAAGCCTGTAAGACGATGAAACGAGACGCAAGAGTTACGAGGATGACTGGACAGCGCTTCACAAGTGTCTTAACACGTGCTGCAAATTACCGAATTCATACCACCAAAGCTAATCAATAAAAAACCCTCCCAACCCATTCATGTTTTTTTGTTTGTTTGTTTGTTTATTAAACAGATAATCCAACTCATTACTTCACAAATCAAATAGCCTGACCGAGAGCACCAGAAATGGAGGCTTAAATGTCGAAAATACATGCAAATCCCCACATCTAAACCCACCGTATGGTAGAGCGGAGATAGATTGCCAAAAGAATCCCAACAAACCTGCCGTGAGCCATATTTATCCGGGCGCTAATCTGCAGGGATCAAGGCTTGTTATTGTGTTTACCTGCTAATCAGCACCGAAAGCGCACAAGAAACCATCAGAGAGCCATATTACTCAGTGGGTGTGAGCGCACAAAGCCTTCTGTGATCAATAAAGTTGTAAGCGAGCACCTCAATCATGATTCCTTCTATTCTCGGCTAAACATCCGTGTGAATAGGAACGACAGTTATACCCAGTCTGGTCAGTGTTTTCCCAGGCAGGACCCGAATGTTAAACAATAATGACTTTTTAATGCGCCCCTGAGATTACACTGTCAGCGTGAAATACGGCACTTCTTGACCACAGTGGGGACTGAAGGCCTAAATGTGAATTACAAGCATAGATTACAAGGGGGAACGTCAGGTGAAGCAATCTTCATAAATTCAAACGTAATCTTCATGGAACTTCCAGTGTCATTCACGGAAGGAAAGACCAGAGGAGATGATGACGCTTGGCTTAGTTACTTACAAGTCACCAGACGTCTGGGACCAACGTCGCGTGATTTTTGCTTTCCCTTCAATAATTCGGGACCCTCTAATCTCAGCTACTGCCACATTGACTCTGTATTGCCTACTTTATGGAAATTGTGACACCCCTTCAAATGATCCACCAATATTTATTTGAAGATAATGATGCAGTCGACCAATGTTAGCGCGTCGACCTCACAGTCCAGAGGTCGTGGGTTCGATGCCATCCTGTGTGGAATTTGCATGTTCTCTCCCCGTGCATGCGTGGGTTTTCTCCGGGTACTCCGGTTTCCTCCCACATTCCAAAAACATGCATGGCAGGTTGATAGAACACTCTAAATTCTCCCTAGGTGTGAGTGTGGATGGTTGTTCGTCTCTGTGTACCCTGCGATTGGCTGGCAACCGGTTCAGGGTGTCCCCCGCCTACTGCCCGAAGACAGCTGGGATAGGCTCCGGCACGCCCCGCGACCCTTGTGAGGATAAATAATATAAATGAAAATAATGCATAATGTTATAAGATAATATATCCTTTATTTGTCCCACACTGGGGAAATGTACAGTCTACAGCAGCAAAATTATGTATGCCCTAGTTATTATTTCTACAGTATGTATACATATATGGTTCTGGTTTATAAAGAATTTAACCCTAACCCTATACGGTCCTTCGGAGTATAAGGTACACCTTCAATGAATGATCTATTTGAAAACTTTTCATATACTGTATAGGACGAACCGCATTATAAGGTGCATAGAATAGAAACCACAATAGTGGCTGCAGTTGCATTATTCATCCACTAGATGGAGCTGCACTAAAGAGAATATAATATAATACAATACAATAAAGCCTTATTTATATAGAGCTTTCACAAATGGCTACAGCTGTAACGAAGCGCATTTAAAATACGATGTCCAAAAAATACTGATCCGTATCGAGGGCGCATCGGATTTTGAGAAAATTTATGCTTTTTGGTGCACCTTATCGTGCGGAAAATACGTTATCATGCATGCTAAAGTTTCATTTTAGGAAGATGGGACAGGCAACAAATTGTATTATGTTATTATGTGTTCAAGGTAGTGCCAAGTTCAAATTGTTTTACATATGAAATCAGATCAATTCACAAATTGATTGATTAAAAAAAGGGGTTTTACAGTTAAATTCATTGTGCCTTCATGCATTCCTTGCGAATGCAAATTTGACCGATTCTGTGCAATGTCCCCTCCTGCTTCTCTTTTTTTGTCTCCATGACATCGACGTAGTAAAAGGTCAAAGCCCCCCAAGCGTGCCAACACGCCAGCAGAGGAATTAGCGGCCTGCTAAAATTCTGAACCAGCAGCCTTCATGGCTCAGCGCTTCCCGACTATGTTCTCCCCAAGCAAACGCACTCATTTGCATTTCATTTCCACCCTGCAGATAGTCACCCCAGAACTAAACAAAAAGATACAATGGCGAATTATTGAGAATGTGTGTGTGTGAAAATGAGACAAAAAACTGGCACAAGCGTTTGATGGAAACGGTTTGATCTAGCATTTTACAGGTACCCAAACTGTTCCCGCACTCCATGTTAAAATAGATTAGTGTGACACATTTGGAGAAAAAGTGATAAAAAGCAGTTGAGGGAAAAGCCGTTTATTCTGAATCCCTCAAGCTCTCACATGAGGCCATTATCCTCCCTGTGTAGGATTCTCTGATGTCTTATATGCCGCACTAAAGTGGCCCTCTCGTAAGAAAAAAAAAAAAAAGAAAACAATGTGATATCTCCAATTTCTAATTAAATAGGACATTATCTTCAAGACGGGCCGAAGAGGAATGAGGCCCTCAAATGGGTTATGAAAATAACATGCCGCTCATCGTCTAATCATGCTTTTGCTGATCTCAGTGGTGTCGCTCCCATTCAGGCCATACTCGGAAACAAAGTGATCTTATTACACATAGATAAACTATTGAAGAGGATGGGCAGGGTTTCCCGGAGGTCGACTGCTATATGTAAATGCTTCTCGCAAATGGTTTATGGCAAATAGGCATACTCAATGTCATTAAGGAGCCTTTGTTAGCTCCGCCAAGCACAAAGGCCATATCGTTTTTTTGTTTTGTGTTATGGTTATTATGGATGATTATGCCAAAAAAAAACAACCTGAAAATTGGTAGCTACTGGCCAATAGGCTATCATGAGATTCTTCAAATGCCGAACCACAGTGAGTACGAACGAGTAAAGGTCTCATGCGAACCTGCTGCTAATATTTGTGTATCGTCACACGATGATTTCCCCACCAGAAGCCAAAACCATTGTCTGATATGCTGCGATACCATCACTCTTGGTGGTTCTTAACCTTGTTAGAGGTACCCGACCCAACTAGTTTCACATGCACATTCACTGAACCCTTAATTAGTGAAAATTAAAAATACAGTCAAACCTCAGTTTTCGAACGTCTCGGTTCTCGTCCAATTCAGTTTTGGACCAAAAATTTCGAGTTTTTTATGCCTTGGATGATGAACAAATGGGTTCTCGAACAAACTGAGCGCACTTGAATGCACCATTTGACTCCTCTCGCCTTCCTTACACGAGGAAGTGATGCTTCCTCGTGTTGCTTTCCATTGTGAGCAGACGTGTTCAGTAAACATTTTTATTTTAAAGAGAGCGTGGTTTCGGTTTTCGAACAATTCGGTTTCCGAACAGCCTTCTGGAACGGACTAAGGCCTCGGATTTGGAGGAGCTCATTCACATCCTAACCGTGTCAATGCTTACAAACCGTTCCAGGAAGAATTAAAGATCAAGGATTGATGAAGCCAACAGAACCACATCTTCAAAAACTAGGGACTCAAAAGAGAGGCCATCAACACAAACCCCTTCAAGGCCTTCACTGTGGGTGGTTATAAATCGACCCACAGCTTTGGCAGAGTCCAGGGCTGTTACTGTTGAATATAGAATTGATTCTTTCATTGGACGGCCCGGTGGTCCAATGGTTAGCGTGTCGACCTCACAGTGTAGAGGTACCTACTTCGGCATTTGCATTCTCCCCGGGCCTGCGGTTGGTTTTCTCTGGGTACATTCTAAAAACATGCATTGCAGGCTGATTGAACGCTCCAAATTGTCCCGAGGTGTTGTTGTGAGCGCAAATGATTGTTCATTTGTGTGTGCCCTGCCATTGGCTGGCAACCGGTTCAGGGTGTCCCCCGCCTACTGCCCGAAGACGACCGGGATAGACTCGAGGTTCCCCCCCGCAACCCTTGTGAGGATAAAGCGGATCGGAAAATGGTTGGATGGATTCTTCCATCGATTAATCGAATAGTCTGATAAAATATTATTATTACAAAACCATCTTTTTATGATTACTGTTGACTAACCAATGATTGCTTTTTATTTGGTGTTGCTCAGTGATTTAAAAGCAGTGATTAAGCAATATCACACGAGCGGGACTGCCGTTGAGCTCAGCGCTCAGCAAGCTTCTTGAAACCAAGTCAGTTACTGATGCGGTCCGGAGTAAAAGTGGAAATAATATTGCCGATGGTGTCCCTTTTTGGGACGTTAGTCCAAATACCTTTCCCATGCTGTTAGCCCTTACACTCTGTCCCACAGGGGAACAGTCTTGGGGTGATCCCAGGGTGTGATCCCGGGAAAAAAGGGACACCCGTGGCTCTAAATGTCTTATTTTGATAATACAGTACACGAAAATATTCAGTCATGTTCAACCCACTGTCCTGGCTTTTTAGTGTTAGCTCACATTGGATTCATCAAACCAGATATCAATATTCGTGATCGACTGTGCTGCAAAGGCGAGTGATAATGGGTTCAATCAGCTAAAATGTAGACAGAACATGCGGTTTATCTAAGTGCACGCTCACAGCCAGCAGAATGAGACTTTCACATCACTGATTTAAAAGGTGCACTCCACCGATGTATATTTTGTATGGGGAGAAAAAAAAAAAACGTAAAAACCTGGACCGGTGTTGCTAAGTGACGTGACAGGAGCCTTGTAAAGTGCCCTCTAGTTACATTATATGGCATCAGCTTGCATGCATCAGTGACTTGATACCGTCTAATAAGAATAGACACCATGAAAGGCACCTTACTTGCCATGGGGCCGTGCTGGCGAGCCGCATCTTGGTCACTCATGGAGAAAGATGACAAGGACACACAGAGCAGATCGCTTCTTCCTGCTCTCACCCCTGCATGCAGAAGATACAGGAAGATAATTAAACAGCTACATTTATCTTTCGGGCTTAATTCCATTTCCAGTTCGTGCCGGCGACGACACAAAGCGTTCAATTTCAGATAACGTTGTTTCTACTGTTTCAGTCGGTAGCGTCATTTGCGGAATGCGTATCGCAGTTAAAAATAACGTCATGGTGGAGAAGGGTGTTTGACGGGATCGCGCAGGTTAAAATGCTGAAGGAGAATCATGAGAACTCAACAACGTTGGCCTTTTCCGTCCATTACTCAAACTCTTTGTGTCACCCAACGGCACCATTGAAAGGCTCATGTACATTTACACAAGATCGGACACGTCGAGCCTAACCTGAGCTGAACTTTTGGAGGGCACTTTCACAGAAATGGCGCTTTAAGAAGGATTCATAGCTTTAACTCCAGGTCGAGATATGACTCAAATCAAAGCCGTCAGACTGTTTTACACAATCGCAAATTGCCTGAGTTATAGCAATATTTATCTGAAGCATTCAAAAAGAAAGATAGATATTTCCTCTAATTTCCCAAATGTCTGCTGGTGATAAAAAAGGAGTCTAATAAAGGGACTACTGGGACATTTTGAAGGCAGCACAGATATATCCTTGGGCAAGACGATAGTGCTGTACATCTTCAAATCAGATGGAACTGTAGAAATGTATGTTGTTTGTATAAAAAAAAAAAAATGCTGTTGATGTTTTTCAAACTGCTAGAAAATCAGATTTAAAAAAAGCGCATAGTGGTTTGGCAGATAGCAATGTCCCTGCATTCATCATCTTCTTACTAGCATTATAAATGTCACCATAGAAACCATTTACATGAACTCATTCAGTACCAGCCAATTCTAGACCAAGTCTGAAAAGACGTTTAAAAACGTCTTTGGGAGTGAATGAGTTAATAGATGGTTAAAAAAAAAAAAATGTACGTGGAAGGGAAGTGTTAATGTTCCATCCTGCCTGTAATACAGTCCTACAAATAAAGTTCTTCTTTTGAAAAAAAGAGCAGCACGAACTAAAAATAAACTTTAACGTACATAAATAATTCCAGAAGGAGTTAAAGAATATTATATCGAACTGAAGTTTTCAGTCGGTCTTTTTAAGGTTCAAATAAGTGCTCGATAAATGTAGATAAGGCACAACTCCATGTTTTTAATCCGAGAGGCCGGCCACAGATGTGACATTCCGTTTAAGCAGAGACACGCACTGGGATCCATTTGCATATTTTAACTTCCTGGCTCTGCCTGAAAACAGGTGACCCCTGTTTTCATTCAAACAGCTGCCGCCTTGGACTTTATCTGATGGTGACTGCACTTTACAGTATGCCACTAATGAGACTTCTCCCTATCGCCTCGTTGTGTCACTCCTCAGTTTGTAAAAAAAAAAAAGAAAGAAAAAAGAATAAAACACGGCGCTATCAAACAATGACGAACACGCTGGAAGACTAATGCTCGCCGTGTTTGTCTCTTATATGCGGCCGCATGTTGTCTCGGCTCTCGCAGTAATCAGTGCGGTGATACACAAGGTCGCGCATGAAGCTGATTGGATTGACAGTGTGAGATCTCACACTAGGCCTGAAATGAAATGGAGGTGTGTGACAGATGAATAGACATTGCGGGCAGACTGCTACACTTGCTCAGGTGTGAAATTAAAACCGGAAGGAGACGTGACCTCGGATTGTGTAACGCAACTGGAGAGGCCCTCCGGAGTGTATAATTGACGGAAATATCGCAACTGTCGACTGCATGAATGACATACCGGTATACGGATTTATCTTGAACTTGTTGCACTTTCAAAAGAATATTTCGGCATTCCAGTCAATCAGGCTCCTGAATGTCTCACAGAAAGCACGTGGGTGAATACGTGCCGATAGCCGGCGGCGGCCTGGTCCGAGCTCGGAAAGATAAGGAGGAGAAAAATCAGTGAAAGGAAAATGTAATCTAAAAGAAAATGTCGGCGAAGATACAAAGTCAGCCGTCGGTGGGGATACCCACAAACCCCACCAGCAGCAATCACAATCCATATTTCATACCGGAGTGCGTATATGCGCGCGCGTGTGTGTTTGAGATGGGGTGGGGGGGGGGGGGGAGATGCAGAGGATGCTGAATTATTGAGTTGAATTTTCACGGGCTGAAGGTCAGCGAGCCCTGAAAACAGGGAGAAAAAAAACCCCATGTCCGATTAAAAATTGATGTTTTCTTATAAGCTGCCATGCCATGCGTTGCAATAACAAACCTTGCACAAGATGATTATTCTGAGAGCCAACGCTTTTCAAAATCATCTTGCGTGAAAGGATGCACTGAAAAAAAAAAAAAGAGTCACAAGTAGCAAGGAATTTGAGGGTGTATAGAATAACACGCATGGCCGGAAAGGACAGATAGAGCGGAATCTCCAAGTTTGAACACAATCTACTCCGGATGCTGGTCAAGCTCGGTCCATTTGTTCGGATGGCAAACCTCATGCTTTCTTATAAGACATCAGCATGGTGGGTTAGTGGTGAGCACGTCCGCCACACAACTCTAAATCTCAGGGTTAGAAACGTGGCTCTGTGGAATTTCCTGCAATCTACGGTTGGCTGGCGACCAGTCCAAGGTGTATCCCGCCTCCCCCGGCCGAAGGCCGATATTCGCCCCTCGCTCACCCGCAACATTTGTGGGCTAATTGGAAGGCGGAGTGTAAAACTGCAGAATGAGTCGGCTTGTCCTCTTAATGAGCGTTGTTCTCATTAAACTATCATCAACCATCTCTTATACGGCCTAATTGATATTTCATTACAACCTTTCTATTTCAGGTTTTTAATGGCTTGTCCTGCACATTGCGAGGCAAAGCTGTTCCTGGCACTCGTGGCAAGGGCCCTCGCCAATATCATAATATCAGCTTCAATGGATTTAGGATGAGATCGAATCATAAAAGAAGCTGAATTTATGCTTTTACCCTTTTGGAGGCGGGGGTTGTAAGAGTCATTCGGCTGACCGCATGTCCCTGCTTTGCAAAGAGACATGCATGTGCACAAAGTGGTAAAGCATCATATATTTCACTGCCACGCCCCCCCCCCCCCCAAAAAAGCATGACCTTTTTTTTTTTTTTTGAAGACTTTCTCGCGGTGCATCGCGAAAATTCCTCCTGTCGCCTCATCCCTGCTCCATCTGACGTAATGCCTCTCTGCTCCCGTTGTGATAACCAGACATGTCATTAGCTCTATTGCAGTCACCACAGCACAACCCCCCCCCCCCCACCCCACCCTACTCATCACTTCTTCTTTGCAGCTTGATGAATGTTAATGGTAGACGCCGAGCTCGTGTGCTTGGATGGATGTTGTGGCAAAAGGGGATGGTCGAGGTGGGCGCTAAAGTGCAATGAAGGGTAACCGTTAAAGCACTTAATAGATTGATCCTTTCCAAAGGAACCTTCGTCTCTTGCACCTGTCCTGAGCTCATGGACCGCGTGACAACCACCCCCCCCCGAGTCCGCTTTCCATATCTCGGTGGTGTAATTTGCGTGGCGGACACTTAAATGGAACGTAATGCCTGCAGACCTCGTTATATGTTTCAGTCAGTACGATGAGCTCACAGATGAGTAAGATGATGAGAGACGACTGATTCAGAACAGCTCAGAGGGACGTCAGCCGAGGCGTATTCCATTGACTAGGAAACAAGCGCTGCACTACAAAAGGCGTCATTACACGGCCGGTGTGGTTTTGTTTGAACTTGAACAATCGTGAGGGTGGTTGTGTAGCAGAATCATCCACCGTGCGTGATAGGAGTAGAGGGTGACGCACACGTGGCACAGTGGTCTGATCAAAGCCATGAGACTTTGGAGAATGTTGTTCATTAGGCAAACACGAGTGATTTTGAGAGAGAGAGAGGCCGATGGGAGGAGCGCAAGGAAAAGAGCGAAAGGGTGGACAGATATATGACAGACAGGAGCAACGCTATGCGGTGTATTTATATTGCAATTTAATTTCTGTATCTCTTTAACGTGCAGTTTCCAATGTGGCCACTGGGTGGGGACAGTTGTCTTCTATGTTTGTAAGTCATTCAGCGGTTGGTTGCCCTGATCTCGCCTGTACAGCGTCCACGTTTTTGGTTTGACCTGTAGCTTCTTCTGAATTAATGCAAAATAAATGAGAGTGTCAGAGCAGGGAGTGATGTGTTAATGTGAGAAAATGAATCATGTGCACTTGTCATACACACAGATACTCTGCGGGCTAAGCCATAACGGACGAACAGACTGATTGGGTTAGGGATGAAGGTTGACATGCTGCAAATGGGCAATAATGGATGAACTCCACTTGTGTTCATTAATAACTACAACTTGCTTATGAATTTAAAGTGCAAACTGTTAATATTACATCAGTAACCAGGGCTTTATTGTCTTAGAAGGAGATGAATGGCTGCCAGAAGAAAGGATGCCAAACAAATACTCCTGTTTGCGGCAAAAGCATACACAGAACAGTAAATCAATTTGGTATGCTGTCTGCTTGCTCGGTAAAAATATGGAAATAAAAACAAATGTCACTTTTTTTTTTTAAGAAATACCAGAGATCCAATTTAAGAGATATGAATACTATTTTCGTATCGTCAGCGGGGAAATTAAATGGACAGTAGCAAATGGGTGTCTGTGCTTCCGACTACTATTTCTAAGTCTACCTCAAACTTTCACATCACGGCATATATATAATAGTCAATTCAATTCCTCTTTCATTTTATTTCAGATAATCTCCTCATACATCGAACTAGGTAAATGGAAAGAAGAAAAATAAGACAAGATGGCGAGAGCAGCAGCTCTCGTTGTGCGGAATATACCAGCAGCGACCAATTCTCCACTTTACAGTGATACGCATTAGCTCGGTGAGCTTTATAGCACAAAAGAGGAGGAGGAGGGGCTGGACTACCTCCAAAGCAAAAACTCTGCGCCTAGTCATTTTTCTTCATCTGAACAATTAATTGCAGGGCTTTTACCCATCCTTCCTTCTTAAAGGGCATCTCATGAGTGATAAACTCTGGATGCAAAGCGGGTTTGAAACGTGCTAAAGTGGTTTGAGGGCTGAAAGCACACGGGGAGGCTTGGTGATAAACTGTGCACGGCGCTGCAGTTGGATCTGGGATAAATGCAGCGAAAAATAGGCCCATAAAAAGCAAGGGGAAAATAAATTGGGACCACATACTGTATAGTAGTTGTCTCTTAAGATGTACTTGTAGAATAACAACTGCTGGGCAGCAATTCACGAAACCATTGTGGTGAGATGCTCGAAGTTGCGATGACAACCTGGCTCCTGAATCTGAAAAGCCTTTATGCTGATTCAAAGGAATAATTTCGAAACGAGATAATCAATGCAAATATCCTGTCACTCAAAAGAAGCGTTGGGACATATTTAGTCTCTCTTAGCCTTATGACTGTATGCTTGGGTAAAAAAAAATTCAATAGAGTTAGTCATCGCACCATAATGAAGATATATTTTTTTATTCATTTAGTGATGCTGCTAAAATTCCACGTGAACTTCTCCGTCGGTCTATAGAGTCTTCACAAATGCCCGAGTTCAATGGGTAATTGAATTCTAAAAAGGAATCACACTTCCCATGCTGTTAAAAGAGAATGGTTAATATGAACACTTTGATAAAGACATATTTTATGCACGAGTCTCCTAAAACTGTTAGCTGTCTTGGATCTACAAAAAGTACGTTTCCTCCAAATCACTTCCAAAACAGCCTACGATCATGAATTAAGGCCATTGACGACCCTGAAAGACACTATATCAGAGTCCAGGGATCCTGATGTTTCAAATATTGCTCATTATTTATGCTGTAATGTGTGAACATCTGTATTTGGTTATGTGGTCGTGGGTTTGCTGGAAATAGAAATCTGTTGCACTTGACATTTAGTGCTACTGAATGGTTTTGAGACGCAATTACCAGCTGGCCAGTTGTTGTTATCCCAAGTAGAAAACCATAATAGTGTCCAAAAGTGTTGAGATGCAGCCTCGATGTCAGGAATACCCTCCAATTCCTGGCAGCTCTCCAGTCTGAGTCATGAGGGGCCAAAATCATTGCACACCGAGTTCATGTTAAGCCAACATAAATATCTTTTCAAGCGGCGTAATAACCTTCACTGCGTATAACTTTTCAGCCACATCACACGACTCCACGTGCATATGAAGGTCATTAAATGCAATAGTGAAGCGCAAAGCTTTACCGTATTGGCCCGAATATAAGACGACCCCCTCTTTTCCAAGACTCAAGTTTGAAAAAAGACTTTTTGAACAACAAATTAATTTTTATAAGAAAACAATTACAATACATCTGAAACAAATGATTGTAAGAATATATTTGAGAGAAAGAGCATGTTATTTTGCCTCATTCAAATCTAAAGTGCAATCACATTCGTAAATGAATGGCTTCTGGTTTTTGAAATGTAATTACATCATAACTTCTCCTCAGCTGCCGGTTAACCTGGCCGATCTTTGACCCACTTTTCTCCAGATTGTCACTACGTTTCTCCATTTTCTGTTATCTCTTCAATTATTTTCTTCTCTTTTCCTTGTTACCGCTATTTTTTATTTTTCTTCTTCGTGGCAGGGGCTCACTTTGGCCTGGGAAGTCAAGTTCAGTATTCGCTTCAATGATATCTGGCGCCATCTAGCGTCATGAATGGGTATAATGTCTAGACCCCGAATATAAGACGACCCCCACTTTTTCAGTCTTATTTCAATGCAAAAAACACTGTTCTATATTGGGGCCAATACGTTCCATATTTTTGCGATCGTGACACAATCATTCAAAATAAATGTTTCGGATTAAAGACAAAATATGAGATGACACCAGTTTGGCAGCTACACAGCCAATCAATTGTCTAGATGAGATTTGACCTCCAAACTATTGTGTCTGCACTTACTCAATGGAGCGTAATCCCATATTGAGGAGTAATCCACAGGCTGAGCAGTCAAAGAGTGCTCTCCTTCAGCCAGCCAAGCCTAACTGAAGTGGTTGAGGGGATTTTAGAGCACTCACCAGGCTCTGTCTGCGGGGGTCAAAGAGAGGTGAAAACAGACTGGCGGCCAATGTTGCAACGTGTACGATACTGTACGTACGGTGTGACGCACGCGCACGATTATCGCGGCATATGGGAGTCCGATTAGCTAGCTTTGCGTCAGACTGCAAAAGTTACATCCACGGGATCGGATTTTGCCACTCGAGCAGCGTGTGATGAGAACAGCAAGCTAAATTGCAGCAGAAAGTCTAGAGAGTTACGTTTGAAAGGTGCCTTGCTAGCTATTCGATAGTGCTATACTTGCACTGGAGTGAGCCAAATGATGCGTCAGCCCCCGTGGAGCAGGAGAAAGGACAAACTGGAATGATGACCAGTCACCACCACTCTCCATCTATTTGTGCCTCTGCTCAACTAAGGTGCCAAATGAAAGACACTATATTTGTGACATTTTAAACATCAAGTGAGAGCAAACCCCAAACTGAAAGCACAAGCGACCCATACTAGGTCACGAGTTTACAGCCTCCGGTATGAATACCATCAAAAATTGGTACGTCTTCGGAAACCATCAGCAATGTCCAGATTTCAGGGAAAGAGTGGAAAAAAATACTTTCATAAAGAATGAACAATCAATTTTTGGTGTCAAACTTCAAAGGAGCAACAAAGTATTTATAGTCCAGTAATTCATGTGTCATGTTGCGTGATGGTGAAGGACCCAGCAGGCAGGCAGGAGAAGCAGGGTGGACTAAACAAATAACAAAAAAACAATTGCACAGGTACAATGGAAAAACTAAATCAAAAACACAAAGTCCTGAAAACCACAAGAAACCAAAGTAACAAACAAATACCCCCAGACGACCAGAAACAAAGTAACGTGACAGGAACACAGCAAATCCGACAAAGACTGACAGTACCCAGGAAACGAAAGACAAGCAAACTGACGAGACAACGAGAAACACCTGGACAAGATACAAAGGGTTGAGGGAGCTGATTGGTTGACACGAGGGACCCGCATGACGACAGCTGGACACAAAACCAAACGAGGAAAACAAAAACACGGGGAAACGAAAGGCATAATTATAACAAGTTGTTGGATAAAAAATAATTGAGAAGCTTGGAAGCATTTGAGTGACGGACTCTTCTCCCAATGCACACTCATATACAAGGTTAGTTTCCGTGTGGGCATTTAAATAGTTTTCTCCTCCATCAAAGTAGCAATACATCCTCCGTCAACTCTTTCTTCTGACTAAATAAATC
Organism: Hippocampus abdominalis; assembly: GCA_018466805.1. NCBI lineage: Eukaryota > Metazoa > Chordata > Actinopteri > Syngnathiformes > Syngnathidae > Hippocampus > Hippocampus abdominalis. The sequence continues at coordinate 12,881,980 of CM031705.1, read as the reverse complement.
TTAACTCACGGAAAAGTAATTTTCCAAATTTAACTTCAGGAAACCACCGGTGGCTTGAATATTGGGGCGTGCAGTGACCCAGACGTCACCTTACCTGGTGGATCTGTGGCTTTCTGCCTTATCGTCGTTACGCAGACACCAGCCATAACAAACAAGCTGTAATCCTCTTAGTGCAGGGGGAACCCCCCCCACCCAAAAAAAAAAACCATTAGTTCCGCACACCCATATCGACTTTAAAAGAATGCGACAAGAATAATTAAGTTCTCCATTTACGACATACAATAGCTCCTTTTCCCTCGGATAAACGAAACCTAATCGATCAGGGGTTAACTGTAATGATAATGGAGGGTACTTTTCGACCCAATCCAATCCTACATTTTTAGGACTTGCTTGTGCAACATGTACATTTAATTTTACAGTATCATGGTGTTTATTGCTATATGTGTGTGCGTATCTCGAATGCCCTTGTGTCTCCAGAATGCCCGCCACTGTCACCGGGTTGGCACCGTCCTTGAACAGGAGTAATTAATGCTTTAACATCTGGTGGGAGTTCCCTCATCCCTTCCTGAAATTTGGCCCTCTCTTGGTCGTCCGCCATCGCCTCCATAGAACCCTTTTTTTAATAATAATAATAAATAATAATACATTTTATTTGAAAGCGCTTTTCATCATACTCAAAGACGCTTTACATGAGCTTAAAACAGGATAAAAATGTGCATTTAAAAACAAGCATACATAATTTACAAAAACACATTTAGATGCACAAATGGCAAAAAATGGGTAAAAGAGATTAAGAGGTGTTAAAAGCATTGCGGAACAGGTGAGTTTTAAGAGATGATTTGAAGGATTGTAGGTCAGTACAGTTGCGGAGGTGTTGTGGTAGAGCGTTCCAGAGGGTGGGGGCGGCAACAGAGAAGGCTCGGTCCCCCAGGTTTTGAGCTTGGTCACGGGGATGGCGAGGAGGTTTGTGTTTGAGGAGCGGAGGTTGCGGGAAGGAGTGTATTGGTAAAGAAGATCGGAAAGGTAGGAGGGGGCCTGCTTGTGAAGGGCTTTATAGGTGAGTAGGAGGAGTTTATATTGAATACGCTGGGGAACGGGGAGCCAGTGGAGGTTTTTAAGGACGGGGGTGATGTGATCACGAGTGCGGGTGTGGGTGAGTAGGCTTCTGGATGTACTGTAGTTTATTGAGGAGTTTGGAGGTTGTACCGTAGAGGATGCTATTGCAGTAGTCAAGGCGGGAGGTGATGAAGGCGTGGATGAGGGTTTGAGCAGCGTTGAAAGAAAGAGAGCGGCGGAGACGAGAAATGTTTTTGAGGTGGAAGAAAGCAGTTTTGGTGATTTGGGTGATGTGTTGGTCGAAAGAGAGGTTATTATCAAAAAGGACACCAAGGTTGCGACAGTGAGAGGAGGGGAACAGGGTGCAGTTGTCAATAGTGAGGTTAAAGTTGGAGGCTGTTTGGGTGAGGGACCGAGGACCGATTATTAGCAGTTGAGATTTAGTGCAGTTTTTTTGTCTTTCTTTCTATCCAAAGTCAAAGTGATGATCAATTATATGACACGGCTCCTGTCTCAGAGAGTTAAGCTATAGTATCCATAGCTCCCTCCTTGTAACTTTGGCTGTCAGCCTCGATACAAGCAAGTCTCTGTCATTGTCACCTTAGCTGTTGCCCCGCGTTTGATCTACGTGCCATGCTAACCCGCGATGCTTCACTGTGCAGAGATGAAACGGCGGAATTCTGGCAACCTGAGCAAAGCAAGTCCCATGCCACTGATCCTTAACCAGTTTGGCCTCTCCCCGGAATTGCACATCACAACCTGACAGGGAATGTGCGAGAAGAAAATAAACAGTTGGCTAGCAAAGGTACCCTGGCAATTACTCACAACAGATGTGAGTCATGCTAAACACAGTCAGGAGACAGAATAGAAAATTCAATCTGGGAACGTTTTATATTTCTTTGCTAATGTCTGTGCTTTAGCTCTATGTATCAGTCAGTGGATCATAGTCTATGTCATAAGTGTCAAACTTAAGGCCTGGGGGACAGATCCGGCGGCCGCCAGGTCATTTGACGTGGTCCGCAAAAGCAAATAATGCGTGTCAATTTGTTAATGTGTCCCGAAATGTCAAATTGTCATGTGTAATAAATAACGTTGAGATTTTGCAATCATTCTTTTTACACAGTTTACACTCACTTGAACAATAATTGAACAAACTGTTACAATTGACTTGACTGATTTCAAAACTAGTAATCTGTTTATTTGTTGTGTACAAATAATTTTGTGGTTTCACGTAATTCCAGGGAAGACGTCATTCCAATTGGGCCAGCGACTAAAGTGAGTTTGTTATTTGGTTAATGAAAAACATTTTTCCCCCTTATGTTTGGTTGTCAATACTGTATCTATCAGTTGAATTAATGTATTCGGACATTTTAAATCTCAAATCGCTATGTTTGGGAATGTTGAATTTCGTTAATCACGGACACCTGGTTACAGCTGAGATTTTCCAACACTCAAGTGCTACTGCACTTGAGGCTAGTAGCTCAGAAAATGCAAGATTGAATTTTAAAACTAATAGTAAATTGTTCAGAAAGTGAATTTCTTTACGTTAGTATCTCTGCGATCGTGATGTGCTCAAAAAAATTGGCACAACTAATTTGCGTTGGAGTAACCAAGAAGGAAAATTAGTCCGGAGCCCCGATATACCAGGTCAGGGTGAGCCCCGCCTACTGCCCGTGTGATAAAGAATGTTAAAAAGAGCCATGAAAAGTTACAATTACTATTTGAGAGCCGTCGTGTCCGCATTTGAATATGATGAGTTCTACGAGTGTTCTCTCAATTTTCATTTGATAAATTATCCAATGGTTTGCTTCTTCTTACACTTTTCTCAAAGTGAAGTATGTTGAAATGTTAATTAAAACCTTGCATGATCTTGGTTAAATGCATGATAGTTCGTGTTGATGAGATGTTTGATATGTTTCGGCCACATGTCATTAGATTATTGAGATAACAAAGCAGCGTTTACCTCTTTGTGTGTCAGTACACTCATTCAGAGCTTGGATACAAGCCAAGCTAGTTACAGTTAGGCAGTAATTGGATCGCAGATAGTGAGCTAGTCCACTCAGCAGTATAACTAGTGGATTGGTGTCAAATTAAGGTGTGAATGGAGAAAGATGATGAGTACAGATGCTCCTACGTTACTGTAACTCTGTGATAACACAGAAAAACAGACCGCAGCTGGTTTGTGGCATATTTAAAAAATTCCGAGCGGGTCCAAATTGACTTGGACAAAGACTGTAAGTGTCATGATCCAAATGATAATGAATGAGGATTCATTGCTGTGGCACTGATGGGGAAAGTTTCAATCACAAATTCTGCTAGACAGACAAAACTCAAGGACGATGCCAAAGTTGTTCCGTGTAAGAGGTGATTTTCAACTTGAATGTTAGCTATTAAGCATCCGGTTTCTTTCTAAGGTTGTGTGTGTGTGTTTTTTTTTTAAAGGAGCTCAGCTGTCCAAAGCAATACGCTGATAACTGCCCATACAGCCACACATCCCGTTCATTTCGCTGGCTCCGCATGGGGCAACTGATGGGTTGTGAGAGGACCGTGTCTTGCCATTATCACTCCCAGCGTGAGGCCATGTGTGGACAGATGAAGCTGACGGAGAACTCTAAATGTGGTTATCTCTTAAAAGCTCGATATTTTAAAGTCGGCCGTGTTTACTTTTACCCTGGGAGAAGCACACAAAGGATTTGTGCATTTTGAAATGTGCCAACGGATTGAAGTGTTGTGGAGGTTTTATTATATTTTTTTAAGTCTAGTACTGCACATTTGACTCACTGATACAGAATGATGGGATTAGTGATGGAGTAAAAGACATGCTAAAATTCAAGGGGTTTATTGATTGATTCATTGATGCGGAGGGGGTGGACTTCCATCATGCAGAGTGCCAGTTTTGAGGGGGGGCGGGGTGTGAATATAAATATTCAGCAGAGATGTACGTAGGTGAAAGGCCAGCACTGGATGGACACATTAATAAACATGTTCTCTGTCCTAGTGCAATTACAGCAGAGAGCTCTAGCTGGAGTAATTGGTGTCCCAAGTTGCTTTCAGAGCAACTGGACCAAACTGCAAATTGAGTTTCCATCTACTTGATGACTGCGGCTTGACCATCAGGCATCCACCCACTCCCACACTAATCTGTTGAGGTTGCAGCCATTAGATTCATTATGAATCTAGTTTGAAGGTATCATCATGATATTTCATTTCTCACAGTATGACCGTATTTTTCGGATTATACGTCGCTCCGGATTATAAATCGCACCAGCCAAAAAAAATGCATAATTAAGAAGGAAAAAACATATGTAAGTCGCATTTTTGGGGGGAAATTTATTTGATAAAATCCAACACCAAAAACATACATGTCATCTTGAAAGGCAATTTAAAATAAAAATAAAACTAGTGAACAACAGGCTGAACAAGTGTATGATATGCTAACGTTACATGAGGCTTAAACAACAAACTGTGAATGTGCCTGGTATGTTCATGTAACATATTAAGAGTTATTTAGACAACTAGAGTCAAACCTCGGTTTTCGTCCATAATCCGTTCCAGAAGGCTGAAAACCGAAATTGTTCGTAAACCGAAACTGCGCTTTTTTAAAATGTTTACTGAAAATAAAGCACGAGGAAGCGTGTGATGTGCATTCACAAGAACGGAAATGTGTTAGGCACTCGAAATTTCGACACAAGGTCGAACTCTATAGCACAAAGAACATCTAACAAATTTAGCTCAGCGTCACTCCAAATCACGAATCCAATGAAATCTTCATGCACTTTAAACAACTCCGCCAACTCCGGAGGTAGTAGATGCAGCGCTTCCTCTTCTATATCGCTTAAGAGTCATCGTCAAACTGCCAAAAAGTATCAACACAGAGAGCTCTTGCGCTTTAATGTGAAAATAACATCAATGGGAAAATCGCACGGTAATTAGAAAAGGAGGCAGAAGTTGCCATTGTAACTGCAAATTTACAAATGCAGTGTAGCCAGGCCAAGAGTGCTTTTGTCCGGTCCTGGAGAGCCCCTATCCAGCCTATTTTTAAATGGCTCCCTCCTCCAACAACCTGATTCAACTTGTCGGCAAGCTCTGAGAATCCTGATACCGATCCTGATCATTTGAACCAGTTGTGTTAGAAGACTACGATATCTAAAACAGGCTGGATAGGAGCTCTCCAGGACCGGACTTGGCCAGCCCTGTCTCAGGCCAAGAGGCCGTGTACCACAGATACAGTGTGGTCGAAGCTCCAGGTCCCACAGAGGCTCTGTGGCCCATGAAGAGGGCTGCTGGGTGAGATAAGACCTCATCTGCTACCTTCCTAGATAGCGCTGGCCCTCAACAGCCTGGAATTGCAGTCCAAATACAAATAAAACAGCTGGGATTATGGAGCCACCTCCTCGCAAAGGCTTTGCTGTAAATTCAAAGAAAAAAAAAACTGTCAACAATAAATCTTAGACATCACCCCCGAAGAGCCCTGAATTTAATGAAGTGCGGTGTTTCAGAAAAGACAAAGGGATATTTCCACAAGCAGCATTAACGTTAATGCTTTAAACAGAGGAGAAGGTGACGATTCAATTTAGAATCTCGTCTCTTCTCTATCATCAAATGAGAACTAATACATCAACAGCCCAGTGAGTAATTAGAGGTTCTAGGCTATCTTTAGATGGATCAAGGCATTACCAGCCACAGGCGCAGGAAATGAGCTGAGTCAAAATCATTTATATTGTTCAAACAAATTGAAGCTGAAAGCGTTCGTCCACAGTGCGGCTCCGCATTGTTCAAAATTCATGCGGGCTAATGAACAAAGACCCGCATTCAATTTCACAACAATCTGCAATTCTAAATGGGAGAGATTCAAACTAATCATACCTCATGAATTGTGCAGTGAGGTGTGCCCCGCTGTAAAAAGGACCATGGCAACTCAAAAAGAAAAATACAAGGTAATGTACTGGAGGACAAAGCAGGAGCAGACATGTATCGAGTATCCTCAAACCTTGGCTACGGATCCTCTGTCGAGACAGATAAAAGCAGAGGCGACCTGATAACGTAACATTAGTCATGTGGATCTATCTTGGCCTGAAGGAATAGAAGCAGAGGTTAGAAATTTGGGTGTGGTCCTTAAATGAGCACCAGAGGTCTCTTTAAATAATGAATACACTTTTTTTTTTCTAATTTTCTAATTCTAGCAACATACCAGGGCCACACAATGGCAACTTATTCAAACAAACAGTCTGGGACCCTGTGATTATCTAGATAGCTTAGCAAACGTCTCAAGGGCAACGGTCCAGTGCCCAACCTCGCATCTTCCATTTTCGTGTGCTGGAGCCTATCCCAGCTGTCTTCAGGCAGTAGGCGGGGCACACCCTGAACTGGTTGCCAGCCAATCGCATGGCCCGCATAGACGAACAACCACTCACACCTAGGGACAATTTCGAATGTTCAATCAGCATGTCATACATGTTTTGGGAGTGTAGGAGGAAACCGGAGTACCCAGGAGAAACTCACATGCAAACTCCATACAATCGGAAAAAAAAAAAATACAAAGCAGAAGTTATTGCATGAATAATAAAGCAAAAAGAAAAACAATATTAATTTTGTTCCCAAAATTACATTAAAAAATCTATCTATAGAGAAAATTTTCAAAAACCGAAACCACACTCTTTTTAAAATAAAAATGTTTATTGAACACGTATGCTCACAATGGAAAGCAACACGAGGAAGCGTCACTTCCTCGTGTAAGGAAGGCGAGAGGAGTCAAATGGTGCATTCAAGTGCGCTCAGTTTGTTCGAGAACCTAAATTTGTTCGTCATCCGAGGCATAAAAAACTCAAAATTTTTAGTCGAAAACCGAATTGGTCAAGAACCGAGATGTTCGAAAACCGAGGTTTGACTGTAGATATTTGCTTCTAATGCTTTTTGCAACCAGTCAATTAGGTGACCAAAAAAGGGCACAGAAACAGTGCTTTTCATTATTAGATTTACTAGTGAATGCCAATCTTTTATTTCCTCTAATAAGATCATTCAGAGTCAAAAAAGTGATCCAAAGTATATGCCACCAAAGCAGGAGCTACATAAATACTCTCTCTCAGACACCATTCAATGAAAGCAAGATATGACCGCCTCATATTCCATTCCCATTCCCACTCAGCAGATTACAGTCACGCTGCTTAAATGCTGATTGCAAGATTATTTAATCATCTCCAAGTGTATGTCTGTGCATATCTTAAACCGGCCAAGATTGAAAATAAGACTGTGGTCAGAGACTTTAATTATGGAAACCCGCTGAAGAAATATTGAACTAATCACTTGTCATTTACATCTTCAGAGGATAATATATATTTGATTCAATGATGAGAGTTTTATGATCCCATTCGCCGTCACGTATCAAAAACTTTACCAAAAAGGTAGCAAAGAGTAAGTAGAGTATAATGATCTTGCATTCCAAGGTTTCGTAAGTCTATTTGAAGGGATACGTTGAGGGTTGTCCCAGGTAAAATCTCATGTTGAAATAGAACAGGGGTCGGCAACCCAAAATGTTGAAAGAGCCATATAGGACCAAAAAAAACCCCAAAAAAACAAATGTATGGAGCCGCAAAAAAATATAAGCCTTCTATAAAACTTACAATGAAGGAAAGATGCTGTATGTATGTAGGGGACTGGACTGTCTCAGAATTGGTTATGTTATTCATTCCTTGTGTGTTCACAAACGCCCCCATAGAATTAATTTCCTCGCTTGATTTTTGGTTTTGGTGCATTATTTTCGCTTTTTTAGTGTCAGTGAAGTGATCATAAATTTCCGTTTTTTCGGAGGCTGTCTTTAAACGTCTCTCGAGTGGAACGAGAAGAGAGAAGGCACGGACTCGGACGCAGACGTGTCTGTGTTTGTCGAGAATGTTAAAAGCATAAATAAAGTGTACGTTTTAAAAACCCAACATCATAGCGCTCCTTTTTCGGAGCTGCAACATGTATCTATATCTAATTGAGCTATATTAGCCGACTATCAAAATCTTTTTCCATTTTCAAACGTTTTTTTATAAAGCTCCAGGGAGCCACTAGATGTCGCTAAAGAGCCGACCCCCGAACTAGAACTACCGAATGTTTTAACTAGGCCAGTTCTCTGAGGCTGTCAGTTTTACTCCATCTCAGATGGAATGAAATGCGCTAACAAACAACAACGATCCAGCACAACACAGGCGGCCCACCGTATTCTCCCGCTCCGGCTGCTGGTGTTAAGCAGACCAATTTTATTCAAAGGGACTGAGTGCAACAAGAAAATTGACAGCCATGGTGACCATCGGAAGAAGAGATCAATCACTGTGATGCTCAAGGCCCACATATGAAAAACAGTCATTTCTGAAGGTCATCAGAAGCTGTAATTTCTGTCGCTGTCTAAGAAAACGTAGCTTGGTAAAGATTGAGTCTTACCTGGTCCTTCTGAAAATAAATCCATTTGGTAGCCCAGGTGAGGAGAGGCCAAGAGTGTGCGCGAGGACACACGCACATGCTATCACAACAAAGTTCCTTCGGTGCTGCCCACTCACACACGGCTGGAACACAGTCATTCATGGCAGCTTGCAGTCATCACTTGAAAGCAATGAAAGGCAGTCTGAAGGGAGAGAGAAGTAATAGGATTGCTCAATTAGGTGCCAAATGGCTTTCTGGGGGCCAGTATTTCATCTCCTCTGCCACTGTAAGCAACCTGGAAGGAAAAGTGTCGGATTTTGAGAAGGTGAGCACAGGCATACAATCAGCTGCTTATCGGATGATTAAAAAAAAAAAAAATATATATATATATATATATATATATATATATATATATATATATACAGTCAAACCTCGGTTTTCGAACGTCTCGGTTCTCGACCTAAAATTTAGATTTTTTTATGCCTCGGATGACGAACAAATTTCGGTTCTCGAATAAACTGAGCGCACTTGAATGCACCATTTGACTCCTCTCGCCTTCCTTACACGAGGAAGTGACGCTTCCTCGACAACGAGACACACCAGGACAATGCACAAAGGGTTGAGGAGAGCTGACTGAAGGGACCCGACGACAAAAAAGGGCACGAGGGAACAAAACCAAATGTAATCGAAACAAAAACATCTGACACTAACGGCGGAATGATCATCTGAGAATTTGGCCACAAAAAGGCAGCCTAAATTGAAAGCAAACCCTTGGCTACATTCGCCATGCGTCGGCTGTATATTTGTTGGAACTTATTGATTGTCAAAGAGGAAGTTTCTATGACTGCCACTGTGGGATTTTCAACTGCATAGTCAGGGTCTAACTTAGCATAAAGTATTTACAAATTCAGTACGGTCTAGTTATTTCGGCCCTCTCCCTGGACAAGCACTGTTCTAATTGTGTTCTGTTGATCGGTGGTGTGGAATTGCTGAAATCCCTGACCAGAGCAGAAATGAGAATATCAATTAAAAAAAAACAGACAGCGGATGATCTTTGCTTGTGGCAAAAGTGCTCTGCAGCAAGCCTCGTATTCTGGCTGCTGAGGTTTGTAATTACATTCCCCTGAATAATTGAATCACTGTCCTCGGGCTGTAAGTTCATCTAACATAATGTTCAATATTACATTATCATATTTATGTAGCGATGTATAAATTCTTTTTACTTGCCATCTTGCCGGCAATGTTTCCGGGAGACATTTTAAATGCCAAAACGTGCCGGTTTGCACAGTTAACAGACGATGATGATGATGATGATGATGATGATGATGACGCTCACCTGAAGGTGTGCTGCTGTGAGTCCAGCGACCTCTGCACTCTCGTCGCATATCATGAATCCAAACAGCTTTGGCGCCTCGCCTTCGCTGACTCGTAGACGGTGAGATTCGCGACTGTGGTAGTTATCTGTGGAAGGGCGAGGTGATGGCTGCACCCATAAATTCCCACCGGGCTTTATGGCAGCACGGCAGCGGAGCAGGACTTGTCAGTTCATTATCACTGTAGTATAGCTTTCCGTTTTCATGATGTCTGCCTGCTCTGCAAGAATTTATCTCCAGCAGTGTAGATATGTGTATATCACCGTGCATTTCCAGTCTAACACGGAGCTGAGGTCTTAAATACTTTCAAAACAACTCATGGAATTATTCCCGCATATCTTTTAAAAAAAATAAAGCAGATAAGTTTTAGGTGTTGATTGCTCGTGTTTCTGTTTTCACTTTCACCCTCTCAATGTTCCCATGAATGCCCTTTTCTGGAAAAAAAAAGCTTACCTTATCTGCTTGGCCTTAATTAACTATCCAGGTGGCAACAACTCTACAACACAAAACATACTTGCGCCATTATTATCTTGTTATCGGACATTGCAGGGGGTTAATATCTTTTTTAATTCCCATTAGTGCCAAATAGAGACATGCAATCACTCCTAGGATAGCCCGAAAGACTCTTACTTTAAATGGAGACAATAATTCTTAATGACAGCGGTGACATCTGCGTGCAGCGCGCTTCAGCTGCATGAAGAGAACATTGAGGTCCCAATTGAAATCTAATTGGTCATTGACTGAGAATCATTTCAAAATGAATCAAAAACCATTTGAGGTATCAAACAATTTGAACAAATACTGTGGGTTTTCAATAATCAATTACAAAATGTGAACGGCGCCTAACAAATGTATTGGCTAGATCACCTATCCTGAAAACAAGAGGTGAAAAAAAGCATCACAAAAAGCTTTTTAACTCACATTTACTAAGCTATTGAAGTTATGCCATTTGGAATAGGAATGAAGAATTAAATGCAAAGTTAAGATGCAAAGTCAGAAATAAATCAAGCATCATAAATCAAAATATCTCACCACAGAGAAGATGTCATTCACAATTCTGCCAAATTTTAATGATTGAAAAAAAATCACCAAGTAAATATTTAATAATAATAACAATAATAATTCATTTTATTTAAAAGTGCATTTCATGCCACCCAAGGACACTGTACAGACAATGAGGAAATACATTTGTAAAATGAGGCCATTTTCTCTGCTTCCAAACAGTGTGGGTGTGTCATCTGAATTCACTGAAACACCCCACTCAGCAGTTGTCAACTGTCAAATAAAATCGACTTCATTTCCCATCTTTTATATTCCTACACATCCTGTAACTACATTTCTGAGATGCAAAAAATATATCCACCTGAAGCCTCCAGTGGCTGGAACATATCCTGGTGGGTTTTGTGGGGATTTTCCATGCTGCAACAACGAGGCACTCTAAAGTGGCCAATAGTCCGAAGATCCAGTGCACACACTGTCAAGTCAGACGTTTTTTTTAAATGTTTGCCTCCTTCTCTGTGTGTTGTCGGCATGCACTCAATGACAACAATTTAGTGCTTAAAAGTGGCCGTGCTAGCGGCCTTTTTGAAGAGAAGATGTACCAGCAGACTACATTGTGCTGGATATCCGCTCAAGATGTTATATACCTGGGGGAGGGGCAATTCATGCGACTATATAGCTCTCAGTGGCTGAAAATGTGTGAATACTATCTTCATAACTGTATAATGTTCTTAGAAACAGATCTCTGAATCCACTTTGAGAACAATCCTGATCATTTGAATCGGGTGTGTTAGAGGTAGGAGACATGAAAAACAGACTGGAAAGGAGGTCCTGGGGACCGGACTTGGGCATCCCTGCTTTAGAGGGTTTTTAATGAACAATGAATCAATTAACATGATCATTCCCAATCACGATTTTTGACCTGAAGAGTCTCTCGGGACATTAAACCGGACAGTAGGTGTCTTGATGGCAATTATGAAAAACGAACTGTTGACAAAACATTTCTCATTTTGAAGACCTCTTTAAATGTTTCACCCGAGAGTCTTCACTGGAAAGCAATTATGGGCATCGTGGCCTGTGTGAAGTGCTAATCTGCAAGCCAAATTGTCCAGAATAATGTTCTAATTCAATGGAATGAATGCGCTGGGAGAAGACCCTCGTTGGCGTAATGACCCGGCGCATGATTTAGAGCCGGAATGTGATTCTAAGCTCAAGATTTAATCGTACTCAGCAATTCCAGAAGAAGATCCATTGGATGCGCGACCTTGGTTAATATCCTCAGTCTCACACACATATGGCTTTTCTTTTCAATCATCTGAGGGAGTGATTCTCCACTCTGACCCAGGGTTCAAAGGAGGGGATGATTGCTGTTTTAAATATGTCTCATTATATACACAGCTCAGTAATGTTCTTGGCAAGCAAAACTCTGGCAGCTCAGCCTACCTCCCCTGTGGAGGTGATTCATTCTTTTACTGTCCCATTAGTCACTGTAAGCTACTCATCCTCGTGTCCAAATGGCTCGCATGCTACACACGGGGCAAAAAAAACCAAAACAACACAAGCATCGCAAGAGGCGATTATAACCTCGGCTTTAGCTCACGGTTTGCGCTGAATGGCCCTTAAATTTTAGCTGTCGTGGCACACATGCATGAGGAGGCATCGTGAACATCCTTGGGAATTCTCGACGAGCCAGAAAGCGTCGATATCAGATCTCCACAAAGAACGACTGTTGAAAATGCATGTCGACAAACTTTGGCAGTTTCCGAGGCAAAAAGAAAACAGCTATTATTTTCCTGCCGATGGGAACCCTGTCAAGATGCAACGCATTTTGATTGAACATATATTCACAGAGGGACCTCCTGGTTACCTTTTGTATGTATATAAGTCGGCGCAATATATTTGGGAAATGGGATTCATATATACTTTGTATTTTCCATGCAACAAGCCTTACAGCTCATGGTAAGGTATCTATTTTGTTATTCATACCAGGGGGATAAAAGGCAGCAATCTCCTGCACTGAGTCCCCCCCCAACCCCACCCCCCGCCCCTCCCTGCTTCTCTGTGAGCTGGCTCCTGCTTGGCTGATCGCTGGATGGGCTCCAACACCGGCCACAAAGCTTCTCAGATAAAAGCAAACAAAACCAGAGAGGAATAGGGATTACCTCCTTCAGGTGACCTTCCAAAGACACAGAAAAATGGGGGGGGTTTTGGCGAGAGTGGCAAAGAAAAAGACTTTGAAAAGCTAAGACACATAATCTTTTTCGAGCGTATAGTGGCAGGACAGCAATCCATTCATGGAAGGGGATGCTAAGGGTGTAGCCTGACCACAGACCTGGAGATGTCATCGCCACTCAAAGACTGCGGAATTGGATTCACGTTCAATTCAATCAGACTCTTGAATTGGTGATGTTGAATATACGAGCGTACGTCAGAATGGGCATATTAATTGTCTCGTTGACTATTAACGTTATGTAGATTTTGTGGAACCGATTGTTGATTAAGTACCTTTTCGAGCAGTTAAAACAAACTGTGCTGATTCAGGCTCCAACAGCTGAGTCATTAAGGAGCTACAGTCTCATAGACCCATGAAATGATTTAAATTCGAAATCAGTGATTAATCAATCTTTTTTTTTCCCTGTAGTTGATCAAGGAAAAGGTATTAGAAATGTAGTTCCTCCTACGCTGATTACTGGTGTCGTTTTAAAATTGTGCGAGTCAATTTGGAGGGACTACGATTAATGACACCTGCACATAGATTATGAAATGTAATCCTTTGGGTAATCATCCGTTTTCATGTACTTTGAAAACGGCATCTGCAAGGCGAACAAGCGCGCTCGGTTTACAATATTACTCTCGGTAAAGGCAAAAGCATTTGTAAGATCTGAATCAATCCCTGGGCCTCCCGAGATTTAGGGAAACAAAGTCTATGTCTGTGAATAGAGCCATGGTGCAGGAAATTGGCTCTGAAATACGATTCTGTAGGATGGCGTGTTGCAAATGACTTGATGAAACAATTTGCTCGGCCATTGCAGGGCTGCGGCCTAATTAGCTCGCTAATGCTGCCTTCATTACCTGGTTCTGTCTCTGGACATCTTCCACTTTGATATACACAGAGAACCAGAACTGCTGGGGCAAAATGAAAATGCAGGAAGTCTGCTGCGACTTCATTGTTCATGTACTTTATGTGGATGCGTAAACCGCATTAGGTGAGGGAGACACTGACCAGGACCAGAGGTAGGTGCATAATCTGTGGAGTGACGGGATTCAGAGTCACCGTTAATCCAAACGGAATTGACCTCACTTTTTCATCTGTAAAAACAATTGCCAGGTTCATCAAAACATTTTCCTTGCTCCAAACCGAGCAACTGAAAGTGCACTTTTAACCCGACTGAAACATAAAGTATGTATTTGTCACAGACAACCATTCTGAGAACAGAGGTTAGTTTGCAGTTAAAATGGACACCAAAGACAACTGCAGCTGCACACTATAAATCTCCAAACGCGTTTTCTTTTAGTGTTTGTGCAAGGTAGGTGGTAGCAGACACCGCATTTTATGAAACATATCATCTGTCTCCCTGAAATTTGATGTAAGCTACTTGCCGCTGGAACCCGTATCCATTTAATTTGTTTAATTTAACAGTGATTGCTTGCAATATCACTTTACAAGTCCCTGTGGAGAAGCAGGCTAATATCATCGGCTATTTAGCTTTTGGGCAATCTCAAATAGCCCATTCACATGAAAATAAACCCTAGACAATGGGAAAGCTTCATCCTTGATTTCAAAGTTCATTGCCCTGGTAAACCGTTGCCTACAGGAATCACATGGCAAATGTCCACAGCTACCCATGTAACGAGTCCATCTATCCCGCACAATGAAACAACTCGCATCCTGCTCGCCCGGAGCCTCAGATGAGTCTTTCATTAAGGCTGCTGTCAGTTCTGCTGACCATTTTTTTTCCCCCTCTCAGCTTACGAAGGCTCTCAGGGCACTGCCAAATTGTTACAGGATAGATGATCCGTCCGTGGCATCCGGAGGAAATAGAAACATCTCCATCAATCACCAGACACGCGTGACACACATGGATGTGCACACAATGAAATCCAAATGGAGTCGTACACCCAAAGAGATCACATCACTATATTCAAGGCATCCACTCTTGGCCCATCAACGGGAGATGCTCTTCAATCAATGTATTCAATAGGAGATTTGCCTTCAAGTCAAGGCAAAGTTAGTCAACAAACCAAATCCTCTAATTGTTCTAAGAACATTTTGTTTTGGCGAAGAGAAGGGAGTTTTCTGAAAAGGGCTCTTACAAGATAATTGGTATCTTGAGAGAGGGGTCTTAGTTTTCGGGGCCATTTTGAGGTACTGGAACTGACATTTTGATTTTTAAGAAATTGATTAAAACAATAGGGCGGAAAAAAATCCTCAAATAGAACAGTTAGGCTTTCACTTTGCTATCTTCAAAGTGCAAAAAGCACTTTCACACTATGACCACATTGCAACTGCTCAGAGACATTTGCAACAGCATGGTTGCTACTTTACCATAGCCAAATTGCCTCATAGCCTTGCATCATCATAAACGGGCACATTTTGCTCGAACCAAAAGAGATCATTTTCGTATGACAGTGAAGCGTGTAAATGAAGGCAGGATTTTAATTTTCAAACCATCATGATCTAGTTACTTTGATGATGATTAAACAGAGAAGTGGTTTTCTGCGAAGCTTTGGCCACACAGCATGTTTGTAATTGGTCATCCTCTGACATTCAAGCAAACCTTCATCACTAACTGGAGACATAAATGAAACAAAGGAATTTCTATATTTGTCAAGTCAATTGAAATGTATTTATGTGGCCCTCTCAAAGGGCTCCGCATGCCTACAGGTGACAAATAGTAATGACATCCCCTGAACTTGACCCCCAGGAAAGCATGGAAAAAAAACAACAACAACAACAACAAAAAGCAGACAATTTTGAAACCTTGAGAAGGTGCCGCATATGGGGCAATGCCCTTTCCAGGATAACCAAGTGACAATATATCATTTAACACAATATGCTGCAATACAATGTTAGTCAAAATAATGTAAGTGTCCATTTAATAAGATGAAATGCTGCAATTGGTGTATTTGTAGTTTCCATTTTGGTATTTCAGACCTAGCAATATTCAATTACTGTGCATCACTAATTGAAGGTTCGTGACATGCTATCATTCAGTGTGCGGTGGGAAACGAGATTGACCCAAGTTGGGGAAGAGCGCAGTTATGCCCGAGATCCAATCTAGCATGGCGGGTCAGCCATGACCTTTAATCCTATAAGGCATTACTGGAGCATCTGAGCATGTCAACACAGGAGGAGGAAGCCACGAAAATAGGGAGGGTGACAGTCACCCTGACCACTCACGTTGGGGTTAGCAGGAGGAGGAGGTGCGCCTCAGAGGTGAAACGATTCTGGTGATTATTAAAGGAGACCACATAAAGTGCCGTCCTGGTTCATGATTATACTGTCAACCTGAAGGGAGAGGCTATATGGGGGAGTAGAGCTTGTGAATTGAGGACATCCACCAAAAGAGATGAATTTGAGCAAAATAAGAATATATTTCACATCAGGAAAACCAAGAAGAAGCTTCTTTAATATCCAACATGTCTAGGGAGAGGACGGATGGCATATTGCCTGCAGATTTTAGCCATTGCCTGCAGATTTTATTTACTTCAACCCTTTCTTTGCGACATGAAACAACATTCTTCTTCCCCGTGTTGACAGACAGAAGTGTGACACATTTCCTGAGGAAGTGTCATGAAGGACATTGAGAGGCATTCTTAGCCCTTAGGCAGCCAACTGCAGATTTTTTTTTTTGGAGCGGCGAGGGCAAATTCTAAATACATGCAATCTATTCTCCTGTCAAAGGCCTGTGATCCGCGGAAGGCCGTTTGACACGGTCACTAGGAAAGGGCTCAAGGCAAGCAACTGCTGAGCGAAACAGTTTGGACTTGGCCTTAAAAATCTTGTTTTGCTCTGCGGCAACTTGCCACAATAAGGAAGACAATGGAGGTGAAATTTGAATCCAAATAAAATCTGGATTAGTTGAGGAATGAAAGAAATGTGATTTTTGGACAAATCATTTTCAATTTGATGCCCGCAACATATTTAAAAAAAACTGGAACAGGGGCAACAGATGACTGAGAAAGTTGAGGAATGCCCTTCCTCCCAAAAAAACCTACAGGTGAACATGTTAATTGCAAACAGTTGAGTGAGCATGAGAAACAGTTTGAGAACATCTCTCAACGTGCAATTGCAAGAAATTCAGGAATTTCATCATCTATGGTCGGTAAAAAAAATTCCAAAATTAGGAGAAATCTCTGCACATAAGCAGCAAGTCAAAACAACAACAGTCGATGCCTGTGGTCTGACGAGTCCACGTTTCAAATTGTTTTTTGAAATGATGGACATTGTGTCCTCTTGGCGACACAATTATATAGTTAGTTGAGGTCCTCGGTGTATCTGCCACCGTAAAAGCTCTTATGGAAGTTGAGCCTGGCTCCCACTGGTGCCTGCCTGGGTGTCTGTTGGCGCTCTGTATTTATAGCTTGTTTTCTATCGGAGGACTAGCCGTCCTCAAACTGCCCTTCACATCCGCAGCAAACCTTAGTCACTGCGGCATCACGTAGCTTGGTTTCGGTTTTTGAACAATTTCGTTTTTCGAACAGCCTTCTGGAACGGATTATGGACGAAAACCGAGGTTTGACTGTAGTTGTGTTGATATGGGGCTGTGTTAGTACCCATGGCAGGGGTAAATTGCACATCTGTGAAGGCACCATTAATACTGAAGGCTACATCTTTTGGACCGAGATGCTGCTCTTCAAGCGCGGCCTTTTTTTCAGGAACGTCCCTGTTTATTTTACCGTGACAATTCCAAGCCATATTCTACATATGTTACCTCAGTGTGGCTGAAATGTTGTTGTTTTTTTTTACTTTACCAGTAACTGTTTTGAAATCCATGTGAACCTTTGTTTTATGAATTCTCAGTGTCACTAAGTTCACAAAACAAGAAAGTGATCTGTCGAGATCAAGCTACGTGATGCCGCAGTGACTAAGGTTTGCTGCGGATGTGAAGGGCAATTCGAGGACGGCTAGTCCTCCGATAGAAAACAAGCTATAAATACAGAGCGCCAACAGACACCCAGGCAGGCACCAGTGGGAGCCAGGCTCAACTTCCATAAGAGCTTTTACGGTGGCAGATACACCGAGGACCTCAACTAACTGCTCAGAAAGTGCCCACACACTCTGCCATATCATGTAGCCGACCTTTGATATTCCACACAGTCGTGGTGGGTCTGCTATCGGGCTCTATTTCTACTCCATGTACTGTACAATCAAATTAGCATCACAGAGATACACACAAAGATTGTGAATTAAACGATATAATATATTCAGACTCGCAGGTGTCTCCGTGGGAGACTAATGGCAACATCTGATGCATAAGGTGGTTCGGACTTAGAAATTACAATGAAGGCCAACCACTGGTTGTATTTTAATGATTATACATTTTTGAACACCCCAGGGAGAGGTGAATGAAGGCTCGCGGTCATGTAGCGGCTGGAGGATGGGTAGACACGCGTTTGGAGTGCTGAATTTTCACAGCATGCCCCCGATGAGGTAATCAGTCATTTTAACCGGCACCGTTTGTGTTAATGTTTCACGCGCTTGTTCGGTGGGCTCCCGATTTGAAACATGTTCCACCAGCATGTTCTTTCCTCTCTGGAAATGATGTTCTCACTTCACAGACTGCCAAACTACTCTAGCGCCGTGTGCGTGTGTGTGTGTGTCCCATAGCACTATAAGGACAAGCACACAAGGGCGCTTTTCTGCATTGGTAACGCATACCGTATATCAACAAGTCATCTTATATTACATCTCTCGTTTCCTTAAAGATAAGGCTGTAATTGCAATGTGAATGTTGCGTTTTCGAAGCTAAGAGTGTGTTCTTGCGCTCTTCTGTAAACATGATTAAACAGGAAATGTATCTTTGGAGACAGCACATCCCACCCAAGGTCTCTCAGAGGTACCCTGCAGTGCCTGTGCACGTTCCTTGTCTCTTATCACAACTCACCCCTCCCTCAACCAGACCTGTCAACAAACAATCAGAGCGGAGGAGAGGAGGTCACCTACACCCACATATTGATGGCTCTTTGCGACTCTTCCGCCGTGATGATATCCCGAAGAGAGAAATGGCCACATCGTCGAAGATAAAGCTTACATATCGAGGCCTTGCTTTGCAATATCTAGACGGGAGTAAAAACACGACATTCGTTCATCTTGTGTGATGAATGGTAAAGAGGAGAAAATTGGTGTATGGTAATAAAACAAAAAAATAAATGACATTGTGGAATTTGGCACCAAACAGTCACAAAACCATTACTGCCAAGTGATGTCATGATTGACACTGTGCATTTTTGGTGACTGGGCTTCTACATCTAGTAATAAAACTAACAATACATCATTTCTACAATCTAAATTGCAGGCATGTAGGCCTAATCCAATGATGGTAAAAGGTAGTCAAAAGATAGTTAAAGTTCTCCTTTCCAAACGCTAACAGATGCGTATGTGACGAAACCCCTGAAGAACTAGAAGACCAATATAGGTGATTCATTTTACACTGGCAGAATAATTAAAATGTTAAAATAACACTGGCCAAGAGCAAGTTTGAATTCTTACAGGGAAAAAAAAAATCATCTGTTGCTGAATCTAACTAGTAACTCACGAATATTGCAAAACATTTTACAGTCAAACCTCGGTTTTCGTCCATAATCCGTTCCAGAAGGCTGTTGGAAAACCGAAATTGTTCGAAAACCGAAACCACGCTCTTTTGAAAATAAAAATATTTACTGAACACGTCTGCTCACAATGGAAAGCAACACGAGGAAGCGGCACTTCCTCGTGTAAGGATGGCGAGAGGAGTCAAATGGTGCATTCAAGTGCGCTCAGTTTGTTCGAGAACCTAAATTTGTTTGTCATCCGAGGCATAAAAAACTCGAAATTTTTGGTCGAAAACCGAATTGGTCGAGAACCCGGGCGTTCGAAAACCGAGGTTTTATAATGGTAATATAACTATTACCATTCCGCATCACGGTGGTTGACTGGTTAGCACGTCCGCCTCACAGTGCAGAGGCGCAGGGTCCGATTCCAGTTCTCCCCGAGCCTGCATTCCAGTTCAAGTCAACTTTATTGTCAAATGTGCTACATGTGCAACATACAGCACAGATAAAATGTCTTTCCTTTCAACCACAGGAGAGAGAGAAGCCGCTGCGGGTGACCGCGACGCCATCATCCCGTGAACTCATAATGGCCCTCTGCAGGAAAACTATGATGTGGCTGGTGACCGAAATGAGTTTGACACCACTGTGCTCAAGGAAAAAAAAAACAGGGCAAAATCGGACTCAGCAGGGGAAAAAAATCAATTAGCTTTACACCTGCTTGACCCATAAAGTTTAAGAATGGAGGGGCAGCGGGGGAAAGCGATGAAGGACGCAGACGTGTAACCTGAGAAGACCTCTTTAACATCAGCTGTTAACTTTGCGTGTCTTTTAACGGAAAAGTGCTAAGGCTTAGTACTTTGTAAATCTCTCCAGGCTTCTACTCCATCATCTCTCGCATACTTGCACGTGACACATCCCCTGGAAATGTCATTAAGGTAACATTTCTCCAGACTGACTGCTCTGTTAACCAACCTAGCTTCTCCCTCACCCACCAACACGCAGGCAAACCTACACACATTGAAAGGGAGCACATTTTCGAATGCCTGCTAACCCAGGACACACTATTTGTACAGTCAAACCTCGGTTTTCGAACGTCTCGGTTCTCGGCCAATTCGGTTTTCGACCAAAGATTTTGAGTTTTTTATGTCTCGGATGACAAACAGAGCGCACTTGAATGCACCATTTGACTCCTCTCGCCTTCCTTACACGAGGAAGTGACGCTTCCTCAGTAAACATTTTTATTTTAAAAAGAGCGTGGTTTCGGTTTTCGAACAATTTTGGTTTTCGAACAGCCTTCTGGAACGGATTATGGACGAAAACAGAGGTTTGACTGTATTTTCTAAATGTTTTTAAAATATGTTATATTTTTTGCAAAATATACTAGACATTGTGTGGAAAAACAATACGAAAAGAATTTTGAGTTTTTTGAATTTTGTAGCTGCGAGACAATAGAAACAGAAAACATAGTTTGCTTCGATAATGTTTTTTTTTTTTAAATCAGATTTCACCCCACAAATGAGCATTTGACGGCTAGTACCTTGGAAAATATGTTGTAAAATACCACACCGCTGTTCTGCACAAATATTATCCCTCTGTGTGCTTCTTTTTGGACTTTTGAGACTCTTGGTTGGACCCTTGATTATTTTATTTTCTGCATTCTTCAATCGCACGACAAAGCAAAACAACAGTGTGCTACACAAACCCGAAAAATAACTGCATGCTGAGAGAAGTGAATAATGCTCGAGCAGAATAGTGGCAAGACGTTGCACAGCACCCTGCCATTGCGTGGCGTCCAAGGTCTTGGTTCATTATTGTCAGACATCATATATCAGTCATTCAAAAAGTGATTATTTGTCTCGAGGCTGAATAAAGCTGATGGGAATTTCACAGCAATGCAACCAAACAATCCTGGCTTCTGTTGTTATTTAAGTAGAGAGAAGAAAAAAAAAAACATGATGGTACCTCCTCCTTGATACTTCAAACACCTAACCTGGAACCCAACAACTGAACCTTTACCCATCTTGTAATGTGTCGTCACCCGTAAAATGGTGTGTTGACAGGCAATTACAGAAGAATCTCTTTATTCCCCGCTGCATCAGTTTGGGCACGTCAGCTTGCTTGGCTTGAGCCACTTGACTGTCGCGGTCAGCACTCCAGCGTTTGAAGCGTCTCTCTCTCAATCTGTCAAGGACAAATGCAGAGCTTGACACCTGCCAACCACTGAAATGCCACTGCGTGTTTCCACACCGAGGAAGGAGATTGCAGACCTTTAGAATAGAGAACATACTCTTCTGGTTTATTGGTTTCTGGCACACGTACCAAGTGTGAAGGACGGTTTGAAAATGTCCGTGGGCAAGAGAAGCAAGTGGATATTAAACCGCACTTAGCAGTTTTATATCTGCAACCTGCTGGCCAAGATTGTTTTTCGAAACTGCAATCACGGCCATTCAACTAGTTGCTGTTCAGATTGCTTCCCAAAAAAATATCAATGCGTTGTGTGTGTTGGGAGGCACAATTTATACAAAAAAACCTTTTCTGTATGTGATGTGTGGTGCTCTGATCTTTACATTCACTATCTCAAAGGCATGTGCTCAGCACTCATGCATATAACAAATCAAAAACAAAAACCTTTATTGTATCTGCTGGCAGATCGCACACCGCTAGCAAGAACGCACACCGAGCGACAACTCCAAAAGTGACTATACTGGACAATCTAAAGTGCTCTTAATTTTTGTGTTTGTCAAATCTCGAGCCATTATAAATGGAGCAGAAATCCAGATACTGATTTTTCATCATGGGGCGGGTGCACGTATAGTTGAACCCCAAGCATTACGATGCGATTATCAAGGACAGTAGGCGGTGATCGGTCACTCATGAAAGCTAGTTGCGTAACCCCACACACTGCATGCCAGTTCAGTCGGCCTCGGACGTGTCGCTCGATGTATCGCGGGTCGAACAGATCATCTGAACGATGCACTGCCCCGAGAGACGGTGTATCTCCTGGCTCAGTGGTCATAACCCTTCAATTGATTTTCACTTTGTATCCCTTTCACAATATATGATGCAGTTACTGTCTGCCATTTTCATTTAACTTTGCCTTATTTATCTGGGTCCTATGTCGAGAATGAGTGAAAATGGACTTTTTTTTTAGAATTGGGATTTAACAAAATCAAAATGTCACAATACAATAATGTTTTACAGCGTGCTTCTCATAATTCCACGTATCCTAGTGTGGTATATAAACATCTAGGTCCATGCTATTTGTATTATACAACAGTATATAGTCGAAGTATAAAGTGAAAATGTATTGGGACTGTAGACTGTCAAGCGCATGCCAACGCAACAGGGGGCACTATTGTAAATTTCCCCAGTGTGGTACAAATAAAGGATACAGTCAAACCTCAGTTTTCGAACGTCTCGGTTCTCGACCAATGTTGGTTTTCGACCCAAAATTTCGAGTTTTTTATGCCTCGGATGACGAACAAATTTCGGTTCACGAACAAACTGAGCGCACTTGAATGCACCATTTGACTCCTCTCGCCTTCCTTACACGAGGAAGTGACGCTTCCTCGGGTA
Organism: Hippocampus abdominalis; assembly: GCA_018466805.1. Taxonomy (NCBI): domain Eukaryota; kingdom Metazoa; phylum Chordata; class Actinopteri; order Syngnathiformes; family Syngnathidae; genus Hippocampus; species Hippocampus abdominalis. The sequence continues at coordinate 12,858,821 of CM031705.1, read as the reverse complement.
GACGAGGAAGTGACTCTTCCTCATCTTGCTTTCCATTGTGAGCAGACATGTTCAGGAAACATTTTTATTTTAATAAGAGCATGGTTTCTGTTTTCGAACAATTTTGGTTTTCGAACAGCCTTCTGGAACGGATTATGGACGGAAACCGAGGTTTGACTGCATAGTAAAATGTATGTTTATATGTGTGGACGTGGCCTGACATCAAATTTGCTTCTAGGCTAGTTTATATTAGTTAGATGAAAGAGGAAATTAATTAGACACTTGTCGTGGCGATGGTTTAAGCATTTTCTTTTCTGAGCGCTTCATGAGGTCCTCATATAAATTGTTTTCGTCCACATTTTGCTTTAATTCTCATTGTTGGCGTCAAAAAAATCCATCAACCTGTTTGCAGTAGCACTTTGAGCAGGGTCACGGGGTGATGGAGCCTTTCCTAACTGCCGTTGGGTGAAAAAAAATATGTGAAAGCCTCACAAGCCATTCAATTAAAAAGCTGACAAGCATTCGTATACTTATCCACACCTAATGAAAGAATGTTTTGAGTCAGTCGGTTGAAAAGTGGCAGGGAAAACAAAAGCACTTTCATCAAATCCATTTGGAGCGGCTCTTGTTAATTACGCGTGCATTCTGTGGGATGCATTTGCATAATTTGTGAAAGCAACATACTTTAATGCCGAGCCAGATGGTTATGAATAACCAAACACTTTTAATCAAGTGTAGTTTGATTTATAATCGTAACTGTCTCTCTTTTGTGACACCCACATTTTATTAGTCCTGTCCTTTACTTACCAATAAAAACCGTTTCAATCAAATGCTATTTAACACAATGTGATTATGTTAAAATCACTATTTGAAGATATTTGTAGTATCAAGCATAACGGGAAGTCAGAGAGTTCACTTTTTATACCCTTATGCTTCCAAAGAAATAGGTCATATAAAAATACCTGCACTGCTCGATTCCAGACAAAAGCAGTCCAGTGTTTTTGATTCAAAGCTCAAATCGTGCAACAGATAATGATAGCCGTGAAGGATAATTACAAATATGTCATCTCGTATAAGTTCCTGAAGTCATGTCCCATCATGCACCTTCTTCAGTGCGTGCATCTGTCTTCATCCGGAGGAATCTTTCCCAGCATGCTCACCCTCCCAAAACTCAAATAACTTGATCCTGTAACCACAAAGTACCAACAATTATTTATTTTTATTTTTTTATGAGCCAGTGAATCAGGAGCAGGTTTACCCAAAGAGAGTCCAAGTTTCTTTTCCCAGCATCCCGTAAAAGAGAACAAACAAACCCCTTTGACGATGACAACTGAAGCAAAGCTCGATGATAGATGTCTTTGCCCGGCATCACAGCTATTACCCAACCTAATGCCAAATCGGGTTTTTTTCCTTACCGATTGTTACAGCCTTAGTTGTATTGTATTGAGCAGCCAAAACATAGTCATGTGCTTACTGCATCCAAACTTTGTAATAAGTTCCATATTCACTTTGATAGTTGTCATCAAACATTTCTTCCAATGCAGCATTGTGGTCACATATAAATGGTAGAAGTTGCATTCGACTTTAGAGGGTCCAATGCATTTTCCATTATCCTGTGAACAAAACCAAGAAGCTTGGTATTGAATAATCTAAATGTGCGAGCAGTGTTTCCTCACTTTTCGCAAGTGACGCCATTACAAACCCTGCCACATGGTTCCCCCTCTTTTAAAGACTCGTTACACTTAATAAATGCAATCTTTGAAATGCAAAATGTAGAATAACTCCTTGTTGTGGAAACTGTAAGCTTGTTACCATGACTACCATTCTTCTTCGTTTTCCATTTAGACTGCGTCGTGGGGGGGGGGGGGCGGTCGCCGTCACACATCTTAATGTAATAGACGATAGGGTGGAGTGGGGTTTGTACAACGGACGCCATACTACAAAAGTTTATCGGCACCGGTGCGGAAATACTTGAAAACTTGTCGCCCTGGCAAAATCAACACATTTTCCCGAAATTCTCGATGGCTAGCACACCCCTGATAATAATAATAAGAATAATAATACATTTTATTTCTACGCGCCTTTCACAACACTCAAGGACACTTTACAATGATAGTAAAGTCCCTTTGTCTTCAATGCAATGCAGGTTTCTGGTCAAGGTAAGTCATTTTAAACTAAAAAAAGAAAACTAACATTCAGCTAAGCTTTTGTCCAAACAAAGCCTATAATTAGAAGCTCATGCTTCAACTGTTTCCTCACCTTGTATTTCCTGATGCAGTGGGTTATTCTACTCCATTTCCTTAACTCCTTCACAGCACATTTGAACAACATTCTGAGTTGAAGCAGTACACTCGGAGCATACCTCCGAACGCACCCACGATGAGGGAACTGTAATTTGGGGGGTGACAAACTCTAATGTTCATGGTCTCAGATTTTGTAAAACAAAGTTCCCCTGAAGAAAATCATTGTTTTGATACAGCAAGCAGATCTGCAAAATATTAACGTAAGCCCCCAATAGATGAGGTTGTGGTCACAAATGAAAACCCCGTGATAGAATGAAGCCACTATAAGCATACCGTGAATATAAGTATTCAGAGAAGTGAGATCGAGACAGATGAAAGCTGGGGTAGTTAATGTAACTCCAACCCCTCCCTCAAAAGGTTTTATAGACAACTAAAGAACGCGCTGATTGACACATAGATTTGGACAAAATGACTGTTCTCAGTTTCCTGTGAGAGCAGCTGCGGTATCTGCGAGCATCACAGTTACTTTCTGCCACCTGTCAAGAGAGCATCCCACATGGCACATGTTGGCAGTTTTATGTTCACACTCTTCACTCGTGAGACTAGTCAATGCTCATTGTGTGTGATGTTGAAGTCGAACGCACTTTCTTGACTGATTTCCCTCTTTGGCATCTATTGTTTCACTTCTATTTCTATTTTTTTTTCCAGTCTCCAGTTGCCCCGGGGGCCTCGCATTAGCCTTCAGTTAGCAGGGATGTCCTTTTAACACCAAACAGTGGAGTGATTGTAGCCCGGGGGACCACATCCACGGCATATCCATTTTGCACCTTGAAAAGACAGTCAAAAGAACTTGGGGTAAAAAAACAACCCCCCCCCCCCCGACCCCCCCAAAAAACCTCATTACCGTTGTATTCCTCTGTGGTTGTAATTTTGAATTCCTGATCACGTTTTCAATGGAGCAAAAAGGCGTGCACAAGTCCCTACCATGTTTCCTAGATTAATCTGTGCTTGGCTGATCCCAGCAAGCAACAGCGTCAGGAAGACACTGAGCACTGCAACTAAGAGAAGCCGGCGTAGCGAGATGCTCGCTGAGCGACAATATGGCAATGTTTACACTTGCTCCAAGCCATGTAATAGAAATCCGGTGCGCATAATCACTGCCTCTCTCATAGATTAATTTGATTCCCAGAAGTGAGCAGCACCTGAAGAAGCCTAAAATCCAACTAAAACAAGTACAAAACGATTTCTGTGTTTTCGTACTTGAAAGGAAATTAAGTGAAATGGAGCTGAACTGGAAAAAAGATCTTTGAACGACAGCAAATAGCGGTAGAAGTAAAAAAAAAAACAAAAAAACAATAAAACCTTAAGATTGTTTCTGTGCTTAAAGCAGTGGTTCAAATACACAATCTTGATAATCCAAACCACCTTCTTTCCACCTTTCTCGCGAAGCATCAAGTTAACCTCAACTCAGGTTTATCAGGCGTCCAGTTGTAAACAATTTCGTCTCCGGTAATTTTCCTCATGGTGGGTGAATGATACACAAGTCAGCCTCATCCACCTGACATTATTCAGCCAACCATTTCCTTTTCCTTGACCCTCGAAGCATCGGTAATTCCATGTCATTGCTCCACAATTACATTTCTCGAAAAAAAAAGGAGCATCCTGACAGAGCAGCCTGCATGAGGTCATAATAAACAGCCTTGGGCGAAGGAGATAAACCCAAAGTGCTCATTGATTAGAAGCAGTGAGACAGTTTAGATCTGCATCTTGCAAGTTCATTAAATGATGCCGGGAAAAAAAAAGGCACATACTTTTCCCAAATATTGTCAATAAAATGACATGATGTTTGGCCTATGAGACATTTTGGGTCCATAAGTTATGGACCCAAAAAAAAAAAAAAGAATCAGACGAATCAGAGCTGAATTGTGAAGCAGAATCAGGTCTTGGGGTCAGTACAATGATACTAAAAAAAAGCGGAAAAAAATCTGGAAGTCACCATCTGCTCATAAACCCTTCTTAACAAAAACCTGCTAACAGCTGCCATTTGATTTTCAATCACATTTTATGGGGATGACACTTCACCGCAGTATAACATGGCAGTGAGGTTTTATTGGCCCTGATTTGCATTCATTCACCAAGTGCAAATCATTTCATTGCATCCATCACTGCTCGGCCGAATTAATTGATACTGAAACGGTATCATCGTAACGTGTGGCTTGTTCTGTCTTGAGGAAAATCAGATGATAGACAAGAAATGATCTGACGATAATACTGAATAGTGGCAAAGCTTTGATGTGTTAATATGTTGCATATGTCTTTATATAGTGTATCTGGTGATGTTCTGTGTCATTGGACTCACATGTACTGTAATAATGATGGGAGCCACAGTTGGCCCATATTGTGCAAGGCATCATCAAAAATACCATCTGATCTGTATATTATTGAAAAGTTTTGTATCTTTTTTGTTATTTCAGAAATCTTTCTATCACATGAGTCCAAACTAGCCTCTGGGGGGGCGGAGAATTTGTTTGCGGTCCGGTCGTTTATTAAAATTAAGATGCGTCTGCAGGCGCAAAAATGGATTCCAAAGCAAACACACTCAACCAAGAAGATTTTACAGAATACGATAGGCGGTGGATGGAGGGCCAATGAAAGAAGGCAATTGGTGCACACTAAAATATGAAATCAAAAACCAGAAATAGAAAAATCACGATAGTACTTAAAAGTAGACGGTCAGACAAAAAGCAGTTCCTGGCAGTGAATGGACATGAAAATAAAACACTGTGGAAATTGTAACAGGCATAGAGCAATTATCAGTGTCCGCCACCCATTTTTCCTGCGTCTAAATACCCTGCTGATGACAACTGCCAGCAGGTGCGATGCAGCAACTCCCCCCAGCAACTCTCCATAGTAGATGGCCAAACAAAAAAGTAGTTCTTGGCAGAAGATAAGCTTGAAAGTAACAAAATACGGTGGAAATTGTAACAGGCATTGAGCAATAAGTCAGTCTCTGCATTCCATTTTTCCTGCATCTAATCACCCCCGCTGATGACAACTGCCAGCAGGTGCGACGCGGCAACTCCACCCATCAACTCTCCATAGCAACAGAAAAAAAAGCAGAATATCAACAAATGTATTTTTATTTGTTTGTAATGCACTTTGTGCTGAATTGCTTGAAAGGTGCTATATAAATAAATAAATTATTATATTATTATTATAAGGCTATGTGGGGCATGATGCCCAGTTCACATTTTTTTGTTAAATCTGATTTGTTTTTTTGTACTCATTCTTACTACTAAAACAAACGCAACATCTCCATGGTGTGACACATATGCGCACAAAGCACAACGTAGAGTGACGTGTACCAAAATCAACATTGTCACGTGACACAGTTTTTACGGATCATGTTGATCGAATCGGGACAAACCCATTATGTATGTAATTGCTTTGTATGTCATTACCTCGATTGATCTATTGCTTTAAACATGTTAAATAAATGAAAGGCAAAATATGCCCTTGCATTTTTCCAAGAAACGGCTCTCGGAAGAAATAGTTTGCACAAGCCTGTCTTACAGATTCCGAAGGCATTGTTAAGTTTAGAGGTTGTCATTGTTCGGGCAGCAAGCGGGCGCTTCCTAATTTACCGAAGCGATGTTGCCAAACCATTCATCTAAACGCAGCTTGCCGTGCACAATCATTCAGTATATGGTAACTTCGCTTGTCCTCTTCACACCGTGAAAGCAGAATGGTGAAAGTAACATTTTCATTCATGTTTTAAACATGCCCATATAGACTTAATTGTTAAAATATCAAGTAAAAGGACAACTTTTTTTCATCTTAACGTGGAAGAGCTGAGGCACATTTTATGTCAACATCACAACATTGTACTTTCTCCTTTGATGGGGGGGTTGGGAAAGCGTGTGAAAAATACACAGCTGTGATTGGTCCAGAGCTCCGCCACTCGACCAGCAAATACTCTCCACTTCCTCTGTCCTCCTTTCCTGGTGCAGCCTGGAAAGAGGGAAGGGGATGAATGTGATCAGTCTGAGTCGCCGGAGCTCCCTCAGACTACTTGTCCTTGACGGGACATTCCGGGACGGATTGCGAGTTAGTGTGCGTCGTCAGTTGCCGATGCAAGGGCTGAAGTGCTGATTCGTCCTGGGCATCTTGCTCTGATGGGAGGCAGTGCCGGCTCCGGTTGGGACTGGGGATGCTGAGTGTGGGGAGGGAGGGCCTGTTTGAGCTGGGACAGCAGCTCCAGCAGCAGGGGGAGTACCAGGCCGCCCTGCATTGCTTTCTCAGCTGCCTGCTGGGACTGACCCACGTGCAGAGCTTCACCTCCCTGCCCAACTGCCTTCACCAGGTGAACAAGCTTCACATTGTCCCGTAAATTGTTTTTGTTTACGTATTCCTCACATGCATCACCCAAATCTGACGCCTGGTAAATGTGTGCGTCTGTGTTGAACATGTACACGGTACTGATTTAAAGAGAACTTAGAACTTAAAAGAAACTCGCTATTGTTGGAGATACCAATTCCTTTCATTGTATGTGATTCACAAGGCCTGCGAGGGATTTTGCTTTTGCTATAAGTCCATGAAGGAATGTCCCAGATGTCAAAACATAGTCCACTCCAGACCACGTGAACAGTAACGTGATGATGAGCAGACCGAGGATAACAAATCAACTTGTTTGACGACATCATCCAGCGTTCTTAACCCTTGATTGTTCTTCTGTGCTTTTCAGATCGCGGAACTGTTCATCACTGAAAAGAACTGTATCCTGTTCAATTTAGCTCTCTTACGTTTACTAGCCCTCGAGAGGACAGAATTCAATACAAATGGAAGGGTTGTAAGGAGAGGGAGTCAATATCTGTTGACGGGTTCATAACGGTACCTTTGTCCTGCAATGATACGGTGTTTGTCTAAAGCTCGCGCATTAGAGGTAAGAGGATTTGTAGACTCTTATCTTGGCACAACAGAGCGGCAAAGTAAACTAATTAACTTGTAGGCTATCTGCACTCGACTCGCTTGCCCATTGCCATTTAACAGCCTCCATAAAGCTCAACGTTATACAGCAAAGGGATAACAGAGGGTGTTTGGTGTCGGTGTATATTTTCCTCTGCCCTGTCACTGAGACAGTGCGACTCTTAACTGGCCTGCTACATGAAACAGTGGCTACCCCTCACTAACCATTGTTTAAATGGCGTCGTTTGTTCAGTGTCGCTTCAGCTCAAGCAATCAGCAGGGACCCCAGCGGCATGAAACATTATCCACTTATCTAGTCGGACAGGGTTACATCCTCTGCCCTACAGGACATTACTACATTACGGCATCAAATATTAATGCCCACGTGTTAAATTGTTGAATATTTAGTGGCCTTGCGTTACCACAAATTTTTTTGTGGAAATTGAAAGAGTTGATTATAGTTTTCCTCGGCATTGTTTTTGATTGTTGTTTTTCCAGTGGCCCTCTGCAAAACAAGGTCAAAGTTCCGTAGCGAGTATGATGAAACACAGAAACAGTATTGGCTGTCTTTTCTCATTTGCGCAAAAGCTGAATTTACACATTAAAGATTTTAGCCACATTTGCTGAACAGTGAGTGCACATTAACCGGTTAATGTAGGCCTACTGTTTGGTTATCAGTGCAGGGACCTTTGTCCCAGCCAGAAGCTGTTTTGGTTGCTGAGTGTTTCCTGATATGGTTCCTGGAAAGCCTGTGGCAATGAAGAAGGACATCAGATAAAACCAGTGTTCAGTATTTCCTATAATTATGCTGTGATGAGGCAGAGGGAGGGGCCAACACACAGTAGAATTACATCTCTTCAAGTCTCTTGCAGTGATACCCAGCGAATTATCCATTTTCACATAAGTAATGCATACCTGTCAACCTCGGCTAATCGCTGCCCTTATAAATGATTACGATTCATACGACAACGGCTTTATCAATCCGACCGTACGCAGCGATGACAAAAAAAATATACGATTGAGGATTCCTTTTGCTGGTTTGCCGTGACAATCGTAGCAATCAACGACGGCATTGTCGTTGGCTACCAGCAGGTGAGACGATCTGGATTTGAGCCAAAATGGTCTTTGTGAGGTCGGTTCACAATTTTTTTTTCCCCGTATTAAAGTTGTGATTTGAAATGACAAAAAAAACCCATATAAAATACAGGGAAAACGTACAAGTTGACTATCTTTTTACGTCTATCTTTGCCAGCAACCTATTGTGACAGACGGAACAATTAAGGCTTTCACCAGATGGCAGAAGGTAAAATTGACCTTTGTAGCCGCCTGTTGCCATTCATATAACAGCATAGCTTTGTTTGAAACTAAACAGGCCCAGACTTGAGTAAATTTCTGTAAAGTGAGACAAGTTCATCATTCATTTTTCCTTTGGAAATGTACCATGAGCTCATGTAAACGTTGTGCCTTGGCTCAATAAAGATTTGGAAAGTTTGTTCTATAAAAACAAATGAAAAAAATATATATGTGGTGGACAATGTTAAACGAAGGTGCCATTGTTAGTGTAAGCGCTCAATGTTAGCACAGTGCTTAAGTTGTGTGGAATTCTTCTTGCTTCCATTGTTGTGATCCACTCAGGCTAAAAATAGCGGGCACAGGAAGTGCTCCGACCTTCAACGATGGCCGCAATCCTCACCCTACCCCCAAACAGTCTACCACCACTTATCAAATCTATTCCCCCACTCTGCTCAAAGTCCAAATACTTGTCACTATTTATGAGGAATGGAAAGTCACATGGCCGGTGAACACTGAGCAATTATTTTTGCACGTGAGGGGATGTGGTTTAAGTAGGTCATTGTGACAGTCGGGGCTGTGTTTATTTTTAAGCACGTGGTGTTTAAATTCACCTGACAATTATCACCGGTGTCATTTCACAAAAGGGCCCAGAACAATGGAGTCTTTCTGACAACGTAAGAAGGGCCTATTTTTGAAGGTGCTTTTAATAGAGGCTTTTGATGACAACAGTACTCAGAAATAACTGGCCAAACAAGACCAACATTCTAACGCGATGTAGTACTTTATGGAATGATGACAGGACTCCGCATACTTGGTTTAAAAATGCATTTCAGGTGTTCCATTTGTCACGATACGGTAACATTGATTGACACCAGAACTCATCAACAACTTGTAGTGTTGTCAGCCGTTGGAGGTCATTCTCGTGATGAGCGCAGGGGGGTGGGGGGACGACACAAGACACAGCTGAGCTGAGCAACAGGGCTGTTTTTAACTTCAACAACTGAGTCATCCCACTGGACAACAGAGTGATCCTTTACCCATATAAACAGATGGGAAGGCCCTCCAGTTCATTCAAGCTGAAAAAATGTTCTACGAGGTGGCGTTGATCGAGCTGACGGCTCTACACGGGAGCACAGGCAAGTTGAAGATGATAATATATTTTTCGACCTCTGAGGATAGAGACGCTTGTTTTGTCACCAAAAAATCTGTGGACTTCACCATATCTGCGTTGAGATCGGAGAAAAGTATCTGAAGTCAAATGCAATCAACTCACCAAATAATTTAACTTGCATGGATGTTTTTTTTGGGGGGGGGGCTTTTTTTGTTTTTCTGGTTTGCTGCTACAGAATGCCAACATTTTTTTTATGATAAATAATAAGCAACCTAACTGCCCTGTTATTAGGTACAGTATTCTTATGCAGCAACAAAACGCGGTTCGCAAAAGCCATCTTGTGGTGCCTAAATTCAGGTTGGAAAAGTGTTTTGACTATTTCAAAGGGAAGGAAATATATTTGCTCCCTTATAACCCTCATGCAGTATTTTGAAGCGGCTGCATGAAGGGTATTACGTCCCAAAAATGTCCCTCTTCCAATGTGCAACAACTTTTTTTCACTTTCAACCCCTCAAAATGTTCAGTGGGAATTGGCCAAGACATAGATATACATCCTATGCAAAATTTCAGCTTCGTGGAGTTATTTTTCTCTGTTTTGTCTGTGATGTCCATTTGTCCAAAGTGTCCGAAATGTCCAATTTTGGGATAATTACTGCATGGGGGTTAAATTTGAATTGGACTGAACGTCATATGTCTCGTGATAATAATGTAGCCTCCAACCATTGACGGTAATGTTCCAGTTTTTCTCAGTTGTTTTGAATTTTTCTCATCTACTTTTTCAGTCCCACGCCATTTTGTCACATGTGCACATTTTCTTTGCTCGCATGAGTTTAAAGAAGCCTTTAGGCTGCATGCCTCACATTATTTGGCTGTTGCAGATAAGACGTGCCGTCAATCAAACTAAAATCACAACATAACACTTTTTACATTTTCATGTCTTAGTAATAAGCAATTCAACATTAGTATTTCACAATATGAAAATAGCTACTATGAGGAAATAAAAGAATAAGAATACTACTACTACAAATAGTACTAATAATCATGTCCCTCCCGCGGTAATGAGACTTTTTTTTCCCTCAGGTGAATCTTGACTTTTTCTAATGAAGGGAAATATGTGAAGCTTGAGATCACCCAATCATCAGCGGCTTTCCTGAAATAGCTCATTGCAAGTGATGATAAACACTGACTCCTCCCTGCCTCAAAGGAGAAATAATTGTCATGCGAATGAGAACTTGTGACCAAAGACCGTAAGAAGACGACACTGAAATTCCTATCGTGTTGCATGTACAATTTTCCCTTATATAAGGCAATTGCCAGATGTTTGCATCTCTATTTTTATTTTTTTATTAGTATTTTCTTTTTGCTATGCAGTACCATCTTTTCCTTTCCGTACCACAATGAGATGGTTTGTCAACAAATGACGGTGCAACCAAATAAAAGTGAAATGTGAATCTTGCCCAGTCTCGAACAATCAATCTACCACAGATATTCAAACTTTCAATTTGGACTTCCGGTGCTGAATTTGTCATCAAAAGTGAAACGTCAGAGCAAGCCTCCAGAGTACACGTTGACTGTCCTAGCCATACGCAATGATGATGTTCCCCTGTTGGCGCGCACATGGTCTGTGAACACAAATATTTACTTTTGAGCAATGCACTTCGGATCTCGACAAAGAAACTGGCTTTTGCAGGGGAACCGTGATGTTTTGCACGTTGAGTGCAAACTGTTTTGAGAGCTTACCGTTTTCCCAAATTTAAATTCTGATCTGAGAAATGCACCAAATGCGTTGAGAAGAACTGCAATAATAAAAAAAAACTAAGGAAATATATATCTGGCAGCTATATCTTCATTTGAATTATTGTGAAGATTATCTTAACGTGAAAAAAAAAAAATCCTTGAATTTGACCTTTGTAAGGCAACCGAAGTCCCTCTTTGGCGTGACTTCGTGTTTGTTTACCAACTGGGAGTTGAGCTGCTATCAGCAGTGCGCTGGTCATTCATCATATCTTGCTCGAGGCTCTGCACGTCTGCCTCCTTCTGCGTTTGCTTCAGAAGGAAGCACTGTGTATCGTACCCAAAGTGGAGTGGAAATCTGGGCGATCATATGACTTCATGGCTTTCAATCGAAGCTTTGTGTCGCTTTGCCTCAGAATACTTCCATTTTCCATTGATCACTCGCTCGCTTTTCTCCATGGGCATTAAACTCATGTACCCCCTTTTCTACTTGTTGTTTCACCTTGCTCGGATGTGTGTCACAGCGTTCTAGTGGGTGTGGCGAGTTTGTTGTTTGATCCTCTTATCTGCTGTCTTCGACCCATATCTCTGCGCTCTTGTCCCCAGTTCTCAGTTGTTGCTTTTCTGTGTTCTCAGAAGTACCAGATACTCCGACTATTTTTTTTCCTTTATTTTAAAACTTGCATATAACTACTCGAGAGGACTTTGATAGCCTGAGTGTTTTGTTGGCAGTTGGATTGTGATCCCATGCCCTGTATTTGTGAAGCAGGGCTCCAGGAGGAGCCTTCACTGGGCTCCGCAGGATGCGCGACCCAAGAGGAACTCTCGGAGCAAGCATCCCAGGCAGAGAACCTCGAGCGCCTGGCCCAGCTCTGCATCATGAGCAAACAGTAGGTAAAACTTCCACTGAGGAATAAAGATGCCATTGCATGTTCAGATGTACATATTTTTTTTGGATGGCTGTTGAACCACCTGATTACGTAGTAATGAGGTTGTCATGCAAGTCATTTGTTTTTTAAATAACAACCATAAGTGTCCCGGTCACTGTAACTCATTCAATGCCAAGGCCATTTTTTAAATTATTATTATTATTTTTTTTTAAGAATCCAGGCATTCAATCCCAGGTGATTGATATATGATATATTTGATATATTTTTCAAAAATGTTCATGTGGTAGGGTAAAGAACGCTCTGAAAATAATTGCCACTGAATGAATTAAAAAATATATATACAGTCAAACCTCGGTTTTCGAACGTCTCGGTTCTCAACCAATTTGGTTTTCGACCAAAAATTTTGAGTTTTTTATGCCTCGGATGAGGAACAAATTTCGGTTCTCGAACAAACTGAGCGCACTTGAATGCACCATTTGACTCCTCTCGCCTTCCTAACACGAGGAAGTGATGCTTCCTCGTGTCGCTTTCCATTGTGAGCAGACGTGGATGAAAACCGAGGTTTGACTGTATAGTCAAACCGTGGTTTTGGTTTTCAACAATTCGTTTTTCGAACGGCCTTCTGGAACGTATTATGGATGAAAACCGAGGTTTGACTGTACAGACCTCGGTTTTTGTTCGAAAACCGAAACCACGTTCTTTTTCGAATAAAAATGTTTACTGAACACGTCTGCTCACAATGGAAAGCAACACAAGGAAGCGTCACTTCCTCGTCTACCCGAGGAAGCGTCACTTCCTCGTGTAAGGAAGGCGAAAGGAGTCAAATGGTGCATTCAAGTGCGCTCAGTTTGTTCGAGAACCGGAATTCGGTCATCATCCGAGGCATAAAAAACTCAAACATTTTGGTAGAAAACCGAGACGTTCGAAAACCGAGGTTTGACTGTATCGGGGGTTTTTTTCTTTTTTTTCTTAGCGTTATAAGACAGTTTACTTAAGCCAACAACAACACGGCACTCTACGTTGGTAGGAGGAATACCACACAAGATCTGGTGTCTCGGTTTGTTCTTTTTGGGGCTTGGTCACCAAGCTTGGGCTAAGGAGGTGAGAGGCCTGGTTCAGTAGAGGCTTAGCTGCGGTGTTTCTGTCATAGAAATGGAACGATTGTTCTATTTCTGCTGTGTACCTCAGGGAATGCCCCTCGCGTGGCAATACAGTTGGACATGCAAAAGTCAGGTCATAAAAATGTGTTATCCTAGCACCAATACCTCCTTAAAGCATCAATACCTTCATCACTCTTTCAGCAATGTCGTTGGGAAGTCTTTTTCAATGTTCCTCGATCAGGTGTCCACTACGGGCCGTTCAAAAGCCGGAAATTTGACACCCGGCCATTACTAATTGAAGGGAAGTGTGGCTTTGGAAAAGCGAGTCTGACATTCTGTCACGCTAAACAGAGCTTGCTCGACATGATTACGCAAGACGTGAGGGTGTGAGTGCGGCGCATTGACGGCGACGGGTCATATATGAGGAGACACGGCTGGTTGACCTGCATATTTTCTGCATCGTGTCTACCTGGATGAACATGAAAAGGGTGGGTGAGAGGCACAAGCCCGTAAAACAACCTGCAGGCAAGAATAGATCAATTTTGCACTTCCTCCCCAGGCAGCAACCTTCTCCCCGCATCTAATCCCCAGCAGGTGCATTTTTGAGGTTGGTCTTGCTGCTGCACCTCAGACTGTGAAACAGATTTAGTATAACGTTCACATGATAACCAACACGAGCCAACCCAGTTGACCCACATTGCTCTTGGTTTTCAATGTTCTTTTGAAAACAGCAAAACAAGCCGAGTCAAACCAGTGAATCTGTTTCAGATCGATATTTCACATTTGGCAGCAGTTGAAATTGAACAGAGATTTCAAAAGTCATATTCAGACAGTCGGAACATTTTATTCAATCGCAAAGATGAAATCCAATTGAATTGAGATCTACTGTAATTTGCCATTTTGAATACAGTATAACACGGGGGTCGGCAACACGCGGCTCCAGAGCCACATGCGGCTCTCTAGCAACATCTAGTGGCTCCCTGGAGCTTTATAAAAGATTTTTGAAAATGGAAAAAGATTTTGATAGTAGGCTTAGATATCGATATATGTTGCAGCTCCGAAAAAGGAGAGCTGTGGTGTTGATTTTTTAAAACGTACACTTTATTTATGCTTTTAACAGTCTCGACAAACACAGACAGGTCTGCGTCCGACTCCGTGCCTTCTCTCTTCTCGTTCGACTCGAGAGGCGTTCAAAGGCAGCCTCTGAAAAACGGAAATTAATGATCACTTCACTGACACTAAGAAAAACGAAAATAATGCACTAAAACAAAAAATCAAGCGAGGGAATTACAAAATAAATTCTATGTGGGCGTTTGTGAACATACAACAAAGGAATCAATAACAAACAATTCTTAGACAGTCCAGTCTCGTGCATACATACAACATGTGTTTCCTTCATTGTAATTTTATAGAAGGCTTTTATTTTTCCGCGGCTCCAGAGATATTTGTTTTTTGTTTTTGTCCTATATGGCTCTTTCAACATTTTGGGTTGCCGACCCCTGCTATAACCTGAAGAAATACATTCTATAAATCTGAGACACGCGTCAGATTTATTTCCCGCCTTGCATCCTGAAAACATTGCGGGTGTGGTTTCAACGTGACCATCTTTTAGTGTACAAAGATGTTATGGCTGCTCTTGATATTATGGGTGGCACATGTTTAATTCTTGGCAAGGATACATCTGATTAATTACTTTATTTTTTTTATACCCCATTATAGACCTCATCTTGCGCTAGAGTACAGTGGAAAGGTATGTCACTGCCCTTTTTTTTTTTTAACTCTTTCATGCACCACTTATGATAACATAAGCTGTCCACTGTAGTAACCGCTGTCCCTGAAAGGGTTAAATTGTTATTTTGTCAATATTTGATCCGTTCATTTCTTATTTGGACTCCCTTCAGGCTGCAAAAATCCACCAGAGAGCCTTTGGTAACGACCACCCAATAACTGCCAGAAGCCTGGAGCTCATGGCCACAGTCTATGCCGAGATTGGCAAAACCGAATATTCAGGTAGGTCGTATTTGTGTCGTTGAATGGGTTTGCCGACATTGTTGAGATTCTTTGGCAGCCGACTCAGCCACATGACAAAACAAGATAAAAGGTGCGCATACGTATGGCGTCTAACCGTGTAAGATATGAAGATCTCTTTTTTTTAATAATGAAACAAAGGGCCTTCGTTGTGTACACTCTGTTTGGGTTTACAGTACTCTGGGTCCTCCATGCATGTTAGGTTCATTGAATTTGGCCATTTTCTTCACCGAGCTACAAGAACAACATGAACAGTCAAGGTTTAGCTTTCAGACATTTTACCCTATACCAGAAAAATACGGGAAAATAAGCATGACTGAACATTTCCATTCGTTCAAGTCAAACTATACAAGAACAGGTGGCGTTATCAATTGATCATATTATTCCTCACATATTCATTCAACAGTCATTGTTGACAATGCTTATAAAATCTACTCGGTGTTCAGCCAAGGCAAGCATTAAGTTGGGGCAACCAAACTGAAGATTATTGTGACCTCATTTGACAGTATAACACATTATTCTGCAGTCGATGAAATGATTCTTCTTGAGTATCACTGAAGCTGGTGTGAACACAGTCAACATGCTCAGAAAAAAAAAAGTTTGCATGTTGTTTGACTTGCCTTTGAAGCAGCCTGCAGTGTGATGCAATATTAGGAAGTAGTCATGTGTGACTATGGTTGTGTTGCAAGATTCCCTGGGTCACCGTGTGTCTGCGCTCTCCAAACGCTTCGCTGCTGCCGAGTCAATCAGGGAAACCGTCAACGGTTTTCCTCAGTTACATCCGGAGAAATACGCGGAGGTTCGCCACAGAAAGGACTTTTGCCACCAGCAGGAAGACAAAACAGAAAATAAGGTAGAGTCAGATCCACCTGCGCGCACACACACACACACACACACACACACACAGTTGCTTTCCGCTCTTGGTCACCGTATTACATGCAAATTGAACTGCCACAAGGAAAGCGTGTCAAAGTAACAATTTAGCTTGCATGTTTTTTCCCAATTAATTTCTTTTTTTTTTTTTTTAACATTCCAATTGCACTTTCAGTTCATCAATGGAAAAATTCCCACATCCATCCTCAAGAAGCCAAGCCCCACACGAGGGTCAGTCACAGAAGCCCCCCAAAGCCGGAAAGGCGAGCGGAGGGTTCGATTCCGGGAGCCGGAGACCACGGTTCATGGTGAGGGAACAAGACAACAATGTGACCGAAAGAAACTATGCTGCCATCTGGTGTATCTGTTTGACTTCCATCACAACGTTTTGCAGCCTGTCCAATAACTTCAACACATGTAAACTTCGAATGATGAACATACCTTATATCCTACATTTTAAAATCCTCCAAGGTTACATACAAATCTTGATTTCAATGGCTGTCAAGCATGATAATCATACAAGACGTGGCTTTTCTCCGGGTACTCAGGTTTCCTCTCAAATTCTTAAAACATGCATGGCAGGTTAACGGAACACTAAATTTTCCCCTTGGTGTGCGCGGATGGTTGTTCCTCTTATGTGCCCTGCGATTGTCTGGCAACCTGTTCAGGGTGTACCCCGCCTACTGCCCCAAGACAGCTGGGATAGGCTCCAGCAAGACCCTTGTGAGGATAAAGCGGATCTGAAAATGGATGGATGGAAGGATGGAGGGAAGATTTATTTATTGATGGTCACAATTTGATTATGGAACAGGTGAATTCCGGATCATGTTCTCTAAATCCGAAAAAAGGTGCAACAAAATGGATTGCATCACACCCCAGGAGCTCCCCTGTATTACTGATACAATTTGCCACTTTGCCATGTGCAAACTTCCCCTGTTCATCCATTTACAATAGAAGGTGCACACGGGTTGCACCAAATAATAGGACTTTTTACTGTCCTCCTGCTATTACAAAATAAATAAATACATTCAATGCAGATAGATATCTGATAGGCATTAGCAAAGGACTTTCTCCTCAGTTAATTATGCATGTAAAAAAAAATCTCCAGAGATTAAACAGCCAGCTGTAACTGCAGAGCATCCCGGATTTTGCCTCCTTCCACCTGACACGCTGCTTTTCTGTCGGCTTCACAGACATTCCTTCCTGTGATGACTCAGGTGGTAAGTCTCACTTGATGCATGAGCAAGTGTCAGCAGTACTGCACTTTTTTTTCCCAATTTTTTAAAATTTGGATGGACTAAGCAAACATCCCAGGTGGGCTGGGTATCGAATCATTCACTTATTCCTGCCGTCACTATGTAGGAAATTGCTATTGCATAATTGCAACGTACCAGATCAGCTGGCTTGCCTTCTGTGCAAAGCATTGACCAAAGAAATTAAAGAGCATTACAGTTTGTATAGTCTTTTCAATTGAGTTTATTACAAAGTTAATCCAAACAATGCATTTTATGTCCATCTGTGTTGTGACGTATTGCTCTACATATATGTTTCTTATAATCCATATATTTGGAGCAACCCTGATTGAAATGTTTCTCATGCTGAAAATCAAACAATATCCCACAAACTGAAAATATATATTTTTTCCATACCAGCACAAAGCATCATGGGCTAATGTTTGATTTTCTCGTGAACCATCGTTGTGCGTTACTTTTCAAGAACACTGTGGGATATATTCGGGCTAATACATAAGGGATAAGGAATCACGACACATTCAAACGGCACAACAAAATGATCAGCTCCTTATTTCAGGCATGTGGTGGAACAGGAGTGATTGCAAACACGGACTTGTCCTATTCCACTTCTAACACTTATCACAGTGAGTGTGTGACAATGCCGCACTGTGTGAATGACACTTAACATTCAAAATAGTTTTGAGCCAACAAGTGTTTATTTTTGTCAAAATCGACTTCTGTATTTAATCTTGTGTGTGTCTGTTTCTGTGTGTGTCTACGTGTAGCCTTTGTAGCCTATGAAACGACGCCTTCCCGCCCTCACCTGTTCCTGTTCACTTGCCTGTTCCTGATGATGTCCTTCCTGGGCGTGGCCATGTACTGCACAGGCCGGCGGCATCCACAACAAACGTGCGAGCAGCTGGAGGCCGCTCTGGCTGTTTACCTGCTTCACATGAAGCAGCTTGTTTGGGGTGGTTGGATGTGGTTGACCATGCAGTTATGAAGAACAGTCACAGGACGGGACATACTGGGCGCATCCTTTGTGGTGAGACACGTGTGCAAAGCTGTCGGGTTTATTTGATATCCAGCTTAAAGTCCATGAATGAGTACGCTGTATATTCAAAGACAACGCATCTGAGCCATGGCGCCAATGCTGGGGGGTCCTGATTTTCCGATCAGTGCAAGACTCGCTGACAATTTGGCAGACCAGTCTTTGCCATTTTGGGTGGGACAGCGCAGCAGAAGGAGTGCCTCGGAAATGCGCCTGATGGAGATTAAATTTTTTAAATCTTAGGCCAGCTCAGATCGTGTCTAAGTAAAGCGCAAGGGAGAGTTGTTGTCCAACACAACAAATCTAAACCATTAGACACTATACAGTGAGCGCCAAACCCGCTGAATACTTGTTTTATATTTTTTTAAATCGTCCCATTGGATGGCACACCTATAGGGGTGGATGGGGTGCGGGGAACACACACATGAGCGATCGGGGACGGCGGTCTCCAAATGGCTCATCCCAAGAATCCAATATGCAACGTGTGCACTTCATTTGAAGGCAATTAAAGGAGCTGCTTTGTTTGGCCATGATTGAAGTCAGCTGTGATCACTCCCAGAGCGGCGCAGTGCACCCTCTCGCAGTTCGCCGGCCTTCATTCATCTGAGAAATTACCAACATCGGGTCTAACCTGCCTCCAAGTTACGCCGCCGCACAGGATTTGCACCAGTCGCTAAGATAGAGCCATTGATCCTCACTAGTAAGACAATTCACCAATACAGTCAAACCTCGGTTTTCGTCCATAATCCGTTCCAGAAGGCGATTCGAAAACCGAAACCATGCTCTTTTTAAAATAAAAATGTTTACTGAACACGTCTGCTCACAATGGAAAGCAACACGAGGAAGCGTCACTTCCTCGTGTAAGGAAGGCGAGAGGAGTCAAATGGTGCATTCAAGTGCAGTCAGTTTGTTCGAGAACCGAAATTTGTTCATCGTCCGAGTTATAAAAAGCTCGAAATCTTTGGTCGATTGGTCGAGAAGAGACGTTCGACCGAGAATTGACTCTACACTGCTAGTGCTCGTTTTTACCCTGCACTCGTATTGTCCTCACGACCAACATAACCCATCGAATAGTATGTAGTTCTACTAGGATGTCAAAGTTGTTCTACCAGTGTGCAAAAATGTCACACAGTAGCGGAAACAAATTACTATAAAATACGGTTATTCTATTATTGTTTTTATTTGTCTTACTCGTCAAGGCAAAGCGCCTACTAGTACATGGACCTTAAGCTGGATAACAAGGGTATCGAAAAAAAATGCTCAAATGTCTTTTCATACCCGCGCCGATGCTCGTGTGTATGTGACGTATGCATGAACACCTCAATGGTGTCGCCCCGGCTTGTTGCTCCTATTCTTCAATTTTTGCACATTTACGCTCACATATTCCTTGCTACACTTGATTCCGCAGCTGCTGCCCTCTATTGTACGTATTGTATAATTGTATGATGCAAGTATTTATTTTTGTACAGTACATGATTTGTGTATAGATGACATGAAACTGAATGTGTCAGTGCAATAGACTAACAAATATCATGAAATTCTGCTTTATACTTGTCCTTTAATAAAGGTCTATGATATTTAACTTACTGGACACAAAATGACAACACTCTCGCACAATCCAGTGCAAGTGCTACATCAGTGATGTCGTCTTTATAAAGACAATAATGCTCAATTTTGAGCATTATTATGAAGTTTTTGAGTTGTGTTTTGTAACATGGAGCCACGACAACTGCATTTTTTGATGCGGTACTTGTTTGGGACTTCATTAACTTGTGCAGATGCCTTTAATGTGGCCTGTAAGTGTATTTGGCAGCTGTAATTCGGGTGAAATGAGGAGGAGAAGGAGGGGATTGCTTTCTGTCTCATTGCAAGACCGGTTGACAATCCATCCGGAAAGCACATCTGATCATACTTTGTATAAGGTTTCTAATTGTGGACGTTGGGCTATAGGTTGCATTCCTTTCCAAAAGCAATAATCCGTTTTCGTTTGTGGCGTCCGATCAATGTCTGGGTGAGTTACAGTTGGAGCATGTTCAACTTGTTTGGTGATTTTGAGGCAATACACAAACGACAAATAGAACCAGTTATGCGAGTCTCCTTTATCAAAGCATAACTCACACCGCCATACACATTTAATTTATAGGAGCACAACACACGGTGTATTTTTTCGTTATGAGCAATAACATATGTCCCGTATTTGCCATTGATGAGTAGTTCTTCATGGACTTTATGGAGAGTGGATTATGTCAAGGCAATATTGAATATATAATAACTGTATGGAAGCAAATAACGGTTATTCTTGAAAAAAAGATCCCAAAATCAGACATTTGTGCGCACATTAGCTTGGTTGCATTTCACATTTGGTCACTTTGTATGAAGGGTTTTCTTGGTTCCTTCTCTTTTATGATTTCAGTTGTTTGGAATAAAACTCATCCAATGGCGGTCGTCTTTCTTGTGCGATGCACGCGGTCATTTTTCTGCTTCTTTTATGGCACACAGTGTGACTGTTTAATGCTGACAGTAAATAGTAGGGAGTAGCCTGAGATACGGTTTGACGCGAGTTGCGAAAAGCATTTTGGGGACACACTGCAGAAGTACGGTTATTACTGTATTATTATTATTTAATAACTATCGTTAAGTGCGGGGACATCACAAAAGCATGCTGTTTTATTACTTTTGCCGCAGCATGCAGGATGAAGTGTGGACTTCGAATAACACAAGAGTCTCATTGATTGGCC
The DNA here is from genome assembly GCA_018466805.1 of Hippocampus abdominalis. Taxonomy (NCBI): domain Eukaryota; kingdom Metazoa; phylum Chordata; class Actinopteri; order Syngnathiformes; family Syngnathidae; genus Hippocampus; species Hippocampus abdominalis. The sequence continues at coordinate 12,837,584 of CM031705.1, read as the reverse complement.
TATAAAACGAGATATACGGTATGATCCATTTAAATCTAAAAGCAACTGTAATATTATTTTGCCATGCATTTGCTCTCATGCGCAAGGTTTCACAAAGACATGATCCGACCACGTTTCCGAGTCTCAAACTGGGAGTGCATTTGCAACGACTGCCGTTGGTACGAGCTCGACGATCAGATTAAAAGACAAACTCGTGGGTGAATGGACTCCATCAAGGAAGGATTAACAACAACCCGTGGATTTTCTTTGGGGGAAATCAATCAGCTAGAGGACAAAGATAAACCCTCTTCTATTCACTCTCTGCACAACGGGAGCAAAAGTCAACTGATATTGATTGTCAACAGAGGCAAACATTGGCGAGTCTCATGGCAGGAAAGGAAACTGTAAGTGTGTGTTTGTGTGTGTGTGTGTGCATCTTCTGCTTTCTAGATGAGGCCGATTTTCAGGTCCGAGTTGCGGCGAGAGGAGCGTCCGAGCAGCAGATCCTTCTCGTGGATGAGGCTGTCCAGCAGGTCTTCTTGTCTGTAGTTGTGGTAAACCTTGAGAAAGGCCAGCACGGTGATGGCAAGCCAAGTGAGCCACGCGGCCCACAGGCCAAACTGCAAGAGGGGCAGAAATGTGTTTTCATGACGTTTTATTGTTGGCTCTTTGCGATGATGACAGGGGAACTTACCTGAGCTATTGCAAACTGGTCATAGAAAGCAGAGTTGTCCAGGCCCAGTTCTAGGTCAGTGTCCTGCATGTCTTCACAGCTACATAAAATAGGAAACGTTACTTTCACAACATAACATCATAGAACGAGAACACTCAGTCGCGCACGTTTCAACCTAGATGTCGGAATGACTAACGCGTCGTGTCTGGTGGTGACTTTTGGGACCTGGAAAATAAGCCTGAAGAATTCATCAAATTCAAACGCACAGCGCAATTTTCAAATCGCAAAAGCTGCAATTTTGAAAACAACAACAACAAAAAAACTCAGCTTCTTTTCAGTAAGTCAGAAGGATTGATTGATTTATTTATTTATTTATTAACGGCGAGATAATTTCAGCATTAGCAAACATTAGCATGCGTGTTTATTTGTCATCATTTGAAGTCATGTATCCTCAAAACATTACATTTACACCGCAATGATCAATCCGGTTGACCAACGAGTGACCAGCGTTGGTTTACATTATCAGCCAAGCGTGGTACTCGGAACTCTGGCTGACCGACGAGAAATCCGACTTGGATCAAAACGTAGCCTTTCGTCTTGCGTTTTGTGTTTGTTTATTTTGTGGTTTGTGATTTAAAAAAAAAAAAAATGTGGTGGGTCATTCACTGACCTGCCGGGCATGGTGCCACCCTCGGTGATGGAGTCGCACCATAAATTGAATCCCACGCTGACCATGGTGCTCGACAGGAAGACGGTGAACAACACCAAGGAGCTTATCAGCAGGTTGAGGAAGGCATTGAAGATGGAGCTGAAAAAAAAAATAAAAATGGTGGGCAATTATTATCCATTCACCCATTTTTTATTTTTTTTTTACAGCGCTTGTCTTCATTTGGGTCTTGGATAAGGTAGGGCCTGTTGCACGGCACGGATAGAAGTAACCGTTCACAGCCGCATACATATCATTGGAAAATTTGGAGTCTTCCACTATCCTGACACGCATGTTATGAAGCCCAGAGTATGAGGAGCATTCACCATTTCACATTATCGCAAACTTTGATGGAACTTTGGTGCCACCGGGCAGCTAGGTGTGAGTTATTTGAGGAGCTTCACTAAGGCAAAAGTAGTACAGTCAAACCTCGGTTTTCGAACGTCTCGGTTCCCGACCAATTCGGTTTTCGATCAAATATTTCGAGTTTTTTATGCCTCGGATGACGAACAAATTTCGGTTCTCAAACAAACTGAGCGCACTTGAATGCACCATTTGACTCCTCTCGCCTTCCTTACACAAGGAAGTGACGCTTCCTCGTGTTGCTTTCCATTGTGAGCCGACGTGTTCAGTAAACATTTTTATTTTAAAAAGAGCGCGGTTTCGGTTTTTAAATAATTTCGGTTTTCGAACAGCCTTCTGGAACGGATTATGTACGAAAACTGAGGTTTGACTGTACTTAGTTGTACTTTGTGCCAAGGAGCCATTTTGAAGTGTTCAGGTGTTTAAAGTAATTAAAAATAATTGTTTTGTTCCATTTTGTGGCATCTTGTTCCGTTATAAACCTTTAGGCGATGTCACTTGCAAATTTTTCACAATTCGCAGCGGGCCTTGGTCCCTGTAACAATAAGTCACAGCTAAGCTAAGGCATGAGCTAACTAAGTGGCTCTTTGGGTTTCTAGCCATTAAAGCTCCCAAAAAAAGAGATCATGTGTCATGTTTTTGTTTTTCGATTACATTTGGTTTTGTTCCCTCGAGTGCCCTTTTTGTCTCCACCTGTTCTCATCATCTGAGTCGTTTGTGTTGAACCAATCAGCTCGCTGAACCCTTTGTGTCTTGTCCAGGTGTTTCTCATTGTCATTATCTCGTCACTTTGCTTGTATTTAGTTCCATGGGTTCTGTCAGTCTTGGTCAGATCATTGTGTGTGTCATGTTTTGCTTCTGTCATAGGTTTCTGTTTGTTACTTTGGTTCCTTGTGGTTTTCAGGACTTTGTATACTTCAGTTAAGTTTTTTTTTCCAGTATACTCCTGTTTTTGTTCAATACATTTTTGTGCTTCCCTGCTTTTTGGGGTCCTACAGCTACCATCATGCAATCCATGAAACCATCCTTATTATTATTATTATTATTATTATTTGCAACACATGAAATCAAATTATGCTTAGAGGTCTATAAAGGCGTGGGCTGGCAGTAGGTGTTCCCTCCATTTTTCTAGCATGACAGATATTCTTCTGTGTTTCTGTTTGTGATGCTCAAAGTAGCATGCAGTCGGGGCGTTGGATGTGAACGATGTTGAAATGAGAGCACGCCTGCACGGCCAGTACTCACTCGTCATGTCCTTTGCACAAAAAGAAGAGCAGCCTCCAGGCCTGCACCGCGGACAATATGAGGGAGGCTATCCCGACAAAAGCGATGAAGCTGCAGGAGGACTCGGCTCCCCACTCCTCCACGATGAAGCGCTGCTTCGACACCGTGATGTTCTCATTCTGCCACATCCCACGAGTGAACAGCAAACATTTGCCACCGAAGTCCTCCGTATTTTCGGACAGAGGCACCACGGCGATAAACCCAAATAGGAAGGCTAAAAAATAAAGAATGCACTGAGCGAAAATTAAATTATCGAGGGCCATTTTATCCGTCTCCCTCCTCAGTGCAGGGTCCTGCAGAGGTTGCGCATGCGCAGTGGGGGCAGGTGCCGCATCCGAAGCACCGACGTGATTCGAAGACTCACTGCTCTGAAAACTAACGAGCACCGGAGGCCCACAAGCCACATCGTTTCTAATACGTTTTTATATGTATTTAATCTCTATAAAAAAAAAGAACGAGACAACCACATTCCAGGCCCAGTGTCAAAAGCATTCCTGTGTATGGATGTATTGAGTTATTTAAATGCAAAACCATTCACTAAATGTTTGCTCATTGTAATATGTTTGTGTTTTTACTAATCGACTACATTTATGTTGACTAGACTTATATTATATAAGTCCGTCATTTCTTTTTTAATTTAAAGACATGACTAAATTCATATGTCCAATTTTACTGCAACAAGCACCATTTATATGGTTTTGCCTCTAACTATTTCCAAGCGACTCCTTTTACGACACCAAGAGAAAATGTCATTGGAAAAAAAAGCTTGTGCCGAAACTGTTCAAAATGAATTTAATGCAGGCTCCATAAAATATTTTCATAATCATGATTTTAGATGTTCATGCTGGATTAATTTAATATATTTAAATAATGTACGCAATTAATTTGGGGTATTGATTCAGTGCTCGCTGCTGTGACCACTGAATTTTCCAATTCATAATTAAACATCTGTGTATTTAAACCACATCCCATAATGTATAGAATTAGGTTTCAGCCTATAGGATCAGAGACCAGATCAAATGTAACAATTGTGTTCTACCTTTTATTGAACAAAACATTTGGCCGACACAAATGAGTGTCTGTTAAAAAAAAAAAATATATATATATATATATAAGTGGCAGCGGGCGGCCCGGTAGACCAGTGGTTAGCACGTCGGCTTCACAGTGCTGAGGTACCGGGTTCAAATCCAGCTCCGGCCTCCCTGTGTGGAGTTTGCATGTTCTCCCCGGGCCTGCGTGGGTTTTCTCCGGGTGCTCCGGTTTCCTCCCACATTCCAAAATCATGCATGGCAGGCTGATTGTGCACTCTAAATTGTCCCTAGGTATGAGTGTGAGCGTGGATGGTTGTTCGTCTCTGTGTGCCCTGCGATTGGCTGGCAACCAATTCAGGGTGTCCCCTGCCTACTGCCCGAAGACGGCTGGGATAGGCTCCGGCACCCCCCGCGACCCTAGTGAGGATAAAGCGGTTCGGAAAATGGATGGATGGATTAAGTGGCAGCGTTGAAGTCAGAGCCAGGGGTGCTCATTTGATTCGCTTCACTGGGTCCATCTGGACCACCAAATCCAACTGGCACCACTTACAGTGCCCTCTAGTGGATAATTCCATTAATTGTCCTCTTTGTGCTTGATATGTGGTACGTGGTTTCCTTGTCAACAGTACAGCACTGTTAACGGGAACAAACTGTTCGACCATATACCTTGTGTTATATGGAGGCCTGTTAACAAAATGCCATCGTTACGAATACAGTTTACAATAAATCAAATATTCAAATCATGTAGCAAGAGAACTTGCTTGAGGACCAAGCAATGACGATTCCGCTTCAGCGACTCATTTGGAATCGGAGAAAATGAATAGCCCAATGTGCTGTGAGATATTTAGTTTCTGCAGTGGAGCTGACAAGTATTTATGTGGGAGCCGTGCACACATCAGATGGCTATTTGTATCCATCATGCAAAAGCGCACAATTTTGCATCCACTCTGCATGTGATTTATGTTTCATTTGCACCACACCCCTCTGCACATGTATAACATGTTATCACATTAGCTTGGTTATTGTGTGTTAGCTGAGCATGCATGAAGATGTCGACAGCAAAGATCTTGTCATTTTTTTTTGCCTGAGCTTCTTGATATATTTTATGCCTTTCTGTAAGCACTTTTTTTTATTGTTGGTCACAATGAATCCAGACTGTGAGAAGATTTTTCAGAAGACAGACACACAGACAAAAAGTCTGGCTGAATGTGATGTCGTGTTGACACACAGATTGTCTGCTGTCAAAGTTTGATGCAGGATCAAATGTAGAGGACGGGCAGATAACTCCACGGGGCATTCCGAATAAACGCGAAAGGGCGATTCCACGCACGCCCACACGCAGAAGTCCTCAAAGCCTCACTTCTAAATAAAACAGTATGTGTGGGCTCTTGAACCGAGCACCCAGGGGACACCAACTGCAAAAGTGTGTCAGGCTGAAATATATTATTCCCACCTCCGGCCCCCTTAAACAGACTACAGAGGTGGAGGGGGAGTGTGGGGGATGAGGAAGATGAGGAGGAAGATGCTAAGCCAAATGTAGTCCCTGGATTCAGACGAGAGAGAGCGATGGGCAGCAGAAAGCAAATAAGGGGGGGGTCATCCATTTTTCATGAGATGCGAAAGCGGCAAAGCAAATACACTTTATCGAGCGCGCTGAACAATCTAAAGTGTGCTTTCAAGGACACCATGAAATGAGATGCATTTACGCTCCAAATTGTCTACTGCACGTCCTTGCAGTGTCGGCCGCAACGTTACAACAACAACACACGGCGGCTGCACAATTGATTTGGCCGGATTTTAATCAGCGAAAGGTTTAATAATTCACACGTGATTTATAATTGCTGAGAAATACATGATAGAAGATTCATCTTTCAGGTGAAATAGAGTGAGTGGGAGGGCGTAGCAGGACAACAAAATAGCAGGGGCCCTCACAGACAGCAAGATGGGCCGGTTCACGACGCCTTGCTATAGTCGCTTAAGATCACAAATATTTGGAAGTGAATAGCGATTTGATACACTATCACAATGGATTTGAAATATCCATTTTTCCATTTCCCATCCAGCAAATGATGGCAGATTTCTTTTGAGGCTTGCTAAATGATTGCTGGCTTATACCTGAAGGGGAAAACTCATTGTTTGTAGCTTGGGTTTGAAGTGTGTGTTTTGTGTGACACCAGTGCTGGACCTTTTATCACATGATAGCGATTGTATATTTATACTTTTAATGTTCCCTCTAATTTCCCATCCTTCTGAGCATGCACACAAACGCCCTGAGCATTCCTCGCACCACTGTGAGCAACAGCGGACACGCACACGGTGACCAAACCAACGTCACAACTTAGCTAAAACTTGCGATCATAGCAAGGTATGTGATTTGTATTTATCTTCCGAAACGCTTGATCCTCACTAGGGTCGCTGGGGGGGTGCTGGAGCCCATCCCAGCTGTCTTTGGGCAGTAGTCGGGGGACACCCTGAATCGGTTGCCAGCCAATCGCAGGGCACACAGAGACAAACAACCATCCACGCTCACACTCACACCTAGGGACAATTTAGAGTGTCCAATCAGCCTGCCATGCATGTTTTTGGAATGTGCACCCGGAGAAAACCCACGCAGGTCCAGGGAGAACATGCAAACTCCACACAGGGAGGCCGGAGCTGGAATTGAACCCGGTACCTCTGCACTGTGAAGTCGACGTGCTAACCACTGGACTACCGGGCCGCCTATTTGTATTTATTATTTTATTTATGTATTTTTTTTATATTATTATTTATTATTATATTTATTAAACTGTTATTTTATTTTATTCTTTTTTTTTTTACGAATGGCACCCAAATTTTGTTGTATTCTATACAATGACAATAAAGATTCTGATGAAAAATATTTTATATCAAAATAGAACATATCATCAAATGGAGACTTAGGACCCGAATAAAATTGGCCCAAGTTTGTGACTTTTATTTTCGGCAGACAGGTGATTTTAAGCATAATTATCTCAACCAGTCTGTATAACGATGTTCACGCATTGGAAAACATGTCATTTAAGTTAATAAAACACAAAAAATTCGAGTCACCTGACCTTTGAAACTCGCAAAAGAGCCTCATTTAAGGGGCTCGTAAACTATGTCCACGTTTGGACTTCCCGAATGGAGCGCTTGCAGCCTCTCGTCTGTGGTGAGTGTGAGTGAATGTGTGTCAACGTACGCATCAAACTATCCTACAAGTGAGTGTTCACCCTTGCGTGCGCTCAGAGGATGAGAAAAGTGCGCAGTTGCTCACATTGCTGCCGAGCATTAAGAAAGTTAGTCTGTATTACTTTTGTCCAAATACTCTATTATAAGCTCATCTTCCATCCATCGGTTTAAAAAAAAAAAAAATTTTTTTATCGTGCTGGTCCTCAACAGGGTCTCAGGTGAGCTGGACCAGCTGACTTAGAGTGAGCGGCAGAGTACATTCTGGACTGGTTACCTGTCGTATTTGTATTCATATTCAAATGCTCAAAAGTGCCCTGTGTCCCATACTGTGCTTTCTTTTGAATATTTTTTTTTTTTTGGGTGCCAGTTCTAATGGCATCCTGTGAAGCAATCCCGCCATCTTTGTGTGCCTGAAAACAAGCCAAAACAAAACAGAGAGCATTAGAGGCTCATATCCTGCACGCTGATGTGAGAGGTCTGATGAAATATCCTGTAGACATTCATCTTCCCGCCCTCTGAGAGCACGAGGCCAGCCGCTGATTAAATGCTCTTAATAGAGGCCATTCATCTCCTCCTGTTGAATCCACAGTGTTGTTTAAACACGTACAATTAGCCAATACAACATAAAACCCTTGTTATGCGCTCATACTGGCACGGTTGAACCTACATCACAAAAATGATCGCTGTTTAATTTGGTGATCGTACACTCATCAAGACCGTGCAGTTTCGACCAACACTTTAAGACATGAGACAGAAAACGTGATAGCTAGATATGCTAGATAGGTCGATAGCTCGATGGATACAGGTCCCGGTATGTAGGTTGATCGAAAAATCACAATTGATGATTTTTAAATCATGAATTTGCATTTTATTGCACGACATAATTATTTGATTGCCTATGAACCAGTTCTCCCCACTGTAGATAGATAGATATGACATTTACATCCAAGAGGAGAGTTTGTAAAGTTTCTGACCTAATTTGTAAATAGATGTCATGGCATCAGTGTAAAAATGAATTGTAACACCCACATAATTGGGGGTCTCTCTCTCTCTCTCTCTCTCTCTCTCTCTCTCTCTCTCACACACACACACACAAGCTCAGCAAACATGGCCTAATGACGTTTTACCTGCCAGATGCCATATGGACCCAAATTGTAAACTAAATAATGAGACGAGTGCGTCACACTGAAATAAGTATCCAATAAAACACGGCTAAAACAATTATCTGCTCATATCCTGCCAATTATACGACAATGGTTGGCCTTCTAACCCAGCATGTATTTGCAGAATAGTAGAATCAAATCACAAACATTATGATGGTGTTTTTTTTTTGGACAAAGAAATATATATCAAAACATTCTGTTGAGGAGCGAGGTTATCAGACAGGTCACTCACATCCCACCATGAAATTGTGGTCTTCATTTAGAAGATGACATCATGGCAGACTTTGATGTTGATGCTGGAAGACAGGAGAAAAGTGAAAAGGGACTAGAGGAGGGGGGGGGGTGGTGCTGATGAAGAGGTCACCTGCCGTCTCGTGATGAAACAAAATCCTCTGAGACCACCATGAGATCATCGATGAGGCTGTACAGTGTACAGCACTAGCGCCCCCTACGGACTACTGATGATCCACACTTCAGTCAGTGATGAGCAGGTTGACTACTTGTTGTCGGTCATATTAATAATGGACATGGAAGATATCGAAGCTAAGTGAAGGCAATAAATCTATTCATCAATTTATATTTGATTTTACGACTCATGGAAGCCATTTTGTTGAAATCATATCTGTAATGTCGTACTCAGAAAGAAATAGCAATGCTGTGCCGCCGCATTGTGAGCGGGCATAACATCTGCTGACATCGCTGCCACAACAGGAAGCCATTTTAAATGCTGGACCACCTACTTACAGGATGTTTGGAAGTTTGACCAATGACAAAGATACTTTTTTTTTTTTCAAATATGATCAAATTTATGTGAATGAGTCTGAAATACGTGTTCTTCGTGTATTTAATTTTGCATAATACATTTTTCACTGCATGTATAAAAGATCCTCGATCATAAACTAACAACAAAGGGTTTGATAAATAAAAATTACAGTACAGTACTTCACATACCTTTTTTTTGAAAACCCCGATTCTCACGCATGCGCAGAGGAGATATGCAAGTGGCTAATTTACTGGGGCTTCTTTCACAAACAGTGGTCTGTGGTGCCATCTTGTGGGTTAGGTTTATTCCAAGCTTGACGCTTTATGGTTCATTGTACACTTTTTTTTTTCAATCTCCTTCACTCATTTGACTTTTCGACGGACATCTTAAAACCTTTTCAATTCCATTGTGCTCCTCGCGACGGCGATGTTACCGGCGTCAACTATTTAAAATCGCATATTCAGTTTAAATTAATTCTCCTTTTATTATTTATAATTTTATCTGTGGTTTTATTGTTCTTGTTTTGATTGAAAAGTGTCCTTGAGTGTTTTGAAAGGCGCTTATAAATGAAATGTATTATTATTATTATTATTGCCTTCATTTAATTGTGTAAATGATAATACGGTAGTTTGTCATATAGAATCATAGGAATGTTTTAGGTGGACTACTGTACAATTCAGTGTGTGCTCGTCGTGCTAAGTATGATTATGAAAGTATCTTCAAGAGGAGCAGGTATGTGTACGGTGTAATATAATTTTCATTCTTCTGAAGGCACAATGTATCGGCACTAAAATATTGCCAAAACAAATATGGCAAAATAAAGAAAAGGATTGCACATTAATTAAGGCCAATATACTCGTGTGTGTGTGTGTGTGTATATGTATTCTAAATTAAGTTCAAAAACAATAGAGAGGCAAGTCATTTCTGGCACTAGTTTATTTTTGTTCCATCAAAAGAAATGCACATATTCCGCAAAGCTACTACATACAAACGGCCGTACAATAGCAATTCCAAGTCAACTCAGATGTCATTTTTACAACATGTAACATTGCATGTATGCTGCATTCAGCAAAACATATAAATCACATGTTCTTCTTTCATGTTAATGAAAGAAAAGTGGATCTGTACTCTTACTTACGATAAGAAAAGACAGCACAAAGGTTTGCATAGCTTCTTTGTAATGTAGACTTGCTACTACAATATAAGGCACTTCATGGAAAACAAAAATTATATTTGACATAATACCGTTTGCTTCAACACTTCACTTGCAAGGTTACATGACAAACACACTTCACTCTTCTTTTGGCATTAAGTCTCAACATTATCTAAATAATCAGGTTGGATTCTTGTGCATAATTTGACTGACAAACTGTCTCTAAACACCCCCACAAATCCCACTAGTTTCTCAAGAGGACAACGTAACACTGTGCAATGATTGTAGGAGGGGAGGGTTATGCAGAGTAAAAGGCAAAGCTGTCCCCTGCAAACTCAAAAACCTGACAAGGTGAATTGGAGGCTGACATCTGAAGTGAGGATGGCGAGGGCAGCGCTCTTCCTTGCTAAATTAAACATGTCATTTGTGTCCCACTCTGCTTCGTGTGGGTGCAGATTAGAGCAGCAGCACCCATTCGGAAGAAGGTAAGGAGGAAGCATCCGCTCTATCCCAGCTGATCTTCGTACTGCTTGCGGAAGCAGTCTCCTGCTGGGAAGAAATCCCAGCAGCGCTCCTGGTACATCTTCCACACATATGACTCCTGAGGCACACACGCACACAAAGACAAGTATGGTAGCAAATTGCTTAATTGATTGTATGTTTTCATTATTTGCTGTCATGCATGCTTTTATTTACATGGGGATTATTATCATCGGTTATGAAACAGTAATTTCAAAGTTTTTTTTTTTTTTTTTAATTAGCACATGTGGTCACACCGGTTCTGATTCAGTGTAATTCTGTTGATCGCAACAAATCATGCTGCACCTGGCCAGTGTGTTCAGTCTCGTCCTTGTTGATGAGGTACATCAGGAAAAACCTTGAAGGAATGAATGAATGAAAAAAAGCAGAGTCAATGAAAGAGAAACACAAATATCTGTCATAGCAATACGACAAAAACAGACAAAACAAAATGAAGCTTTGTGTGTTCGGTAGCGGCGGCGCGGTAGTCGGCTGGTTAGCACGTTGGCCTCACAGTGCGGCGGTGCAGGTTTCGATTCCGGCTCCAGCCTTCCTGTGTTAAGTTTCATGTTCTCCCGGGCCTGCGTGGGTTTTCTCCGGGTATTCCAGTTTCCTCCCACATTCCAAAAACATGCATGGCGGGCTGATTGAGCACTCTAAATTGTCCCTAGGTGTGATTGTGAGCGCGGACGGTTGCTCGTTTTTGTGTGCGCTGCGATTGGCTGGCAAACAGTTCAAGTTGTCCCCCTGCCTACTGCCCGGAGACAGCTGGGGTAGGCTACAGCACGCCCCGCGACCCTTGTGAGGAAAAGCGGATTCGAAAATGAATGAATGGAGGATTCGATTACTTCTCCTTTCGGCGGCTCTTGCCAAGCAATGTCAAGTGGTTAGAATGTTTATTCCACATTTTCTGCAACAGAAAGTTTAATGTTTACTGTAAGAGCGGGTGGGGGTGCATTGAGTGACTTTGGTATGACTATTGAGAACTTAAAAGCGTCATCATAGTTAGATACAGAAAAAGATAATACTGTATTGACCGATTCTTATACTCACAGGTAATTGGCCAAATTGTGCTCTTGCAAAGTGTGAGTCTCAAAGCCATGAGGCGTTGTGTCAAAGTAGTCGTTTCCGATCCCACAAATGAAACATTTAGTCTGATGAGGGAAAGAAGAAATCATAAGGATGAGGAGGAAAAGGGTGTTCATCGCGTGGGCTGATTCTATTTCCGTTTGTCTGAAATCTCTCACCTCCATGTCCTCTTTGACTTGTTCCTGCTGGTCTCTCAGCTCTCCAAAAGCATCAATTATCAAACCTGCAACCATCAACACATTGTAACTTCATGGATACCTTCACTGACTATGAAGATGGCTACTATGTGTGCCATCTTCATAGTGGTGGACAGTCAGTGTGCCAAGTTCTCCCACAATATTTCACGACTGGCCCAGTCTCAGCTTCTGGTTATGCGGCGATCCATAATTTGAATCGCAGTTGCACAGTATGTTGCAAATTAGATCAAATTATCTCATTGCATGGAAGTGTCCAAACATTGAGAATAACCAATTTCTGGAATTTGTGACACAGCCGCCCACTACGTGCTGCCAAGCGACAAAAATACAGTACAGTCAAACCTCGGTTTTCAAACGTTTCGGGTCTCGACCAATTCTGTTTTCGACCAAAAATTTTGAGTTTTTTATGCCTTTTATGTTCTCGAACAAACTGAGTGCACTTGAATGCACCATTTGACTCCTCTCGCCTTCCTTACACAAGGAAGTGACGCTTCCTCGGGTTGCTTTCCATTGTGAGCAGACGTGTTCAATAAACATTTTTATTTTTAAAAAGAGCGTGGTTTTGTTTTTCAAACAATTTCAGTTTTCGAACAGCCTTCTGGAACGCATTATGGACGAAAACCGAGGTTTGACTGTATATACATGACACAGATTGTGATTTACAACAATACTTAACCATATAAAATACCTGTGGATAAAAGAGCGACGCCCGTGGTAAAAATATACACCACGTCGGTTACATTCAAACGAACAGGAAAAAGTCCCCGTGCACAGTCGCGACGACGCGTCTCACCCTGGATGATGGCCAGGAGGATGACGATGACGAAGAAAAAGAAGGTGATGTCAAAAAGGATGCGATACAGCTCATAGGGATCGCCAGCCGGGTCTTCAATCTCGTCACCGATGCCACCTCCAGCTCTCACACCGACGTACATGTGGAATAAGTAGCACTGCGGAGGAAAGCTGACTTTTACACTTACACTGATTCCACTCGGGGGGGGACTATTAGAGTCGTTGTCTTACAGTCATCATGTCGTCACACTTCATGTCTGGCTCGTCGTCATCTCCGCTCTTGTTGTAGAACTTCCTGAAGAAGTTGAAGGCCACCACAGTGTAGAGGTAGACGACGACGGCCAGGAGACCCACTGTCAACACCAGCTGCGCACACACACACACACATAGCCCCTCTGTTAAAAAGGAACATCCCATTATAGGGTCACGGTTGACCGGTTGTTATACACCCAGGGCTGCTCGTCTTTTATAATGGACAAAAATATTACACTCACGGGTACGCTGTGCCTCACCTGTTTGCCGTTATGGGTGACAGAGGACAAGATGGTGCGGAGCGTCTTGAATCCCATGGCGATGTCCAGTAGATGCGCAGCAAAGAAGAAGTTGTTATAGTGGCCCAGAATGGACATAGTCGTGTACCACCCAAGGTAAAGGAATGACTGATAAGGAAAGGAATTTGAAGTTACTTCTCTTATGCATTTATTCATCTATATAAGCATTCATACTTACGTTGTCTGTAAACACCACCCCCATTTTCCAAATATGATACATTGTATCAATGGAGCTCAACCTGTTGACAGAAAAACGGACTTTTCATCTTGAAGCTTCTTCGTAGACATCTCATCTCTTACCAGGACACCAACGATGCCTCCTTGGTAACAGCCTCCTCTGTCGGATTAAAATCCAGAGCACTTTTGTCCAAGCCCAGCAGCTCTGCAATCCTTTCGGCGCCATACAGATCGCCATATTTTTTGATCACCTACAAGGAAAACAGGAGCAGGGGATCAGGGGAATGAGTCGCCAACTGATGTTTGCAAAATATTAGTATTCTCCATGCTTGGTATCAGTGGGTGTGAAAACTTCCATGCATCTATTTTTTTAAATAGCACATGTCCTCATTCAGGTTAGCTGGAATTGACATAACAGGGAACTTATAGACAAAAAAAATAAACAATCACAGCTATACTGTAGAACAACTTAAAAATATATATTAGTGATATTTATGGCAACAATGTCAGTTAGCACAACAAAGCAAGAAAGGTTGTTTTCTTCAAAACAATTTGCTGAGTTGTTATTATATCCATAAGTTGGGGGACAATACAAGGGACAATTAGTTCTGTAAACCTTGATTTTTTTTGTTGAAAATTGGGGCAAGCCACTTTTCACAGGAGCTAAACAAACTTCACATATTTTGTTGAATTGCCCAACTAAAATATCAGTTTGTTGCCTTGAATTATTATTATTATTTTTTTTTTTTACAGTGTATGGCCAATTTAGAGTCTTTAATGAACCTCATATCTGGAAAGCAGAATACCCTGAGAAACCCCAAACAAGCAGAGATTCAAATCCAGAATCTCAAACTGTAAACCAGATGTCTTGATTCTGTTTGTGACCAACAGGTGGCACTGTAGGGCTCTCCCTGCAGCTGCACACCTGTTGGTCGTTATGCAATTATCGCTTCAAAAGGACTCCCGGCATGACCACTCGGTGTCGGGTCATTGTTTGTTGGTTCCTGTCATGTTTGTTCTGTAATGATGTTTAGGTCATGTTTCTGTTACTCTTAGGTTTGAGCTTCGGTCATGGTTTTTGTTTGATACTTTGGCTTCGTTTTGTTTTTAGGACTTTGTTTTGGATTTAGTTTTCTGTGTTTTTATCAATACAATTCTTCAAGTACAACCTGCTCCTCCCTCCTTCCTGTTTTTTGGGGTCCACCTTTTTAAAAAATAAATAATTAAGAACTATGTTTTCTTATCCAAGCAAACCCTTTTCGGATTTAGCTACTGCTACTCCAAAAATACATTAGTTTGGTTTGAGAATATAAAATGCACAATGCCTTACCTTTCGTTTGACAAATTTATCCCAGTAGTTGTTGGGGAAAGACCTGACAAAACAGCATGAAAAAAAAAAAATAAATACCGTGACACTCTTCGAAATATAAACAAGGATATGAATCGGCAAGACAGACGTACGCCGTATTGATGACCAGCCTGTCCCACTGTCCTTTAATGTCATCATCTGATGGCTGCTCTGTGATGTAGAGTCCAGCAAACTCCAACTTCCTGGCTATTTCTTTCTCACGCTTGAACACCACGAGAGGAACCTTACAGACACACCATTAAGTCATTCGTTTAGTCCTTTGTGGTGTTTTGGTGTCTTATAAATTGTTTTCATTTGGACAGTACGTTACATAGACAAAAGAACAGTGGAATCTTGAAAGGCGAAATTCTGATCCAAAGTCGTGCAAAATTTGAATTTTTTTTAACTGTCGCCGCACAAGATGTCACAAAACAAAACCACGGGGGGTATATTACAGTGCACATATTCTTTCATGTTTTACCTATAAACATGTTGACAGACGCACAGGCTCTCAAGGGTGTCTTACCTCGCCTGAGACCTGTTTGATTTTAACTCATTCACTCCCAAAGACGTTTTTAAACGTCTTTTCAGACTTGGTCTAGAATTGGCTGGTACTGAATGAGTTAAATAAGTGAAGATACAAGTGCACTGGTTAGAAATCTCAAATTCAGAATTGGAAAAAAACAAAGAACGGGTCGTTTTAAAGCGCTCGCAGCTTTCGACATGTCATCAAAGAATAGGGGGCCCAATGTTTTTGTCTATATAGCGAACCGTATTTGTTTATGCACTGTCTGTAAGTTCATTGGGCAGGTATGTGTGTACCTTCAAGTAGTAGTATCCCACGACACACAAAAAAGATATAACAGTGTGCAGTATCGCCAGACAGCGAAGCGTTGGCGCCATGTATCCTGTACTCTCTTGTAGGATAAAATATTCAAGCGAGCTGTCTTCTTCTTCTTCCTCTTCCTCAGTTCTCCCTCGACCATTCCAAGGGTCCTCATCATCAGAGTTATCGCCAGTCACCTTATAGCATAAGAAAAAAAAAAAAGATCAAATATTTTGTTTGACTTTATTTTTACACGTTTGCAAGATGCATTTTTTTTTTAAACTCACTTTATAGAAGAGAAGAATGAAATTGATTGCAAATGCGACAAAGAGTGCCAAAAATCGCAGGTTGTAGAAGTTCCTGGCCAGGTAGTTCTATAAAATGCAAGACGTCAAAATATCCATCAAATTGTCATCGGTCATTCATTGGAGGAGCTGTCATAGAATATAATCTGACCAGCATCTTGGTCTGGTAGATTTCCAAGCCAGCAAAGAAACTGGCTGTGAAGGCCACCGGTGGTTCTTTCTTGATGCTGAGTCTCTTCTTGGGGACCTTCTTCTCCAGTGAAAGCTCAGGAGGGGCTTCATCTTTGGCCTTGTCGTGGTCCTTCTTCTCACCATCGTCAGAGCTACACCGAGAAACATTTGAGAGACATGTGGCAGAGAGTCCTTATAAATTATCCTCACGAGGGTCGCGGGGCATGCTGGAGTCTATCCCAGCTGACTTTGGGCAGCAGGCGGGGGACACCCTCAACTGGTTGCCAGCCAATCGCAGGGCACACATACTGTAGACAAGCACCCATTTGCACACACAATCACACCAATGGACAATTTAGAGTGATCAATTAACCTACTGGTCATGCTTTTGGAATATGGGAGGAAATCCACACAGGCACGGGGAGAACATGCAAACTCCACATAGGATCGAACCCACAGTGCCGCCACCCTCTAAAATTAGTACCCCCCCCCAAAAAAAAAATCACAAAACACTGACTCTGCTTTCTCTGAATCCGATTTGTAGTCTCCATTTGAAGCCCTCTTCTTCGCAGCCAGCTAGAAAACAGATGAACAATGACATTAACTCCTCCAGGTGAAATTGTCATTGCACTCATTTTACAAATGCAGATTCAGTTCTAAATATTGCCTATTTATGACCAGTTTAATTTAATTTAATTAATTTTTTTTTTAAGTCCGCAAGAAGCTGCGAAAGTCAGCAAAACAACAGCGAGTCACAAAGAGCAACATATACAGTACTGTACTCCATGTATATGGATTTTTTATTTTTTTATGAATATGTTTGAAAAAATCCACGATGCACTGAAGCCGCGATAAACGAACCACGAAATAGCGAGGGATCACTGTATTCCCTTGCAAAAACACCACCCATGTAATCACAAAATGAAGTGCAATATAACCTCCAAGGTTAAACAACCCAAAAGCTAAACTGGAAAAACATTTCAACCCATATACCTCAAAAGTCAAACAAAACGTGAGCTTGAAACATTCGATCATCATGCATGATAACCAAATCTCACGAGCCTTCGCCGAGCATGACTGAGAAAAAGATGAGCACGCTGTTTCTTATTTTATTCCCCTACCACAAGTTTTTTTAAAGCGACATGACACTTTCAATACCGACGTGACAGTGTCACTTCGCAAACATTGCCATCTTCAAATCGTGAGTAGTTTTACTTTATTTTAGCCTTATTCGTTCCTTACACGTGTATCAGAGGAGTATTAAAATATTTCTTTCAACTTTCAATGGTAGTTGGTGGCAATGCGGCATCCGTTTTGTACACTGCTAATCCTTAGTACGGTTTGCATTGCGCGTAATGACCCGAATGAAAAACTAACTGAACAGATTGCGTTCGATTGAAGGTTCCGCCGTTTTCGATGGCACTCACCTGAGCCTTCTTCTGCCTGACAGCGCTGGCTATGGACGGAGCGTCACCCCCGACAACCACCTCGGACACGTCCCCTAATCCGGGTTCTGCTCCATGTTTACCCTCCTTTTTGGGCTGGATGTTCAGCAGCTCGGCCATCAGGTCTGCCTCCGCCACTTCCCCCTGAACCATGTGACCCATCTCGGTCAAGGCCGATGCCTCATGCGCCTCCATCTTCTCTGCCTCCAGCACATCGCCGTGGATCCCGAACTGAGTGGGATCCGGCATGTTTCCCAGAATGTCCGTGACCTTCATGTTCTTCGCCCCTTCGACGAGGCCACCCCCGAACATGGTGGTCCACAAAATATGAAAGAAACCCCAAACCAAGCTGTAGACAAAGTGGAGGAGGCCGGCGATAATCATCCAGAAGAAAGCAAAGAAGCCATGCACCGTCTCCCTCACGCTCATCCTCCGGAATTTTCTGTACTGCCGTTTCATGCTCTTGAAAGTGAGCGACTGCCGAACGTGGCAGATGCTTTTTCTCATGGAGACACAAGCGATGGTAAAGGCCGATGAAGACTCCAACATCACATTCTCCTCCTCTTCCTCCTCGTCCTCCTCCTGCCGGTTCTCCGTCAGGCTCTGTTTGTCGTCTTCGTCGTCTTCTTCCTGACGCTCCACTGGATCCGGCTCTGAAATCTGTGATGCCAGTTGCATCTCGAAAATGGTATCCTCGCAGAAATTCACAAACAGCTCCATCTTTTCGCTCTCTCCGCCTTCATTGACGACATCAAAGATGAACTGTCGCTTGGACTCCTTCACCTGAGGCTTCTCCCACTGGGTTCGACTCGACTCGCTGATGTCAAAGTAGACGCGTTCGATGCGCTTGGCTCCGCCCATGATCTCGATACGACCCAAGTAGGGTTCAAAGTAGCTGAGGACACTTTCGGCCAGGTCCTGGAATGTCGAGAGGCGAGCATCGTGCGGCATGTGCTCCGAGAGGTTTGTTAGCAGAACGGCCACGTTAAAGCCGATGTCCTTGGCGGGCTCATGAAATCTATCCACGAACTGCACGTAGTTGAACATGTCGTTCTCATCCGCCTCGGCGCAAGAGAGAAGAAACTCAATCTCCGACTGCGAATATTGCTTCTGGTTCTCCATGGACCTCTGGAAATCCTTCTTCGAGATGAAACCTTTGCTTTCGGCGTCGTAGATCTTGAAGCTGTCCGATATGGTCAGGTCCTTCAACTT
This sequence comes from Hippocampus abdominalis, assembly GCA_018466805.1. Taxonomy (NCBI): domain Eukaryota; kingdom Metazoa; phylum Chordata; class Actinopteri; order Syngnathiformes; family Syngnathidae; genus Hippocampus; species Hippocampus abdominalis. Next base: position 12,818,645 of record CM031705.1, on the reverse strand, counting down.
GAGGAACATGTCAAAGAACTTGAGGATCATTTCCACATTGCTGGACGATTCCACCAAGGTGTCCACCATTTGTTTACCGATGGTCCCGTTGACGACATTTCCTGTGATGGGATATGCAAAGGACATTCATTACATTATCTTATCGTTGTGCAGATAGCATTGTTGCGTTTTGCATTCTGCATACATAAGAGATCCGATAGACTTCACCTTCGAGAAGAGAGAGCATCATGACGATCATGTCCTTCTGCAGGTCCAGCAGCTCTTTTAGCAGTTCAATTTGACTGGAGTCCTGATGAACAATTTTTTTGTTTACCAATAATTCCATCAGTATTTCTTCTTAATGTCTTACGCATTAACTCTACAAATGCTTTAGACTGGAACTGTAATCTACTCAGTTTGGGTCTTGTTATCTCATTCAGTACCAGCCAATTCTGGACCAAGTCTGAAAAGACGTTTAAAAACGTCTTTGGGAGTGAATGAGTTTAGGAACTCCACTTCCAAATTGGGAGATTGAACTGAAAAAAAATAGGTGCCAACCTGGTTGACTGGAATTGTATAAAATCTGAAAAATCAAGATTTCATACCTGGGATAACTTCATCTGCATATTTGCAAAAACATGCAGGAAGCCGACAACTGCATCCCACAATCTGCTATGAGCCAGACTCTGTTGGTTGCCTATACATGGCCCCTATAGAGCACACGACACGGTTCATCAATTCAAAACTTGTACTCGGATTGATCAAAACCGAGGTTCTGTTCGTTGTCGTGATATCGCACCTGTATGTACTCCGTTAATGAGTTGAAGACCTGCTTAGCAACTGCCAGCGCTTTGGAGAAATTCCTCTGACCCGCCTCGTCAATGATATCTTTTCCAGAGTAGTACCAGTAGAAATCACTGATGGATTCCTATCAGGAAATATTCAAACATATCAGGCAGCGGAAAATAGAATAGACAATTCATGATGCGCTGAATATATTTCAGGAAGTGCTCATAACAGATGATCACACCTGAAGTCTCAGCAGGTAGTCCACGGTACTAATAATGATGTTAACTGTGGTAGTGTTTCCTGTCTGGGTCCTTAGAAAGTTCTGGAAATCTGACGATAATGAATTGACATCACTAAGCATTAAAGATTCATAAATGAGATATCATGTTATCATTTGGTTTAAGTGTGCGAGCGTACCGTTGTTGTGTCCCTCACACAGTAGCTGCAGAAATCTAAAAAGATCCTTCGTGAACTCGTCATTCTGAAGCACTTTGGAACCTGCGGTGACAATGAAACCAAATAAACGGTTGGTGTCAGCGGTATAGCGGACGGATGATATTCCTGTTTGTTGATGGAGGCAATAGTGGAAGATTTAATTTTGCATGTATATAAGGATGTTTTCTAGTTGGCTAATTGCGGATACAGTAAAGACCCCTCCATTGCAGTTGTTCGCAGTCCCGTGATTTCGTTTTATTTTTATTTTTGTCTTGGTTCATGACTATTTTGTTTTGCCTCCAGTTTATTCTGGGAGCTATTCCAATGTTGAGCACTGTATAGCAAAATACTATTTAATTCGACACAATGGAAATCTGACTATAAAAAAGAATGAAAACAGGAAGTCCGGTATTTTAGCTCACCCTATTGTTTTGGTATATTCTCAATCAGCTTTATGATGTGGATGATGCTTTCTGACCTTCCGTTTACACCTGTACATTATTAAGAGTTAATAGATTCAAGGTGTTTCCAAACGTTTGACTGGTACTGTATGTAATTGACCTTATAAAAAAAAATAAAAAAATTAGGTGCCATTTCTGTATAGCAATTTTTTCTTATTGTTGGGGTGGTGTGGAACGTAAACTTTGCAATGGAGGGCAATTACTGTGCCGCAAAAAATCTAATAATAGGAATAAAACTGAGCAGTGTTGTTTCAACTCGAGAAAAAAAAACATATTGGTTTGGTGCAAACAAAGCAAATATTTTACTCTTAGTAGACACTGGTTAGTATAATCCAAATTAGGGCAAATCAAAAAAACAACTGGCAAGCATTACCTTCTTGCGAAAGAAGAAGGAATTTGGGTCACCTGACCAAAGACTGAACAATATACTGTATTGATCAACCAGATGTTAAAATGAGCATGCATGCGTTCCGGCTGCTTGGGTTAATACTGTAAAGAAAGAATAAGGAGATGCTTGTATTGCATTCAGGGTGCAAAAGGTGGAAACATCAGAGGGGTCAAACGGGTGGGAGGAAGCAATCAAGATGTCAGCATTGCATAGAAGAGTAGAGTAGAATCTAAACCGTGTATTTACCCCGCTCACTCACGTTGACTGCGACCGACGACATATAAAAAAAAAAAAATGGTCATAGGAACACACAAAGAGCAGACATAAGCAAAGGAGAAGACATTGATATTCAATCACAACCACAGGAGAGAATGATTGCACTCCAGATGTAACTTCTACGTACTGTACATTGATTTGTAACGTAAGCTTGCAATTGAAGTTTGAAAAGAAATACAGTCTATTCTCTACAGGCAAGGATTAAAACAGTTACCATCACTTATGCCTGAGTTGTGGTGAAGTGGAAATGAGTTCCAATGTTGCGCCGTGGATCATATTTTGTTTCGTACTTTAGGTACAAATGCACAATCGAATGGGATCCAACGCAAGACTTATATTGACTCTGTAAATGTAAAGCAATAAGTTACGTTGTTAACAATTCTGTAATTGATTGTGCAAATGTACCTAATGAAGTTACCCATGATTCTACATACTGTATGCAAACCTGCAGTCAAATTAATTCCATATCGGGCATGTTTTTAATTGATGTCACTAAGTAAACGTAATTGATTGGCCGCAGTAAGACAGGATTTGGACATACAGTAACACAGGTTCACCTGTGCGATGACAATATCAACATGAAACAAAAAAAAAAACATGATATGAAAATGGAATTGTGCCACCCAAAAAGAGCAAAGGAGTCTTGTGCCGGTCTGGAGTGTCCCGGAGACGGTAGGCCAAAGAAACGAGAACTGTGCGAGCCTGACCGACAGGTTTTGATTTTTGAATCACCAAACTTTGCTCATAGCGTGTTGAATTAATCGTTAAATGACTTCTCAACACATGGTTTTTTTAAAGGTAGCATTTTTTCAGGGTTTTTTTTCTATATATAATTAGATTATCCAGGTGTGCCTATTGAAGTGGCCAGTCATCATGAGCGTACCTGTCATTGACTTGAAACGAGCTCATATTACGGACTTTGAATATCTTTTGTATGTATGCACTGTACTAATTTATTGCTCTCTGTCCGACTAATAGCAGGATTTTGTGAACACTAGAGGGCAGACTTTCACTTTCAGGCAAGCCGAAAGGATCAAATAAGAAACAATGTACAGCACTGTTGTAATATAATTATCGATTGGGAAGAAAAATATGACGAAACATAACTCCTGGTTTAGTAAGAATGTACAACCCAACAAAAAGTTCTGACAAACAAGAATAATGTTGCTTTATCTGCAAATGGCAACATGATATTTTGGAGGCTAAGACTCTGTACTGTAAATGAAGCAAGACGATATTGTCGGTGCTGCTTTCGTTACATACTTGATCCTTCTTCCGTAACCATCCCAAGACCTTCTGCTTTGTTTTGCCTCTCGAAAGCATTGAGATCCAGCACACTAAGAAGGAAAGATGAAATATTATCGTCTCGTATTAGTATAGCTTCATATGACTACATTGAAAAAGGGTAGTGGGGCGGGCATCGGTGTCTTTGTTACCTGCAAGACATCATTAGTCCAGATAAGCTTTTGAAGAAGCCGACATCTCGCTTCTCTTTCAGGTAGTCCAACATTTTCTACACAAAACGAGGACGTTAAGATGTTTGACGGAGCCGGTTAAATCGTTTCTGGTTCTGGAGTAGCGTTTACCTGCTGTACCAGAATGTTCCCGCCATTGAGAATCGAGATGCCCAGTTTCAGGGTGAAGGTTACCATAGCATCGAGTCGACCTAATGACCTCACTGTGTCAATCATACTTCATCCAGTGGCAAATGTGGTGAGCGTATGAAGGTGGACAGGTACCTTTGCTCGCGCCAATCATCTGGAGGACCATTTCTGCAGCCCCACGGTCGTGCAGTCGAGCCTGCTGGTACAACATCTTTTGCTTCTCCATTTCCTTCTCCTAAAAGGCGAGACATTCAGCACGCCACAAAACAGTGTAACCGAAAAAAAACCCCCAAAACGTCCAGTTTGCTTCACTCGTACCTCAAATGTTTTCTCTCTCTCATCGTTCTCCTCTTCACCTTCAGCACAACTCTGAGTGGAGAAATATGATGTCAAACCGCTACATGGTTGCAAAGTCATTCAGACAATGATGTACCTTTGCCATCATATCTGCATATGCGATATATAAAGGATCGTCTTCCAAAGAGCTGAAAACAAACAAGATGACATGGTGAAAGGATGCGCAGTCACATGATAGGCTAGGTCACATGACGCGTCTTCACCTGCACTCCGTAAGAGCATTGTGGCTGAAATGCAGAATGAGCTGGTGAAGCGGATCGGGCTGCTTTCTCACCTCCTCTTCTTCCTCCTCCTCCACTTTGTGATGGATTTTCTGTACAAGTTATGGCCTGAGGTTAAGACGGTAGGACCTGACTGGGTTGTGACAGCACCTGATATAGTTTGTACCTTTATATAATAATACAGTCAAACCTCGGTTTTCGAACGTCTCGGTTCTCGACCAATTCGGTCAAAAATTTCGAGTTTTTTACGCCTCGGATGACGACCAAATTTCAGTTCGCGAACAAACTGAGCGCACTTGAATGCACCATTTGACTCCTCCCACCTTCCTTACACGAGGAAGTGACGCTTCCTCGTGTTCCTTTCCATTGTCAGCAGTTCAATAAAGATTTTTATTTTAAAAAGAGCGTGGTTTCGGTTTTCGAACAATTCGGTTTCCGAACAGCCTTCTGGAACGGATTATGGATGAAAATCGAGGTTTGACTGTATTGGATACGCTGGACGCATGCAGACCAAGCACAAGCATGAATTAACATGCTAACACACACACAAGCAGAGGTGACATGCAGCAGAGAATGGCAATGAGCAGGAATGAGCGCTTGATATTTTTGTAGTTCTATTGACATCCAACGATTTATCCAGGAGCACAAAGATTGTACCAGAAGTCTTTTGTCGCAGAAAACGAAGATGCTATTTTTCAACTATTTTACAAATTAATCGCTGGGTCAGAATGTTCTTAAAATGTCGGTCCCGTGTGGTTTCAATTTCACATTATGTGAGGAAAAAGCAGAACAAAACTAGAGAGTCTGTTTTCAAAATGTAGGCGAATATGCAATAATTTAGTTCAGAAAAATACCAGCTGTAAAATTCAAATGCCTTCAGAAATTGTGTTTGGATGCTAAGGTATAAAAATGATCTATTTATATATAAATACATAATTTGGGGTAGGACTAGATACGTTTTTTACTTCTTCTTACTCCTTTGAATATCATAATTGTGTTGTATGATGACTGATTTCTCTTTCCTTTTACTATTTTACTTACCTTACTTTCTGTCAATTTCAGTGACGTGCAGTGAGGGTTGGGGTTGGGGAGGCACTGACTGAAATGAAATCCTCCATTTTCAGGGTGAGAAATTACAGCTTGGAGCATCGCACTGCGATTTTTACTATAAAATGGTCAAAATCATAATCGAGCGGACAAATATTAATACTTGTGATGACAGGGGAGGCACAGCCTCACCTGCCTCCCCTGACTGCACGCCACTGGTCAATTTTTTAATGTTTCAATAAACAAACGGAAAAAAAGGTACTTTGTCGAGTAATACCAAAGGGGGGAAAAACAACCCCAATCAGGAACGACGACAATGTTAGCTAATGAACGGAAAGCTACAGTCCCCTCATATACTTGGCCCATGTGAATTCTATAATCCGAACATCAAAGGGATGGCAAAAGTATGAAGAAGACAGAAAACCAAAATGAGGCAATGTGATTTGGATGCTCTCACAATGGGATGAAACACCGCAGTTGCACAAGAAGACGACTGAGTGATATCGCTCTGACATCAGCCGCCATGTCATGCTCGCTACACAAACGTGCCACCTGGCTGACAAGTGGGGAAAAACACCTTCAAGCATTTACGACAATGTCACGGGTACAACAGGAGGAGGAGAGGCACACCTCCCCCGGGGCACACGGCCACCATCGCGAAATCGCCGCGACGGGCTTTTATATCCTGGAACTACTTACTGCAAGATCCTGTACTAGCTTCTCCTCAAAGGAGTACTCCTCTGTTTCTATCCATATTCTCTGATAGGCCAGGAGGAAGAGGTTAATAGAGCGATGCCTGGGGAAGGGGGGAAGAGGAAATTAGCCTGGGTTAGATTCAAGCAGAGGAGAGGAGGGAAGCAGGTCCTTCTGAAGAGGTTTCGAATTGTTAGTTAGTTCTGGGTACTGGTACATCCCACTGGTCATAAATACGGTTTCAACCACCATATATTTCAGTAAAGTCAAGCCAAAATGTTTTCAGAGGCAGCACGATGGGACTAGTGGCTAGCATGTTTGACTTACATTTCGGCGGTTTGAATCTCAGCCTTCCGTGTGGAGTTTGCACGTACACTTTGAGCTTGAATGAATTTCTCCCGCTCCCTCTCAATTTCCACAAAAAATGAATCGTAGATTGACCCTTTCATGCGCCCTGGAACCTGATAGCATGATAAACTGTCCATTGGAGTAACCGCTGTCCCCGAAAGGGTAAATTTAAACTCTAAATTGCCCAAGTGCGGGGGTCGGCAACACGCGGCTCCAGAGCCGCATGCGGCTCTTTAGCGACATTTAGTGGCTCCCTGGAGCTTTATAAAAAATGTTTGAAAATGGAAAAAGATTTTGATAGCAGGCTGACTCCGTACCTTCTCTCTTCTCGTTGACTCGAGAGGCGTTCAAAGACAGCCTCCGAAAAACGGAAATTAATGATCACTTCACTGAAATTAAGAAAAGCAAAAATAATGCACCAAAACAAAAAATCAAGCGAGGAAATTACAAAATAAATTCTATGGGGGCGTTTGTGAACACACAACAAATAAACAATTCTGAGACAGTCCAGTCTCCTACATACATACAGCATGTGTTTCCTTCATTGTAAATTTTATAGAAGGCTTTTATTTTTTTGCGGCTCCAGACATATTTGTTTTTTGTTTATTTTGTCTTGTATGGCTCTTTCAACATTTTGGGTTGCCGACCCCTGCCCAAGTGAAATTCAATTTTATTTGTGTCATGCAAGGCCAGGGTGTGGCCCACATCTTGTCCAAACTCGGCTAGCAAAGGCTCCATCTCACCCATGACATGACTGAAGACAAGCGAATTTGAAAATGGATGAATTTATGTTTTCAGAGCAACACCATCGCACGCTTTATGTCACAAATGTGTCACGCACTGTGAGGAGGGAAATCAGATGAAGAAAATGAAAACCGACACCCTGGCACATCATCATGTCTTTCTGCTTGACACCTTACTGCCTTATAAACCAACACACAGACCAGTGGCGAAACCAGCGGGGGAATTTGAATGAATGGAAGTTAAGGTTTGTGTCGGAAGGGAAGCAAAGGCTCACGACAAGAGGTTGCGCATGATGTCGGCAAGATTAGCAACGTGGGTCAATGCTACGTTACCGTTAGCACGGAGAGCAGACTGTCATAGTCTGAGTTCTCATGCATTTTCTCCAACCAAATATGTTGATAGGCATTCAGGCAGTAATTATTGTTTTTGTCCCTGAGGGAGGTAAGTACAAGATAGCGTGACACTGAGGAAGAATTTCACTGAACTTTGTATTATCCTTAACATGCAGGGACCTCATATTCGGGAGCAGAAGCACGTCTGCATTGGAAACAGAATTTAATAAATGTTTGCTATGCCGGGACATATTTCACTGTCAACAACTGGGAAAGAATGGAATACACTGCCTGCAGGCAGGCAGGTTGTCGCAACTGAGCACATATCGAAGGTGGCCACCCTCCTGCTCGAACCCCGTAATTGTTTTCCTCCTACTGGAGCTTGCTTCCTGTAATTGAGTTACAGACCAGCAGGGCATGAAATTGCGAGTGTCCCTTTTTGTATTTCTTGAAAACATCTGCGGGCCAGACATTTTTCCTACAAAGGGGGGAGCCTGTGCACATTAAACACCTGCGAGTAGATTTGTTTCCTCCCAATACCTTGGCAGATTATAAAGTGGAGCCATTCGGAAACACGCGACGACCGCTCTTTTCCGCTGCTTGGATAGCAACTTTTGCCAGACGCATTTCTTGGATCTCAGGGGTTGCTCCACCTGGCAGGAGAAAGAAAAGACATGCAATAGGCATCACCTCAAGTGTTTGTCATAATGTGAATGTTGTTGAGAACCGAATAATGACCGAGTGAAGGCAGGGTTAGCCATGATATGTTTCTGTATGTCATGATTCTGTTTGTGACCAACAGGTGGCACTGTAGGGCTCTCCCTGCAGCTGCACACCTGTTGGTCGTTAAGTAATTATTGCTTTAAAAGGACTCCCATGTCGGGTCATGTTTGTTTGTTGTAGCTGTCATGTTTGTCTGTTATGTTCTCGATCATGTTTTGGTGATTATTAGTTTTGAGCTTCAGTCATGGTTTTTGTTTGATACTTTGGATTTGTTTTGGATTTTGTTTTCTCTCTTATTATTTTTAAAACCCCAAATTGGTGCAGAACCTTCCGCTTAAGTACACTACATTATAACTGCAGCTAATCTCACTTATTGTCCAATGTACTTTTTTACTCTCAGTTTCAGTTCAAGTGTCAACAAATTAAACATACAAAATAATCGGATCAACCAAATTTACTTATATTTATATTTTATATTTATTAATACTTGTACTTTCTCCCTTTCATAATTTTGCTACTGTAAATTGGGAATTTCTCCATTGTGGGTTTTCATTTTTTTTCCAATTGATTATTTTTATTTTTATTGTTCACTCATTACGTGGCTGCAATTTCAAAATTGTAACATTTAACGGCATGTTTCCATTGGCCACTGCCCTCCACGTCACGCACAACTATTTGCTGCCAACACCTCCGGACAATGTGGGGGAAAATGCAAATGTTCTACCTGTTCCAAGTTGAAAACGGCAGCAGAGATCCTCTGGATACGGTCCACCACCCTGTCAGGGTCAGGGGGCCCCTCCCCTCGTACCATTATATCTTTGTAAAGGTTTAACTGCCACCTCACAGCGGGGTCTTCCGACTGGGACCGGGTTTCCGAGTAGCATGTCAAACAGATATAGCAAATGTAATGTAGAATAGACAATATGAAGTAAATATGGGGCTTCTCCTCGCGGGGTGGTCACACCCGTAGAAGTGGAGATTGGATTTGACCACAGTTTAGGAGGCCCAGTGCAATGCAATGGCTATAGTATGCACGCATATTACATACAGTAGTCCACTCTCACCTTTTCTCTGAGGTGAAGATTTTGCCGAATGTGATCTTTGACCTCGTCATCCGTGTCTCGCTATAAAACCAAATCAAATTTGAGTTAGATCAAAGCCGCGCACTTGTCGAACGAGCGGGTTTTAGTCTGACCAGCAGATAGCGCGTCTTAGCCAAGGAGATGAGCTCCTGGTCCCCCGGAGTGCACATGTTGAGGCCGATTGGAAGCATCTTCTTGAGCGCAGCCACGATCAATGACGTCTGGATGGAGTAGAACTCACCGCGCCTTTTCTTGTGTTTGCGCTCCTGGTCTTGTCCGCCAGACTGAAAAGATACAATGTTCAAGACAGAAGTCACCTTACAAAATACACAATATATCAGAAATGTATTCCTAAATGCAAAATGCATTTAGGAATACATTTAAGGAATAATTTTCCCTGCATGTCACCAGTCTTAATCAAACCTTTAAATACCGTTTTATCTTTTTTTTGTGTGTGTGTGTTCTTGAGGTGGATTAAATTAAAAGCAACACACTACTTTTTTTTTTCTCAGCCCTGACACAATCTAAGAAAACACACGCTTCACTGAAAAATGATATTTTTACAACTGCTAACCAAAAAAAGCAGTCCCGATTTAATAAGCAAGAAGTTTGGGCTGGACGGTGGCTGTTTAGGTCCCAAAAAAAAAAACCTCTCAATTTTTCACCTGAATTGAAGCAGTAGACTGAAGCAGAAAACAAAACAGTACTGTACATACACACCTGGACAAAGTTGCGGTGACCCTGCTGTTAATGAAAGAAAAACCCTCGGTGGTTTGGAAAAAAAAAAAAAAAAAACTTGAATTTGACAAAAGTAATCTGCCTCTTTTCGAGCAGTACCACCATTTTTATTTTTTTTGTCTTGGCCTGTTTCATTAGTTTAGTTTATTTTTTTCAAGAATTGTGTTTAACTACAATTTAAAAGGTCTGACTTTTACTGGTCAGCTTTCTTTTTTTTTTTAAGTTAGTTTAGTTTATTTCTCTTTTTTTTTATCATTATTTTTCTTTCATCAACAAAGGGACACAAATATTTCCACACATCCACGTGTGTATTCACGCTGACATAAACACACACACACATAATACATATAATCACAAAGATATACACTTGAGGCAACTATACACCCAAATACAGCACACCACACTCTATCAAACAAAAGCACAATTGCCTACAAAGGGTCTGGATATCATTATTTCACACCCGAAGACAATTAAAACCAAAAGGAAATTCACAAGGCCACAACAATCATGAAAGTAGAAGACACAAATAAGATAGAGGACATGATAATAAGACTTCATTATAAATTACAAAGCACAGAGGCACAATGCGCCATTGGTTCTTCATCTTAAGAGCCAATAAGCTGTCATGTAAACATGCTGCATCACTCTACCTTTTCCTTAAAGGACTGTATGAGACAGAAAGAAAGACAGGAAAGGAGAAAGACAGGCAGATAGCGGATAAGGATGACAGTTCATGGAGGCACACAGTCATCACTTGTGTGCAGTGTTACGAATAACCCCTTCCAACGCATTCAATGTCAACAAATATACAGAAATATTTGTTTGTGATGGATGAGTGTTAGTTCCATACATACGGAACAGCTCACACACATTTGCATACCTCATTTTCCGCACTATAAGGGGGCACCTGAAACCATTCCATTTCCTCAAAAGCCACACAGTGCGCCTTATAATCCGATGCGCCTTATACGGATCAATATTCTGATTTCTTGGACGTCGTATTTGAAATGTTCTGTATTGCGCTGCAGCGCTTATGAAAGCGCTTTCCAAATAAAGCTGTATTGTATTGTATTGTATTGTATTCCCTTTGGCATAGCTCCATCTAGTGGATGCATAACGCAACCCCAGCCAATATTGTAACTTGAATCTGTGCGGCTTATAATGCGGTGTGCCGTATAGATGAAACCAGTTTTAAAATAGGCCATTCATTGAAGATGCGCCTTATACTAAGAAGCGCCTTATCGTGCGGAAAATATGGTACTCTTAGAATGTTCGTTGTTGCTGAAATTTCTTCTTTGCGAGGCCAATGGAGAAAATGTTTTGACTTTAAGGACCGCTGTTGCGAATAGCTACACAGACCTTAGGAAGAGATCAGACTGTTCTGTCATCAATGCACGATAGAAAAATGACACTCTGGAATATCATATTGAAAGATGTTGGCAATGAACCAGAAACTGAAACTCATTTGATAGAATCACGACATACAGAGAGAAATATGTCATGAATTTATTTTTAATAATGTCCGTGATCATAAATCACACCTAATGAAGTTACCGAGATTAACCATCTCAAGATTAAATATCGAAATTTGGTTTTGCTGTGATGCATAAAATGTCATTTTTACTTTATGACTTGAACAACTACTCAATGAACTTGCTTACCACATTGCCATTTATTGAGATGCACCTCTGGTATATGGCTGTTTGTATTCTAGTTGCTGACCTACAAAGTCCTTTCCCACATGACTCAATGCGATAACTAATCCTATGTTATACCAGTGTGTAGTGCATAATTGATAAACCAACCTTTGACATCTTAGTTTTATTGTCTCCAGTCAAGAAGGAAAGGTTGTTTATTTCATTCTGGACCACAAAGTTCTGCTCCTCTCGTTTGAAATGCTGTGAAAAATTAAAGACCAATCAAAAGTGACGAATATGCGGATAAATCCAGTCGCTCCCGTGTAGATCTTACATGTGATTTGCACCAAAGAATAAAAATTTCAGCAACCATCTTGAAGAGCTCATTGGAGCCAGCATCTGGTTCTTTCAGCCATCGGGACCTGCAGCAGAGGGACATTTGATTTTGATCGTGTTTACCTGAAGAGCTCCATCGTCGTGAACTAACCTGTTGTTGTCCACATAACGTATAAGCATGGGGTAAAAGGCATAAAGGTCCCTGCAGAGGACAGCAAACTCATCCAGGATGAGCAGTTCGGCCTCCTGCGTGTCTCCCTTGCTGTCTGCCTTGAGCAGCTCCTCCTCGGCCACGACTTTCACCGTCTTCTTCTTTAGCTTCTCCAGCGTAGGCAGGAAGTGGCTCTTTAGTAGGGCAGTGCGAGCTTTGCTGATAATGGGCTGCACATACACTGGACAAAAAGCAAAAAAGGTCTATAGCACACCACAATATGTATTTGTGAAGCATGTACAGTATTGTATTAATGGTAATTTATGTGTGCAATTATTTCCCCTCATGATTACGCTTTGGAAAAATACGGAACATGACAATATTGTGATGATTACTTAAATATTTCTAAATAGTGAGGCTACGCGGTTCAGAAAACGGATGGATGTTAAATGATGTGCTGGAGAAAAAACAAGGACATATTCAGAATATATAAATAAATAAATAAATTTTGAAACGTTTACTTGCATCTCTGATTAAATAACATGTGCAGTAAAAAATGTGTTGACCTGTGTAATTTATTTCTTTGGCTGAATTAAAATACTAGCCTTGTTGAAGCTTGAAAGGTGTGCTGTTCTGTTCATAAGCAAATGTCATATGAATAAAAAAGAAAATAGATCATCGAGAAGACACTGGCTAAATTGCTGATAATTTTTCCCCGACATTGCGCATTGCCTTTGAAATGGTTTAATTGTGTTCAAGTTCTCCAACAATGAGAAGATCTCGTCTATGAGAGTCATGATGGCTCAATGCATTGCACCCACCTGCAATCCTTTTCATCCATGAGGCCTCATCAATGCCCAGGTTGTTGTTAAGGACTTTCAGGATGTTGCCCAAAATGAGGCTTAGGTGCTCCGAGGTGATGGTGGAACAACACATGCTGCTGCCACCAGCCGGCTGGTTCTCAGGCCCCCTCTCCCACCAGTAAGACAGGTAGTTACAAAGCATGGCAAGACCACTTCAATCACATGGGACATCTCGGTGTACCGCGCTCCAGATTCCGCCATGTCGTCGATATCCTTTATGAGCCCGTCGAGCCGGGGCATTCCGGGACACATTTGTTCAACGGAATCCGGAATGCCGAGGACTAAAGATACCAGTGTGGATTAGACATTAAAGCGTCATGCTTTGAAATGGATCTTATTTAGAATAACTGCAGACTTGGTACAACTTGTGACTTACTGGCTCGTTCACGGCAACTCTTGGTGGTAAAGACTGAGAAGGGGTTGTACATGTTGAGCATCGGTTCCAGGAAAGCTACCGGCATGGCTCCCGCCAAGGTGGCCAGACACTGACCGAGAGCTGGCAGCTGTCTGTGGGGACACAGAGAAGCTCCGTGTCTGTCAAGGATATGGATTTCCAAAGACTGAACTTCAGCATTCATCGCAATGAATCATGTGGATACCTTTCTACATAGATGTTTTTCCCGGTCCCCAGAGCATAGAGGCTGGTCAGGATCCGATAGCAGGACACTTGGACATCGTCCACTGGAACAGTAATGAAAACTGTATTATAGTGTATCCCCTTTAGCATAGCTCCATCTAGTGGATGCATAACGCAACCCCAGCCACTATCTGTGAGCTTTATAATGCGGTGCGCCGTACATATGAAACCAGTTTTCAAATAGGCCATTCATTGAAGATGAGCCTTATACTCCGAAGCGCCTTATAGTGCAGAAAATACGGTAATCTTCGAATCTTTGTTGCTGGAATTTCTTCTTTGTGAGGCAAATGGAGAAAATGTTTTGACTTTGTTTAGAAGAAAACTGTCATGTTCTGCTCAGCTTTGTTTTTGTTTCAGCACCAGCTGGAGTGTTGGGCGTGACCCTTCAGCGGTGCACCTGCGTCTCGTCATGCAATCAAGATTCTTTGTATTTAAAGGACTCTCTGACTTCTGCTTCTCTTTGTCGGATTATTGACCTTGTTCGCTGTCCATGCTCAAGTGCCATTATATAGACCTCATAGTCACTTTTGTCTCGACACATTTTGGTTTCATCAGTGTCTTTTTTTTTCGAGTTATTTTTGACTAGTTTGATGTGCGTATGTTTGGACTCTTTTTGTGGATTCTCGGTTTCCAATTTTTCCTTGCCAGTTGCAGGCGTCTTTTTGTTGGTCTCAATTGGTATTCCTGGCTGTTTATCACCAGTGATTTGTGTTTATACTTTGTCGGTCTCTCGTTTATCTTTAAATATTTTTGTATAGCTATTTATCTGAGTCTGCATTTTGGAGATCCACTATCCAACAGGTCTTTGAACAGACCTTGTCAAAAACAAGTCGAACTGAACCGTGTTGCAAAAGACCATTTGTCATTTATTGAACATGTCTGACCAATTCCTGCGTAGTTGGGAGTTGTGAAAATGTTTTATTTAGATGTTACAATTAATTAAAGCTTTTCTTCAAATAACATTTTGGCCAAGATGTTCTATTGGTTCAATTTGAGTTTTAGACAACGGAGACTTAAGTGACCTCAAAAGTCGCATTGCTGCTCTACAGTATTTGAGAAACACTGTCTCAAAACAACATAAAAGAAGCATGATGACATTTTTATCACTTGGGAGTATAAAATTGTGGTAATATTGCACGAAATAGTCATCTGGAGCCAGATCGATTGACTAAAAAGATTTATCTGGATCCAGATTATTTTATTGACAATATCTACGAATATATATCATAGTATAGTACAGTTTCCCACTAATCCTTTCTCAAAATGTAACCAGCATCCCATTTCCCTGCACATTAACTTGTGCTTGATCATGTATCAGCTGTGGGAACTTACAAAGCAGGTCGATGCCAAAGTGATGTTGCGTGATGTGTTCAAACAGAGCGGTAAGGATGGGGAGCAGAGCCACCGTGGTGTAGTTGATGTTCTGCGACACGCCTTTCATCTGCGAGCGTGAATGAGTGAACTTCCCCAGTTTGAGGTTCTCAAACGTCCTCTCCAGGTCCTCGGCGGCATTCTCAAAGAAGGTCCTGAGGCCGACCCTCACCATTTCAGAGCCTGACTTCATCACTGTCCTGCCATAGTGAAAAAAAAAATGTTCAACACTCCGTATACAGTATTGAGTAATAAAAAACGACATGACTCTTGCCATATAAAGTACAGCACTTCTCGGTATGAACGTTCATGAAATACGAGTCATCCAGCTCACTGCCTCTTGCGCACAAACAATCGAGATTTATTCAATAAATTACAAAAATATTTACGATAACCCTTTCGCGGACACAGTGGACAACTCATCATGTTATCAGGTTACAGGGTGCATGAAAAGTTTTAAATCCGAGGTGACTGCTGATGTCTGAGTACAGAAAGAATATATGCAAAGCATTAATATAGTTAAATGAATAACAAGGGCTTGATGTGTCCCAGTAGAAAGGAGAAATGAAAGGTGAGACGCAATATGGCCTTCGTTATGTTATCTTGGGCATCGTATGCTGCATGCAACTTCTTTGCTTAATTAAATGCCAAAGGATGCTCTTTGCTAATACCACTGCCTCCCACAAGACACTCCAGCAATAAGATTTCATGACAACTATGTTTTAATGAAGATACAACAAGATACAAATGATTTGAAGCCATAGTCCTTGTACACCAAAAAAGTCCTTTTCATGTTTTGACGGGTCTCCGCTTGTCAGAGTGCCTTTGTTTATACTTCAGTAATACTACTCTATCCATCCATTTTCTGATCCGCTTATCCTCACAAGGGTCATGGGCATGCTGGAGCCTATCCCGGCTGTCTTCGGGCAGTAGGCGGGGGACACCCTGAACTGGCTGCTGGCCAATCGCAGGCCATACACATACAAACTACCTTTCGCGCACACACTTTGGGATAATTTAGAGTGTTCCATTAATTTGTCATGCAAGTTTTTGGAATTTGCAAGGAAACCCGGATAAAACCCACGCAGGCATGGGTAGAATTCCACACAGGAAGGCCACAGCCGGAATCGAATTCTGTACCTCTGCACGGAGGACGTGCTAACCAGTCGACCACCGCGCCGCTCGTAATACTACTTATATTATATGCTGTCACGTCTACACACACCTGGTATCCAGTGTGTGTGCCAGGATGTGCAAACAGCTCACCATCGTGGTCGAGTCACTTCCTAGGAGATAGCAAGCAAGATAATAAGCTTAAAAAATTGCCATCATTTAAAATGCTTTAATTTCAATTAACTCATTCACTCCCAAAGACGTTTTTAAACGTCTTTTCAGACTTGGTCCAGAATTGGGTGGTACTGAATGAGTTAAGAAGTCCTCACTTGCGCACATACACACACACACACACACATATGGAGACATACAATTTACACAGAGAAGGAAGCAGCTTACCAAAGAGAGAGATCCTATGTCTGACAAGAGCTGCCAGTTTACAAAACAAGCTGGAAATGTGAAAGTTAGAAATGGGAAGAAATTGAAAAAGGTACAATTGAGTCAACAGCCAAAGGAAAGACTAACAATCCAGTTTGTTGTCATGCAGTGAGTGTTCCTCTCATGCTGTGCACAAGAGTAGTGTGTGCGTGCAGGGCAATGTGGGGTGGTGACCTGGTGACCATTTCTTTCTCCTTGTTAGAGGCATAGCCGCTGCTGCTCAGGTTCTGATTGGGTGATGACAGGAAGTAGAGGGAGTGATTCTTGAAGTATTGGTCAATGAGTGGAAGAAGAACCTGGTGAGGCGCAACAAAGGTGACAGATTTATATAACACAGATATCTTTACATCGTATATGAGCGCATCGCAATCTTACTTTGGCAAAAAACTTGATTTCTTGCTCATGCGGTGACCTGTCCGTTTTGCCACTGGCGGCCATGGCCTCTGGATCAAATCAGTATTCGCATTAGAACTGAATCAAACATTCGTACGGTTCTAGTCGTGACATAATCATGATCATACCGAGGTGAGAGATGAACTCCTGGGCGGAGTCAACATACTTGAGCAGCTTCTTCAAGAACCTGTACGCAAACCTTTTCTCCATTGAGGAAGAGTCCTGCTCCAAGTCCCTCAGACCCCTGCAATACAATTCATTACATAATTTCCCCGCCAATAGTTCCTCGGGGAATGCGCATTCGTCCCGTTTATATCCACCTCGTGATGCTGTAGCCGCTGATTTGCAGGAAGCGGAAGAGATCCTGAGCCTTTTCTCGATCGCGAGCCTTTTCTTTCGCTGTCAGCGTCTCATAGGGCACCAGTAAAGGGTGCGTACCGCCGACTAAAAGCACAGTGTCCGATCAACCATGAGCAGTCGGGCGTGCAAGGGGGAAGATGCTTAAATGGAATGGAGGCAAAAAAAGATTGTGCCTGGACAATGACCAAAGCATTCCACCATGTGTTTCTAGATAGGTGACATGTTCATCTTGTCTTTTCTCTTGTGTCTATCTCATGTAAAAAAAAAACCTCATCAAGATGTTTGACCTCTTTACTAGTGACCCTTCACATAAGGCAAAAAACATCCCTCACCATAGCTGCCTCTCACACTATCCAATTGCCCTGTGCCAACGGTCGAGACCTTCAAGTTCCTGGGAATCACATTCTCTCAAAACTCTCAGTGGGAGGTCAACATTTACTTACTGAAAAAGGCACAGTAGAGGGTGTACTGTACTTCCTGAGGCTGCTTGAGGAAGCATGGCCTGCCACAGGAGCTGCTGAGGCAGTTCTACACAGCAGTCATTGAATCAGTCCTGTGTTCCTCCATCACAGTTTGGTTTGAGGCTGACATAAAAAAAATATAAAATGCTCCTGCAACAGACAGTTAATACTGCGGGAAAGAAACTTTTCGGCACCGCTCTACCCACTCCCGAGGACTTGCATACCGCAAGAACCAACACAAAGGCATGGAAAAATCCTACTGAACCCACCGTACCCTGCCCACCACCTTTTCCAGCTACTACCCTCGGGCAAGCATTCAAACAGCTTCTTCTCTCGCTACCCACGCCCTAAACAGTAACTCAAATCTAGAGTGGCTCTTTGCATTTCTGCACACCCTGTGGAACACTATGATCATTGTAGCTCCACGCTCTACATAGTTGAACAATTATCATTGATCAATATCCTAAAGCACCAGACACTTCAAATTTCTCAAGGACTTTCTGTATAATTGCACACCTAAAGTAGTACTACAATTACTACTACTGGCCGCTTAAAAAAAACGATTATCTGCACCAACTGCACAACCGTCATAGTATTGAATTACTGCACAATGGTACCCTTACATTACGGAAAGTCTTTCGATACTTGTATGTCATGTCTTTGTTTATTGTAGATGCTTGTTATTGCAATACTAGTGTAGCCTGTACTACAGGAGACAAATTCATTGTGTGTTCTACTTGAACAATAGAGATGATTCTGAAATAAATTGCTGAAATAGGCTGATGCTAACTAAGCACCTCAGACAGTTATGGACCTAATGTACTTCAATACCTTGGAGACCTTGACACAAACCATGATGCCAAAATTATTTGTATGCATGGGACTAGCAAGGATTTTTGAGCTATTGTAATTTCAGACATACAATGAAAACAAAACACAGATCCTATCACTTGCACTTTGGCAAGATTTGAAAAAAACAAACAAACGAGCAGGTAGAGTTCCTTTCATTCGACAGTGACATCTGAATGTATGTGTAAACAGTAAGCCCAATGGTGCGCAACAGTTCTAGATCACCTCTACTTCCAAGGTCACCCTTTTTTCTTTTGGCCCAGATGTTATGGTAATTTTCAGCCACCACCTCCACCATCCCCTTGGACCAAAGACAAAACAGAAGGAAATATGGGTCTCAAGACTGCTTCAATAAATTGGGTGTATGTGCGTTGGAATCTTTTTGTTTGTCTTTTGCTCTTTGATAGAAAAAAAGGAATAAAACTATCATTGGTTCACTCACTTGTAGCTCTCTGGAAAGTATCACGTTGCTTGTATCTATTGGGCCGGGATTAAAGCCATTTGCCTAAAAATGTTAAAAGAATGTGGAGTCAGTTGGTGAAATTATTCGATTGATGTATTAAATCTATTTATAATCTGTAAAAATGTTTTCCATCACACCTGTGAGGCTTGAGAGATTTTCCGTAGCTTTTCATTGTCCCTATGGTGGGACATGCTCTCTCCATCTCTGGCCCGGTCAACAGTCCAGCCCATTGCCAGCATGCTCTTCAATGACTCCCTGATTGGCCACCTGTAAATCTCTTTCTCCTTGACATCAAGAGGTAACACAATGAAAGAAGCGAGGATCACCTTTGTTTGATTCACGTACGGCTTCATCCTAAATCTGATGTTCCCTACCTTCTCTGTCAGAGCTTTGTATGTCCTGAGCTGTGGGTGAATTCTTGCCTTCTCATCCACACAGTCTCCGTATTTCCACCCAAGCAGCACCTGGAGAACAATCAGAGCGGATTGTGATGGATAACGCAGCTTCTCTATTGTTCTCTAATATCCTCCGCACAATGATACTTTTGGATTTTGTTCTACTTGGCTGTTTATTGCTTTGCTCAGGTACAACAATGAATCATGTGGTGC
The DNA here is from genome assembly GCA_018466805.1 of Hippocampus abdominalis. Lineage (NCBI taxonomy): Eukaryota > Metazoa > Chordata > Actinopteri > Syngnathiformes > Syngnathidae > Hippocampus > Hippocampus abdominalis. The sequence goes on along the minus strand of CM031705.1, from coordinate 12,798,748 downwards.
AGTTTTGAATATTAAACAATGGAGGGAATTGCTACTCTGTACAAAAATGAGCTGCCTTGTTGTCATGATAATATAGGGGCTCACAAAAGTCCTTTTTCTACAACCACGAATCTATTGCTGCATAGTTTATTGCAATATGGATTATGTGTTGTGGCATTTTATTTTATTTTATTCAAGAGTGTTGTGCTGATGAAGAGTAGTTCTAGTTTGATGATGGTCGCGATGGCCTTACCTTCTCTGCTGACCATTTCTCATGAGAATGTTCTGCATACTTGTTGACAAAGTGCTCAAGCTTCTCCGGGAGGGCAACGCTTGAAAAAAAAAAAAAATGACAGAGGTCTCTTTATTTCTATTCCTTTAGGACAGGGGTCGGCAACCCAAAAGGTTGAAAGAGCCATATAGGACAAAAAACAAATATGTCTGGAGCCGCAAAAAAATAAAAGCCTTGTATAAAAATCACAAATGCCCACATAGAAATTATTTTGTAATTTCCTCTCTTGATTTTTTGGTTTTGGTGCATTATTTTCACTTTTCTGAGTGTCAGTGAAGTGATCATTAATTTCCGTTTTTCTGAGGCTGTCTTTGAACGCCTCTCGAGTCAAATGAGAAGAGAGAAGGCACGGAGTCGGATGCAGACTTGTCTGTATTTGTCGAGACTGTTAAAAGCATAAATGAAGTGTGCATTTTTTTTTTAAAAAAAAAACAACACCACAGCTCTCCTTTTTCGGAGCTGCAACATGCATCTATATCTGAGCTATATTAGCCTACTATCAAAATCTTTTTCCATTTTCAAACATTTTTAATAAAGCTCAGGGAGCCACTAGAATGTCGCTAAAGAGCCGCATGCGGCTCTGGAGCTGCATGTTGCCGACCCCCGCTTTAGGACCACAAAGTTTGTAAACGAGCCGATACAATGTAGCTCTAGTGTGGCTTACTTCGCAGTTGTGATAGGTTTGGGTTCAAAGTTGCCTTGAGCATTGACAGAAACAGGCTTGTCCTCTGTTCCCCCAACGGGGGCATCCACATAGTCAGGCGGCAAGGCTCCGGCGATGGCGCTGAGGCACGGCATCGCCATCTTGAACAGCTCCGGGTCATATTTCTGCTCAAAAGGAAGAAGAAAGCTTTGCCTCATTGAAGCATTGTCATTCATTACTTGCTCATCAGAGCTGGGAGGCGAATGAAGTAATGACAAGACAAAGAGGAAGCTGTAGAAGAGACGTTAACAATGAATTACGTTAAGAGCTGAAGCGCTCGCATGCTTCAGACTCTGGATCAATATCATCCATTCGGATATTGATGTTTTTTTTTAGGCTGGCGCTCGGCACAGACTCTTTTCGCTGGCATGCCTCTTGATAAGTGTGCTGAGTCCAGAGATTTGCGATATCTCAAGATGTCTTCTGCACACATGCGTGTTCCTTTAAATAATAGATCATGTGCACGGTCAAGACATTTCACCAAGCACATTTAAATGTCTTTAGCTGCCAAGGACAAATTGGGCTTTTTTTTGCTTGCCAGCTCTGCCAGAGATGTTTTTATCCCTCAGGTTTTGTTTGGTTTTTGGTTGAGTACAACTGAGTCCGTCTACAGGTTTTGACACTGAAACTTGAAACTTTGAACAAGGATATATATATATATATATATTTTTTTTTTTAATCATTTATATATATATATATATAAAAATAAACCTCAAAACTATATTATATGGTTAAGATTGCACAATGTTTCTGTTTTTGTTTTGTGTTTCATGTGTTGTCTTGTAATCATTTATTTGGGTCAACTTTTCTTTTGATACACCCGCAGCGGCTCCTCTTGTTTTATGTTGAGGGGATAAAATTTCATAATACGTAAAACATTCCAATAAAGTTGTATTCAATTCAATTCACCTCCGTTCAATCCGACGCAATTCAGATGAAATTTGCTCTATGCATGCAAAGTCAAAGACTGCACATATTTGTCCAGGTCGTTCGTTTAGTATACCGCTGCAAATGGTCATGAAGACCCCTCAGGCCACTGTAATGAATGTGGTCGTTTTAATTTGAGAAAATCTTCTTGAGTCTTAGTCCCAAGACTCCCTTTAGAATATTTTAGCTCCTTATAGTTCTTAAGATCCCAGCTGCTCACTCACTCTGATCACATATTAGTTCCCGGTCCTGCTCATGATTCTTTTTGATAGGACTTCTATCTTTGTCCCGATTTGCATGTATAGGTGGAGGTAGTGTAATTATCCTTGGCGGCGATTTGGCCCTCTCACCGCATGTTTAGCAGGAAGGCTTTTTCATTTGACCTATCACATCAAAACAGACGCAGCAGGGAACAGCGGGAAGCTAAAAGCAACCTGGAAACTTGCCCAGCAGTAAAATCTGTATTTTGAAACGTACATGTAAACTGTACAAGTTATGTGCAATTCGTATTGTTTTGTAATTGATTGCGTACGTATGTCTACTTTGAACAGACCATCCATTTTCTATATCCTCATTAGAGTCAAGGATGAACGGGAGTCTACTTTGATGCTGACTTTTGGCCAGAGATAGGTGTATGTATGCTAGACTGGTCGCTAGCCAATATAGACCCCAAAAATAAATAAATATTCACATGTATGGACAATTTAGAATCTCCGATGAACTTAACATGTATGTTTTTGGAATGCGGGAGAGATCTGGGTACCCGGAGAAAATCGACGCAACCATAAGGGGAACATGCAAACTCCAAATATGAAAGCTGCAGCCGAGATTCAAACAGAGAACCTCAAAACTGGGAGGTAGACGTGCCTGTCTATGTTTTATGTTTTGGAATGTTTAAGTAGACCTGCAAAATAAATGTGACCCCCTCCATACAAATGTGTTTCTATGAAAAATTGGTATGAATTACCGTACACTGAGCACAAAATATTTATGAGTTTTTGCTTGTTACCGATTCAGATATGGATCACATTTTTTCGATTTTAGAGCTGCTCACTGACATTTATTTTAAGAATCGATTCTTTCTCTCTTCATCTTCTCTCTGCGGCTTGTCCGGTTACCCCGGGGGTGGGCAAATCAAAATGTTGAAAGAGCCACATAGGACAAAAAAACCAAAAAACAAATATGTCTGGAGCCGCAAAAAAATAAAAGCCTTCTATAAAACTTACAAAGGAAACACATGCTGTATGTATGTGGGTGACTGGACTGTCTCAGAATAGTTTGTTATTCATTCCTTTGTTGTTTGTTCACAAACGCCCCCATAGAATTTATTTAGTAATGCTCTCGCTTGATATTTTTGTTTTGGTGCATTATTTTCCCACCAAAACATGTCGCTAAAGAGCCGCATGCGGCTCTGGAGCCGCCTGTTGCCGACCCCCGGGTTAGCCGTATCTGCAGCGTGCCATGCTTTTTCATCGCAATCTATCTTCTGCATCCTTCTCTCAAACACCAACTGTCCCCATATTTTCTTCATGATATCCATCAAGCTATCTTTTAATAATAGATTCATCTGTCAAGCCAACCTTTGACTTGGTGGATAGTCTTGATGTAAATGGACATGATGCCTCACCCTCTGGGACAACGACTCAAACACTCCCCAGAAAATCTTCTTGGTGAGCTGGAGTTCATCCTCAAGCGCTGTGCCGTAGCTGCCCCAGCCTGATGGAAGGCAGTAGTACTTCCAGTTCTGCTCGTAGTGATTGGTTAGCAGCTGGAGGACAAACAGTGATAAAAGGTCACTTTATATGAAGACATAAAAGGTGTGACAAATTATGCACCTCATTCTTTGAGAACACAAACAATAAGCACGGAGGCTTTGGAAATGCAGAAAAGCACCATCTCGGGCTCGGCATAAATTCATTCTGGATGTGTCGACGTAAAAGTGTTTCCTCTATTTCACAGGCAGGTCACATCTTATAACTTTTTTTTCCCCTGGCACTCAGATGGAAGAAGTGGCTGAGCAGAGCCAACAAGTCTGTAATCACAAAATCTACTGCTTTATCCACATGTTTTTCCTTCCTTGCTGCCCACCTCTTCCGCATTTTAAGTTTAGCACAGAGGTGTACCAGCAAGCGAGTGAGACACTGGGGAATAAAACCGGTATCTTTGTCGTACAACACACTGTAAGACTGTAGGTGGCAGAGAGTACCAAAGAAAGGTCTGATAATGAGGCAGGATTTTGAATTATGCAGAAAAGGCAATAGAGGGGAATATAATGAGAGATTTAAACAAAACAAGAAACAGAAGCAAAGAATATGTTGGCCACCCTGAGAGGCATCTTGCAGTATTCAGTCAGCATGGGTACATCAAAGACGAGGCGGTGCAGAAGCTGCTGCAGCATTGAAGGGCGAAGGTGCCTGGAGAAAAAGGCGAGAAAGAGATAAGAGCACCCTCCCTGAGTTGCTTTAACCCTTTCAGGGACAGCGGTTACTACACTGGACAGTTTGTCAAGTTGTCAGGTTACAGGGTGCATGAAAGGGTTAAACTACCGTCACTGACTTGAGAGACAAGCCAGATCTGATTTATTGTGAATCTCAACCTCCGTCGACGCAGATAAATTTTGCTTTTTGTGATCTCCTCACTTGCAGACAGCCAGCAGGCACTCCTCTATGGCGTCTCTCTGGGCCTTGGTGAGGGAGCGGCCCTTGGAGAGGCGGTAGATGGTGTGCAGGGTGGAATCGATGAGCGTGGCATGGTGTTCGGTGCCGGCAAAGAGGGGTGCGCAGCGTGTGAGGAGCGGGAGAATGGCTGAGCCGATATAGCGGTTCATGGCCAACGCTGTCTCGGTGGTGCACAGACCCTCCTGCGGAGAGTGGGGGCAAAATTAGTTCTCGATAGCTCATGAATACTTGGGACGATAAGACTTCAGTGGCGAGATACAGAGTCCAGCTAAATGGCACATTTTCTACTTAATTTCAAATACAAATTTTGCTTGCACCTTTGCCGAAGCTTTTGTGAAATATGACATTATAAATACAAATACAGGTAATTAACATTAAATGAGAATTACAACTGGTTACATGAATAAACTTATTAAACAACCCTTGTGTTACAATTTAAATCAAAGGCAAAGCATAAATATTTTGTGATATGAAATATTCCAATTCATGTTTTATATATGTATGTGTTTTGGTCATAGGCGGGGGACAGAATACCGCAGGGCACACAGAGACGAACAACCATTTTAGGGACAATTTAGTCCATGCCAGAGGGCAAAAAATAAGCACTATATGTGTATGTATAGCGTTGATACCACTGAACATTTTGAGTGGTTGAAAGTAAAAAAAATAGTCAGGAATAACTTAGGGTAACACTTTTACAATTTTTGTAAATTTGTATGTTGCGTTGTTTAAAATTATTTACATCGACTGCAGCACAAGGGAATTATTAACCTAAATTGAAAGTACCGGTACTATTTTTTACGCTACAAAATAATTGTTAAAATTGCTAGAAGGACACTCTACCCACACTTCTACCTACTGTATCAAGAGAATTTGCCGCCCTCAGGTCAGGAAGAAAGCCAACTTCAAGAAGGTGAAGAAGAAAGCTCTGGTCCTCAATACCATACACTCGGTCCAGGAACAGCACCATGGGGGCCTTGTGGTCCGGACAAAAGCAGGCTGACATATCAGGTTCTGTCACAGAGCCATCTGAGACACAACAAAAGGAATATGTATCTCATTTGGATTTAAGATCCCTGAAAACTTGCTTGGATGCACATTATACAAATGAAAGTACTGTCTTGGGTTACACTTGAAAGAAATGAAAATGTGTCATGCGGAAAATGAGGGTCTTCACCAAACTACTCTAAAAAATTGGAGTCATGGAATTGCCCAAAATTTCTTGGTCAACAATTGAGATTCAAGGATAAAGATTTGAATGTTGACGAAACAAGTGCCTCAATACTTTGGTCACTATTGGATGTTTGTTTATTCAGCAGATGAGACTTTTCTGTCTTCTACAATGGTCTGCTGACAGAGCTCACAGCTGCATCAGAGGCATATCTTGCCGTGCTTATGCAGATCAATCAATAGAGCAAGACAGCTCAGTGTCGAAGCGATCTGGCTTACTCAGAGCTGAGGGAGTGCACAGGAAAGCGCTTGGCTGATTAAAAAGGCATGAGCAGTAAAATGAAATCAATAACCTTCTGCCCTGCTCTAAATGTCCAAGCTTTTGTAACCATTGTTATACGAGACACCCTGTTGTAATATGCAAATATAATTAATACTGTTTAATATCATACAACCTGTCACTAGAGTGGTACATTTGACTTTTGACAGCTTGTGAACTACATGGAATGTATGTTGCTGTTGTGCTAAATACTCGAGACCCTATTTTGGTCGACTAGTGTCCCTATATAAAATCACTTCATTTTGGTGTCAGGGCAAGTCTAGTCTCATGTTTGAGACCGCGATGCATCTCAATGGGCGATGCATCAAAAAGAGCTACCCTAACCCTAACCCTGACATACCTGCTAATTTGGTCACAAAAAGTAGACTGAGCTTGGTGTAAAATTGGGTGCATTTCAATTTCCATGCCAGGCCAAGTCTAGTTTATCATGTTTGTGAATTTGGTAGACTGCGCTGCACGTCACTAGGCGTTCTGAGGGCCGAGGGCAATTTCTAGTGCACATCCTCCGGAGCACCTGCAAATTTAGTTACAAATGTAGACTCTGTAAAACCACGTCTAACTTGTGGTGCAGGTGGTGTAATGGGATTTTGGTGCACTGTATTTTATTGAGGTGCAGGCAGACAGATTTGGCGCTCTGCGGACATGCGTAGTGAATGTAATCGCATTTCATTGATCAAGATGACAACTGCTTAGGACAATCCTTCTGAATCATTGTAGAAATCATTTCATTGAATGAATTATCATCATTATCATCTCAACAATATTTTAACAGCACATGCATGAGTAATGGGGTGGAGGGGTGTAACACACGGACGCACAGTCGTGGGTGCAAGGCGTTCTCCTGCTCACGCACGGCCAACTACATCATCCGCAAGTGTAGATCTTGCAGTTTATCTGCCATGAATAGGCTACTTACACCCCACAACGGCGCACAACATGCCGATTCTAGCTTTGCAAAGTCAAGCAAAAGAAAGAAAACTCCACCCTTGCGCACACTTTGACTGCGCTTTGAGTTAGACTTGCACTGGGAACGGAAATTGGGTCCTTGGACTGGCAATAGAGTGAAGACTGTACCTTTATTAATGACCGGTGTTTTGAGAGGTATGCTGATGATTCCCACCAGGTCCTCAGTGGGCACCAGGGAGCGCAAAATGGCACGGATACGAAGAGCTTCACCTTTCCCTTTGTTGATAAGCTGTAGACAGCAAATGAACACGTATTTAAATGCAAAGAAACAACAACAAAAAACAAGAAGAAGACATAAATATAATTTGTAGCAACCGCACATGCATCTCTGGGGCACAACGTCCCAACAGGTCAATGAGAGCTGAGTAGAAGGACATGATGGCATTGCCCATGTGGACCACTTCCTCTTCATTGTCACCATCAGTGGATCTACAGGTTGGGATTGAACACAAACAGAAAAAAATACTTTCTTTCTGACATGAACTACAATAGGAAACATATGGAAGGGAAAAGGGATGAGCAGCTAATCTAATGGCCAAGTAATCTGGGTTGATTCACAAAATGTTTGCTTGATCTGTTGGGCTCACACGTCACAGCTGACTCCCTGCACCGAACCAGGCAGATCCAAAGCCGGTGTCTCGGAGATCTTGATGGCTTCTTTCATGGCCGCCAACAGTCCGTTCCCTCCCTCCCCCCTCAGTGCAGGTCCAAAACACTCCGGACGACGGATGAGTAACTTGACCACGACACTGGAGTTCTCCTCCACACTTTCACCTACAACCCAATTGAGTCATTCAAGAATCAGAACACATACACTCAGCAGACACTGCAGAGTGGAGATATCAACAACAGTCGTACCATTGACAAAGACGGCAAAGCGCAAGAAGGAGAGGTAACGTTCTCCCTCAATGGGGTTCCAGCCAATATCTGGATAACCTTTGGCCAGAAGCATCGGACAACTCTGGAGACCGCAGCCCGCCAAGTAGGTCACCACCTGCAGGTGGAGAGAAAATATAACCTAACATACTGCTAACTGGATTTCAACCACATACCTTCATTGGGTTTGGTTTCAGAGAAGCACAATGCCCTTTCAAGTGACATTTCTTTGTTTTCTGCTTGGTTATGCAAAACGGGGGATCTGTCGACCTTTTTATACCACAACAGTTTGACTGAGCCAGTGATCCATGCTATGTGGAGAAAAGGTTGCGCTTGGCCATCCCGCAGGCAGTCAGTCAGCCAGCCAGAAAGGACCCGACTCCAGGATCCGTGCCATGTGGCTCTACCCACCTCTTACCCAATGATTGTCACTAGGTTCCAAGATGTGGCCCTTGTGTGGTCATAGTGAGCATCAAAATCTTTGCAATTTCCAAAGAGTTCTACCTTGTCTAGATCAGGTTCTTCCAGTGCGAGAGCCAGACCGTTGTTGTCCATAACCGAGGAAGCAGCCACATCGAGAGGAGTGGAGCCCCTCATAGCCGGTGAAGCTGCAGCACAAAATATACTGTACACTTCAGACATAAGCATTCTCACATTGTTCACTTGCATTCGCGGTTGAAAAATTACGTGTAATGACATGTAGTGGGAGGAGTCAAACAAGAATATAGAATTTGCAGTGTTTCTCTATTCAAACAATAGTGCAATAGAGCAGTGTGTAAATGTAGCATGTCAACAGAATTCAAATTGCACCAACCGAGGCCCACGCTGCTATTTTCCAGGAGGTAACTTAGGTGGTCAAACATTGCTTTCTGGTTCTGACGACTGATGCGGCAAAAGTAACACAGGAAGCGACAACAGCTTGCCACCATCTTGGGGAAGGCTATTTCCTGCAGGGGGAAAAATACAACATGCAGCCAAATTGCAATAGTCTGAAAATGTGTGTGTGTGTGTGTGTGTGTTCTTGTACTTCTGACTTTGTGAGGACCAACTTGAGTTTTTAACCAACAGAGTGAGGACATTTTGACAAAGTGAGGACATTTTGGCCGGTCCTCACTAAAGGGTGGTCCTCGCTTTGTAGGCCTTTGTACTCAGTCCTCACTGTGCACAAGTACACAAGTACAGGAATGTGTGTGTGTGTGTGTGGTTATTTCCATTTGTCTCGAATGAGGATGAACTCCTCACAGCTCATCCATTCGGAAGACAATCAGTGAGTGCGAATTGCTGGTGTACAAAGTTCATGCCTAAAACTGAGTTTTAAGTTAGTCAAGGAGCCGCGTGCCCATCTTTAAAGTTACCACTTTCTCGCGCCAAGAGCATCCATTTTTAACTGATTTTATTGTTTTATTTTCTTCCATCCTATAATGTTCTCATTCTTTGCTTCCCTTTCCACCGCACTGAGTCTTTTTATGGCTTCTTCTTCCCAATTCCCATGTAGATTTAGAGAAGTAATGCTCACCTCATAAAACTACATTGTGTACTGTGTGTGTGCCGAAGTAAAAGTTCTTCGTCTCCAAGCTTCAAAAGTGAAGTCGAAACGCTAAAGTATATAGCAGCCTTCTAACTAATGACTGATTTTCAGAGGTGTTTCATCTGCTTAAGTCTTTAAAATTTAATAAAGAAAAAAAACAACATGGTGCCCCTGAGTAGACGACAGGCAGTAAAATACAGCCGCCGTTCATCATTACATAATCACTACCGTTATCACTAAAAGAGAGATAATGACAGTTCTGCAGCATGGTACGCTACAGCTGCAATAGTAAATATGGCATTAACAGCTTGCTGATTTTGTTCCCCAAATGTGTGCAGTTTGATCTTTGTGAAGGCAATTTCTGATACTACTCAAGTGGGTTTTTTTGTACACATGCACCTAATGACATGGCGAGTGAGCCGAAATAGCTTTCCAACCTGGGATTTGTCCCCTCCGAGCACATTGACCATGACCTCCATGACAGTCTCATGCATGCCCAGAATTCTCATAAGATTGGGGTGTTGATAGAAGACCTTATTGTTCATGATGTCACTGGAAGGGAAAGAAGAGCACCGGTTGGTAATAAAGACTGTATGGGGGAGGTCAATGCTGATGCACCCGAACAGTTTCACCCACCCAAGTCCATCGATCATGAGCTTCTCCTCCTCTTTCCCCATCCGAACAGAAAGCAATGATCTGATCTGGCCCAGAGAAGCCAAGAGCTTGATGGTATCCTGGACTGAGGCGGCGCTGATGGTGTAAGTCTTCCTCATGGCCCTGAGCAGCTCGCCGATGCTGTCATACTGCCTCCTCAGCAGGCTGAACATCCTCCGTACCAGCTCCGGGTCTTGGATGTGACACTCCTGGGCCCAGCTGACCATGGTCTGCGAGATCAGTTCCTTCAGGTTGGCTGCAAGAAACGTTAGAGGAAATACAGTGTTTCATGTGTGTCACAAACTGTTCATATATGGTGCATGTTGAGGGCAAACCTATCGGGGCATCTGGGCATTGATCATTACAAGTGACTGAGACAAGTTACTGAGTTTGAGTGTTGACCACGCGCCCCGGCCCAACAAAACTGATTGGCAGCTAGCCCATTTCCAGTAGTACTGTCAGCGTCTTCTGAACCTTCAAATAAATCAGGAAACTGCCAACTCCAAACGGCAGAATACCTCCTATCGAGGTTCCAACAATGTACCGTATTTTCCGGAGTATAAATCGCAGTTTTTTTCATAGTTTGGCCGGTGGTGCGATTTATATTCTGGAGCGATTTATGTGTGAAATGGTTAACACATTGTACACATCACATGTTATTTTCACAATAAACCGCAAGAGGGTGCTCTCGGCCTATGTTGATACTTTCCACGTCGGCGGTAACTGAGAAAAACAACGGACGATGACTCTGACGTAATCGACATAGAAGAGGAAGCGCTGCATCTTCTACATCCGGAGTTGGCGGAGTTGTTTAAAAGTGACACAGAGCATGAAGATTTCATTGGATTTCGTGATTTGGAGTGACACTGATGGTTTGGTAAATTTGTTAGCATGTTCTTTGTGCTATAGTTGTCTAAATAACTCTTAATATGTTACGTGAACATACCAGGCACATTCACAGTTCGTTGTTAAAGCGGCATGTAACGTTAGCATATGGTACACTTGTTCAGCCTGTTGTTCTCTAGTTTTATTTTAATTTTAAATTGCCTTTCAAGATGACGTGTATGTTTTTGCTGTTGGATTTTATCGAATACGTTTTCCCCAAAAATGCGACTTATACTTCAGTGCGACTTATATATGTTTTTTCCTTCTTAATTGTGCAATTTTTTGGCTGGTGCGATTCATAATCCGGAGCGACGTATAATCTGAAAAATACGGTATGCGTCTTTCACGTCCTCCATGGAAAGAACGAACAGGAAAAACCAACGCTTTAGAAGGTAGATGGATGTACTGTATTCTCCATAATCAGGAAAAAAGAAAACACACCCACTACCTAACGGACAAACAGAATAACTGGCATATGCTATTTTAAAACGAAGGGTTTTATTTATGGCGAGAGAATTAAACAAAAAGAGCCTTGCCTGCAGCGATTCAATTCTCCCTCGGTTATTCCGCTCCCCTTCGCACACTTTCCAAAGCCACCAGATGCTGCTGAGGTAGACATTTCTGAACTGCAGCTGCCACTATAAACCGGTCCTCTGATCAATCAGCCCTTATGTAACACTCCTCACAGTCTTTCACAAACAAATGTCCACTCCTCAATTTCAATCCTACGTTGCACTTTGAGTACTTGGGCGGTCCGCATTTTTGTTAATTTAAAAGCCTTGCATCAGCTTTAACGATGACTCAGGCGTACGCTCGTATCTCTAAACAGAAACAATGTGACACTTGATGATAACATAATGGCAAATATCCATAATAATAATAATGAGTGGAATGGTAAAATGTATATATCACTGATTATGTAATCATTTCAAATGAGCACCTTAATAAGAGGTCATCCAAGTGGAAAACGAATCCCCTTTTTGTTCTGCATTTTGGATTATGTTTCAACGGAAACTGAGCGTGCCGTGATTGTGCTACACCAGCACATTTGCTGGGGCACAAACACAGCTTGTCTATTGCGTTAATCAGTTGAAGGAGCGGATTTGATCATAAGTGCTTTGTTTTTATCCCCCCCTCCCCCAGCGCCCCCACCACCACCCCTCACAAACGGTTGAATGATGCTCTTCACTCTGGAGCCCCATTAGCATAATGGAATTGCAAAGAATTTGAAAGAGGAAATCTCAGCCAACCTCGTGATTTGGTTCACGAGACGTTTTCACACTTAAAAGCTAACATTATTTTGAAGGCATTGTTGGTTTTGAGTTGCATTTTTAGGCTTTTTATGCTCCCTCGCTTTTTGAAGCCCTTTTACCCGCCTCTAGCCTTACCAAAAGTACTTTGTGGTTTTCTTAGATTGACAGCTACTTTTGTTCTGATTACATTGTCCATTAAAATATTCTGATTTCCACCCAAAAAAAAATTGTTAGTTTCATTTCCAGTTTTTCATGGGTTGGGCAGACGTAGTCGTTTTAGCAAGTACTCAATGGCTTGGCTTCTTTCCTGGATGCGGACCTCTGTTTTGTTTTCTCCCAACTGGTGAAATATATGATCTTCTTTTGGCATCAAGCGGAGCATGGATGTATTAAATGTCATCTAAACTTTAGTGCAGGCACCGATTTACTGCACAAGCAGGGTGCCAAATGCTATCATTACAGGGTATTGCATCATGTCAGCGGTTAATTGGAAACACCAGCGAGTCCTCCAGATGATCAGAAAATAATATGCTGCAAACACTTCAAAACCCCAAATAAATGAATATAATCCTCACATGGCGCAGCTTGTTCCTTCTCCAACGGTTGCTCTGTTTTATGAGCTTGTCCTTTGATTTTGTTCACCAGAGTTAGAAGACGGCCTTTAATGGATGTATCTTGCTCATCCTCGTCTTCCTCCATCGGGATTCCTGCAAAAGAAAAAGGGATGCGGGATAAACATCATGTGAAAAGCTTATTGTGGCAATATGTCAGGTCAAGCTAAGTCTCCTATGGGGTTGTGCATGTCAAATGTAAGACGTGTGCTGCGGTAGGAACGGGTTCTTATGCTTGTGGGTAATTCCAAGTTAATTGCTTCTCTTCGTGGAGGAAGCTCATGACAGGTTGGTGTTGTGTAGCTGGACTAACGCTGCCATTAGATCAGTTGTACTGTGCAGGGCCAGGCGGTTCAATTATTTAGCAAGATGTTCGCACACGGGAGAGGACGAAAGAGGAAAGAAAAGCAAATACTGGTGATCCATAATTGCTAAAAGCAATAGTGAGTCGCGCTATTTCGGCATAGGGCTATTCTGTGTTTGTTTGTAATTAGATCACTTTTGAGTTTTGTGAACATTGGAATCACAGATACTGCTGTTTGGTGTTGTATATTTGAGCCTTTGGTATTCTAAATTTGAGCCCCGACACATTTTAGCTTACTTCAAGGTCACATACTGCATATTTACTTAAAAAATTGATCGGAGACATTTATTTACTTAATTGCAGATAGTAGCAACTTGCAAATATTTATTGGAGGTATTCTTAAATAAAATGACATACTACACGATACCATATGAATACATATAAATAAATACTCGTATATTTTTTTGAAAGTCAGTACATCATGACGCGGATGGATTAAAACGCGACCAAAAAAAAATAGCCTGAGTTCTAGAGTTGGCGTAGGTATGGTGGGGCATCCAGGAGGTATTAGTAAGTTGTTTTAAACTAAAAAGGAAAATATTTCCAGACAGTAAAAAAAAATCTTAAATAGGGACCATAATTGACGATGATAACAGATTTGAATGATGCTGTCAAGTACAAAAAAGTCGAGTCAATGCTAGCTATTTCTTTGTTAAAAAAAAAAAAAGGGAAAAAAAAAGAAAAAGAAAAAGAATCAAATGTGATGTCCAACGTGATTTTCTTTCCCCGTATAAGGACTCTGCAATTTAATAAAAGGGAAACTCTTGACTTTGACGAACTAGTATTTTTACACACATATCTGTACTTTTATTTGAATAGTCCAGCATGTAAGTCCTTTTGTCACTTCTGGCAATACGACCATTTCCTAAAAAAAATCTGATTTTCGATATCCAGCTCACCACAGTGTAGCTGCAACTGGTTGTGAAAATCAAAAAGCTCTCCTTGAATATCCGATGGACACGGACAGTCATCGCCAGTGCTGAAGGTCAGCAGCATATTGATCTAAAATATAAAAGGATAATAACAATGTTCTTACATATTCACAACCATTTTTTTTGCAAATAATTCTAAATATTAACACACAAAAAAATCTCAAGTGTTCAATTTGGCAGTGAGAATGAAGGAGACCATTGGAAGTCATTAAAGCACAGTACTCTGTATCCAGCTGTGACCCCCCCAAGGGAGGTGTGGAGTGTCTGTGCGCATGTGTCTGCTTGGGTGAGCATTTGTGCCTGTGCGGGTGTGTGCTTGCAGAACTGAAGCTGTATTTCCCTAGAAAAGTGTGTGGATTCAAATTGATGAAGAAGACTTTTAACACCTACTACAGCAACTAGAACAAGGCTGTGACGCCACGATTCAAGAATTCAGTGATACAAAAAAGGCCATTGGGAATTGGAGTGCATGCAGATAAATTAGTCATGTTTGTGGAAACGTAGGTTATATAAAATGTTGCTCATAAATCTTTTAATTAGACAGCCAGAGAGGCTGCCGACTCTGTGGTCAGTGATATGAACATGAAAGTATGTGTGTGGTTTACGATTTGTTCTATCTGCAAGCAAATGCGTTTACAAGTGAGTCGAATAATGCATTTAGTATGTGGATATTTTGAAATGTTAGGCGTATTCATCTCGTGTTTCCACATTTGGAAATTAAATTAAAACAATGATTTCATTGAAAGTCCGCACTGCAAAATTTACCATACACTTAAAAAAAAAAAAGACCTCTACAGTATCAATACATAACCTGTCCAATATCTATCCTTATTATTGTAGTGCAAATATGGAGCGCTAATGTATCATAATTAGACAAGCTTGTAGGATGTCCCACGATCACCAAATGATGGAACCATAACAGCAATAAAAATAAAAACAAAGAATAATGAACAACAGTATTTCTGCTATAACGGCAATGATTCGTATCATTGTATGAGCACTGCGGTGATGGTGTCCGTGGCCACACCTGTTCTTGGGGAGGCGAGCGGAACTCCTTGGTCTTCTTTGCCGTGACGGCGGCGGACATATTAAGGGCCAGCATCAGCTCGTTGTATCTGAATTTTTGGTTGAACTGTAGCTTGGAGACAAAATTGTCGGAAAAGGACACGATAGCTTCGATGCGGTGCTTGAGCTCACAATCGCAGAAGTAGTGTAGCAGCTCACACATCTGGGGAGTAGACAAACATTGTGTTGAACGCTTTGGAAATCGAGTGCTCTTGTACTCGATTTCCCATTCCTGTTGATGGGACGGACAGGTATCCAGAATAAACCTAATCTGTTTGTGTGCGCATGTTTTCACCTGACGTTTCACAGGTTCAGGCAGCCTTTTCTCCAGAAGTCCTTTCATCAGCTGTTTGGCCTCTTTGGCTGCCTCTTCCTCTCCTGCTTCCACTGCCTTGTCCTCCGTCCCCGTTAATCCTTCTTTGTCAGTCGTACTAACGGGCCCTTTGTCATGCGGTGTCTCCCTAAATACATTCGGGTCAATGAGGCGTAAAATTTTGTGAACGTCCTCACTGCCGAGGACGCCCATGGTCAACAAAGTGCTGATGAGCTTAAGGATTGGCACAAACTGGTACTCTACACCTCCTCCGACAGGATCGCGGATATAATGGCCACCACCTTGGACCGCCTCAGTCAACATTGAAATGGATTTTTCTTTTAATGCATCCAGCGGGATCTGCGGACTGTACAGGTGATGCTCCCGTTTGGTGTTGATGAAGCAGGGAGGAGCGAAATTGAGGCGGGGTTTGAGCGACGTACTCAGTCCCACCCCTGGTGGCGAGTGCTTTTTGGAAGCGTTGGAGAAGAGACGGATGGAACGCGTCTCCGCTGTGACCGGGATGATAAACTCATCTTTCATCATGAGTCGAGCACCTTTGGCGGTCTCCAGGTGGATGCTGATGAGAAGATTGTAAAAACCCTCTCGTAACATGCCAGACAGGTACTGGTTGTCAATGGTGTATAAGAGCTGGGATTGGTCCAGGTGACTGCAGAGGGCGTGGGCCACGCGGGTATTGCCCAGAGCGCAGAGGGCGCAGTAGAGCTTTAAGGTGTGGTAGTGGAACTCCCTCATGTCCTCCTGCTCGGACAGTTCCATGATGTCCACACACCTTTAAATAGATATAATAGATATGTAGATTGAAAATCATACACAGTTCTGGGAAAAATCCAGTAAAGCATTTGTCATCACTGTTTGATGAAAACCATGTTAAAAGATTTCTCCATTGAAACGTCATTAAAAGCATTTTTTATCGTATTTTTCGGATTATACGTCGCTCCGGATTATAAATCGCATAATTAAGAAAACATATAAGTCGCACTGGAGTATAAGTCGCATTTTGTGGGGAAATGTATTTGATAAAATCCAACACCTACACATAAAATAGAAAACAACACGCTGAGTAAGTGTACGATATGCTAACGTTACATGACACCTAAACGATGAACTGAGAAGTTCAAGTAATATACTAAGAGTTTTTCAGATAACTCTAGAATAAAAACATGCTAACAAACTATCAATGTCACTCCAAATCACTAAATCTGAAATCTTCTTCCTTGTGTCACTTTAAAGCAACTCCACCAACTCCGGAGGTAGAAGATGCAGCGCTTCCTCTTCTACGTCGCTTACGTCAGACTCATCATGGTTTAATGTGAAAGTAATATGTGAAATGATATAATAATGTGTAAATAATTTCACCCATAAATCGCTCCAGAGTACAAGTCGCACCCCCAGCCAAACTTTGAAAAAAACTGCGATTTATAGTCCGGATAATACGGTACTTGTAAAATTCCACCAGAAATTAAGTGTTACTGGACAGATGAAATACGAATGCAAATGCATTTTCTTAAATGTTCGGAACTATTCAACCTCGAACAATATCCGAGCCGATGGCATCAGTTTAATAATGGCAGTTGATGAAGATGGATAGAATGTCACAGTCCTGGTCATTGTATTTAACATTTATGAGTCTGATGCATAAAGCAGAGTAAACACCTGATATTTAAAATGGAACCGTTTTCACAGTTATAGATCGTCAACCCGGAAACTTTTTCGAGCAGATCGGAGAGGAAAAATGATTCCCAAGACAAACATGGGCGCAGACCACAAGATAACTGGCTTCGGATGATCTTTCTGAGACATCCGAAAATCTGGTCTTTGCAGAATTTGATCGACTGGAGGAAATATACTCAAACTAGCAATAACAACTTTGCATACTTGTGAATAGAAGTACCACTGTAATAATTCAGTTTGGTCTTGAGAGAATTAACCAGAAACTGCAGTAGTGAGATAAAAAATAATAAATAAATACCTGTTCTCCTCAGGTATGTGAACCGCCATCATCTGCAGAGGCTCCACACACTGGACCGACCATCCGTGTCTCTCGCTGACCCTCGCCGTTTCTACTTTCAGGAAGGTGTTTGGCATACGGCTCCACAAAACCGCATTGATGGTCTGAACATCAAGGCGAGGCGGACACTGAGGCACCGGGTTCTTATGCTCACTCTTAAAAATGGCTGACGACAGTGGCATGGCGTTCTGTGCAGGGGGCGTCACATATAGGCCGTTAGAGATGGATTGATCCTCCGTGATAAAAACGCAATGCGGTATTAAAATATTTAAAATGAAAGTGATTTCAAACTTTTTGAACAAATGACTTTTTGAAAGTAGAATGTGGTTATGTGGATGATTTATCCTATTTTCCGGCAAGCAAATGGCATAAGTACCCATCTTGTTACTGTAGCCTTTAGCATCTTATGAAGACATTAAAATGCTAAATAGGGACTCGTCTGAGCTATTCAAGACAGAGCAATTTAATTTCCTCCGTACGTGTGTGAGAGTTACAGAGAGAAAGCCATTATGATTTCCCTTTAAGCGTTATTTCCATCAAAGGGTACAGTTAAGTACAGTAAGTATATAGTGCTTATGCATGTATGTTTTGGGGGGTTTTCAATTCCAATCTCAAAAATTGTGACTGTTACAAAATTATCATGTGTTCCATTCTACTTTTTGTCACTTTCTACTTGGGCTACAAAGCAAAGCAGCACAATACAAGAGGCACTTGATTAGTCATAAAGCATTGACTGGCAGAGTGGGTTTTTTTCAACCAAAGTTTTCAGAATTCTGGTTAGGTGACATGTTAGCCTTAGTGATTCTGTGTTTCAGATCATACAGTAACCTTGGAAATATTACATAAAGAGTCACAAATTGTACCTTTATTTTGGCTAGTTCAAATTGAAAGAGGTTAGGGCTGGTGGGTTGCACAAATACTGCGGGGAAAAGCTTGGTGTTTGGTTCCACCTGGAGCGGAGACAAAAGTAGCCATCACACACAAAAAAAAACCCACATACAAATGTATGACTTGAGCAAAGCAGCTTAATGTGGCATCATAAAACGTCACCATTTCGGATACTGTGCGTGTATGTGTGTGTCTGTGTGTGTTATGCATCATGAATGCGACAGTGAGGATGACTCAGCGCTGGATGACGCCACTGAATTTAAGAAGATTAAACCCTTCAAAAGAGTTCTCAGGGCCGAAGAGAGAAGTTGTCAAATGTCTGAAAATCAACAATGCAAAAGTCATGACGATGTTAGGAAAATATGCATAGACAGGAAGTCAGTTCCTGACAAGATTACCATTACAAACCGCTACGAGATGGATGGATGAACAATTGCAGAGGAAGTAATTGTCACTCTTCGACATCGAGAAATGTTTCTCAGATTATCTATCACAGTGTTGTATTCATCTTTAAATATCGCTAGGCGTGTTAGCTTCTACAGCAAACACATTCGTTACCTGGTACGATGTGGATACCTCCTTGCCGTTGACTGTGAACTTCACCAGTCCAGTGGCGAGGTCACTGAGACATCCGATTTCCAGGTCGACGTTGCTACGGCTTGAGCCATGAGTAGCGTTGGTCACATCGCCACCCCACACCATGTAGCAGTTACTCCTCTTGACACTATCAGAAGGCGGTGATCATTGATTCCTCTACGCTGAAGACAAGACTAAATAAAGGGCACACCGGAAATCTCACCTCTCATGGACTCGTCCTCGCTCATCACCCAAGGTCACAGTCACTGTTCTGGTCTTGCTGAGGGCAAAGTTGTTGCTATAGTAATGGTAGTCGGGGGTAACCCAGCCGACCCAAACATATGCGGGGTCTTGACCGGCAAAGACCCTCACGGAGTGGTAGTACTGTAAGGAAATGTTGAAGAGCGCAAATGTTGTGATGGAGCGATTTACTATGCATGTTAATTTAGATTCAGATTCAGAAAACTTTATTTATCCCCGTGGGGCAATTAGAGTGATGATGTTTCAATACCGTTGTGATACTGCTGTAGTCCACTCGTCTACTTTCATCACTGTGCCGCACGCATCGCAGGGGATACCTATCAAGGACCACATTTAAAAGATGATTTTGAGATGAGAAACTTTATTTGTTTATAAAAAGTGGTGGCTCTTCACTTCATTTGGATCGCATCACTTTAACCCTCATGCAGTATTTTTAGCGGCTGCATGAAGGGTATTACGTCCTCGAGGATTGTCCCAAAAATGTCCCTCTTCCAATGTGCAACAACTTTTTTCACTTTCAACCCCTCAAAATGTTCAGTGGGAATTGGCCGAGACATAGATATACATCCTATGCAAAATTTCAGCTTCGTGGAGTTATTTTTCACTGTTTTGTCTGTGGTGTCCATTTGTCCAACAGTCCAAAATCGTCCAAAGTGTCCGAAATGTCCAATTTTGGGATAATTACTGCATGGGGGTTAAAAGGCCCATGTTGAAAGAATAAGCACCTATGTTTGACTTTGAGGGTGTCATCATCGTGCACTCCATTCACATCGATAACGGGACTGGTCTTGAAGAAGGAGTGAAACTCCACAGGCATACTGAGTCGACAAAACACCATGTCTGTGTTGCTGTTCTGGGTGGCAAATGTCTTGTGAGTAACCTTGAGACACGGCGGGCTATCCACAGTCCCGTCAATCCTCGTCACCTGCGAAGAATCGACAGTCTTATTATCCATACAAATGACCGCCGTCGTTTGCGAAAAGGTATTTCGGTCTATTGTCTTAACTGTGATGTGATTGTGTTCCTTCGGCACGTTCACAAACGTTGGCAGACGCTTGCTGAACCACATGGTGAGCTCTCTGTTCATGTTGACGGCGAAGGGTTCAAATCCTTCTTGAAGGCCGCACATGGTGTAATACTTAAAGGTGCTGGCGTCTTTGCCGAGATTCATACGACCCACCTGAGCTAAGCCCAGGCTGCACACTGGGATGAACCCTGAAAAGCAACAAGGGTAGTCAATAAATCCTCTATTATCTTCGCCTTTACCTGCAGGATGGGCCACATACACTGCGCATGCAAAGGCTTCATATAAAGACGATAGCAGTCTTATATTTGGTGACCTGATAGCAGTGGTTCTTAACCTGGGTTCGATCGAACCCCAAGGGTTCGGTGAATCGGTCTCAGGGGTTCAACGGAGCCTCTGCCTTGGAGGTTAAGACACATCCGACTCAACATGTCAATTAGTCATGACACGCCCGCTGCAGATGATCACGTTACATGGCTTGTCCAATCAATGCTACGGGAAATGTAGTTCGCTCAGTCGTCAACGTGTGAATGTCGCGATCGTATGTCGTGTGATTATTCTTTTTTTTTTTCAACTGCCCTGTAGTAATGGTGTCCACTGAATCCCACTTCACAAACACACAGTTTCTCACCATCCTCCGTTTCAAAGTCGG
Organism: Hippocampus abdominalis; assembly: GCA_018466805.1. NCBI lineage: Eukaryota > Metazoa > Chordata > Actinopteri > Syngnathiformes > Syngnathidae > Hippocampus > Hippocampus abdominalis. The sequence goes on along the minus strand of CM031705.1, from coordinate 12,777,779 downwards.
TGAAGCAAAGTTCAGAGCCTTTGGTGGTGATAAGTATCTCTCCGTTGAGGGTGAAGATCATGGATTTGTCCTCCATGTTGATCATACAGCCAACCACATCGCCACTGTGCCAGGAGCGCCCGAACAAACGGCCGCCCAAATTCAGACAGTGGCCCTGTGCACATGTCAAGAAGACCGGATGAAAATGTGCAAAAATGACCTGCTGAAGGCCTCCTTTAAAAAAAAAAAAAATTACAACATTGCACCCAATGAGTCATTGGCAAAGAGTAACAAGTGATTAGTGAGAAAGTCTGCGCGAAACCGGCTGATGTGCATATCGATATTCATTTCCTCTCAGATACATTTTGATGATTCGAAATCACTGGTGGTTGCTTTGGCATCAAGAAATAATTGTTCCAAGTTTGAAAAGCTTTCTCTGAAAATTGCACCATATTTCATGACTTCATTTCAACTTGATTGAATTGATAAGACTGTTACAGACGTCCGGTTGAGAACTGCCCACAGATATGCCAAAACGTATCAGATAATCTGACCATTGACTTCTAGCACAGAGAGGGAGATGCATTTGTTCAAATAATCACTTGTGCTCTTACTTTGACAAAGACAAATAGAAAAGTAATAATGGATGCGATTACCCTGTATCCGTCAAAGACGAAAGCCAACTGATCAGTGCCAAGTTCCACATCTGGCTTACACCCAGGTCTTGCCCAGCCAACTCTCATGTCTCCTCCCGTGACGGCCTCAAATTCAAAGTACCATTTCCCCGTCTTCACCGCGTATGTGCGTTCTACTCTGAAAAATCGGATTTTGTCGATGCTGAGTCGCTCAACCATTTGTCCTGGAAGGATGGCAATGTAATTAGAGATGGCTTCTTAAAAGCGAAAAAGAGTTTTGAAAGTAATAGCCATGTGCATGGACAAAAGTATTGGGGCACTTGGCTATTACACCTCTCGTCTCCTCAATGCTTTAGTCCATTTCGCCCACATTTTAAGATGTAACACACCACCTTCTTGATCGGATGGCTCCACATTGTAACCGTAACCAATCAGGGTGCGAATGGCCTCGCGTAGGCTGTCACGGTTTGATTTCTTGGTGCGCTCATCCAGAAGGGCGTAAGGGACCAGGCGAGGGTTACGTTTACTTTTCAGATCCTGAAAGCACCGCAGAGGCAAAAAAACAATATAAACGTCCAGTACAGTATACCACAAACGCATGTTTAACCATGCAACCTACTTCAACTTGAACATCACATCCATTCATGATTCTGGGATAATGAAAAAAGCTGAACTAATGCCATTATAAATTCGTAAAGTTGTTTGTATTGTTGAAATGTGTCAACATTGTTCATTGTTCATGTCTTGTGACTTGTTGTCATTGTCATACGCTTGTTACGTGCTGAGTTTTTTTTTGCTGGACTCAAATTATCCTCAGATGAGGATAGTTCGAGCGTGTTTTTATTTTCTCCCCGTCTCCCTCCCTTGCGGTTTCTTTCTGACTTCCGGATTGAGTGAACGCTGACGCGTTTGGCTGCCGCTGCTCGACCCGCATTGTGTTTTATTGTTCTTGTTCCTGATTGGAAAGTGTCCTTGGGTGTCTTGAAAGGCGCTTATAAGTATATTATTATTATTTATTATCATAACATTTTTGCTGAGCTTCCACTTTACTGTACACGAGCACATACGGACCTGCTGAATACCGTACGTCCAACCCTGCTTTATACGGTCTTTGGCCCACACATTGTGTGCATTCTCTGCCAGTTTGTCCACCAGTAACTCTTGACCTGGCGTCAATTTCATGTCAGACAGGTCCAGAGGGGATGGTTTGTAACCACTGGACATCATGAAGCTACAAAGAAATCGAGCAAATTATTGGTTTCAAAATGCCAAATGACTGTAGAGTAAGGTTAGACCAGAAGAGAAGGAAAAATCAGTACTCTTACTTCTTTGGGAGTTTAATCTTCTTAAGTGACTCATCAGCATTTGAATTGACCTGAACTACTCGACAGCCCAGTGCCAGCAGAGTTCTGTGAAGGGGGAAAAAAACAGCACAGATTATGTTTAATCCCAAACATCACCTCTGCCTTCGCCTTGAAGAGTGGTGAACACTTGGTGGGGTGAGGTAATGTGCAAAAATTGTACAAATCTGCCATCATAAAAGTCAAGGGAATTCCCAAAGGACTGCAAAAGGTGTGAAATTGTCTTCACACCCTCTGAGAGGACGTTGCAAAAAGCACTTTTTTCATGGACGTCATCCAGAGGCTCAGACTACACATCAAGACTAATTATGGACAATTCTGGCCTTCTGTGCATCAAGTCGAGAGTATTTATGTAACGCATTTGTAATAGGTCCCCATGGGACTTTTAGAGGCTAATTGAAGTGTTGTGTGGAATGCTGACAAACGGTTCAGGAGCAAAGAACATCTGACCTTGTTTGCATGTACACTGCAAATGGAGAATTCACAACACCCAAAACACCCTTAACTCATTCAAACCCTTTGACGTCTAAAAGCGTCAATTAACGCATAGTCCCATATATATATATATATATATATATACAGTCAACTTCGGTTTCGACCAAAACGTTTTTTATGCCTCGGATGACGAACAAATTTCGGTTCTCGAACGAACTGAGCGGACTTGAATGCACCATTTGACTCTTCTCGCCTTCCTTACACGAGGAAGTGACGCTTCCTCGTGTTGCTTTCCATTGTGAGCAGACGTGTTCAATAAACATTTTTATTTTAAAAAGAGCGTGGTTTCGGTTTTCGCACAATTTCGGTTTTCGAACAGCCTTCTGGAACGGATAAAGGACGAAAACCGAGGTTTGACTGTACATACAGTATTTATATACATCCATCCATAGCAGTCAACATACTTGAGAGTTTCTGTCGACATTTGCAGGTTGTAGTTCTTTTCAGTCTCAGGCAGCTTGGAGAAATCCACCAGACACGGATGCTGCCGCTTATTATCATCCCTGATCTAAGGGCAATAACAAGATGTAAATCAACTGAATCTCCATCCCCAACAGCATTTGGTACTAAGCACAGAACTACACGTCTTGTCACTGTGGGCTGACAAGTGAAGAGAAATGTAGACCACAGGCTGCCGCTGATGAAGACTAACAGGCTGCTATCGTGAACATGTCATGGAAGACAACGAAGAAACACATCCTCTCTTTGCATGACGGGAATACCAAGCGAGAGATGCATTGCCTCTCGAGAGGCTGCGCTTTTTGCCAAAATCCCCCTATTGGCAATGCTGCATGGCGATGGGGGATGTTTACCACAAATGCATGCACAGATATGCAGTTGTGTTTGTGCGTGGACGTGATGAACACCAGCCAGCTCTTTCGAAAACAGTTCGAGTATCTTTAGTTCCGTTTCACCTCTACACAGGTTTAGAATGTAAGAAAGGAGACTTTCGGCCTTTGCAAATTCTTGCCTCATAAAAGAAAGACTGGTAGTCATAGATGTTCATGTGTTTAAATAATACACATACTATATTCAACATGTCTTTATTTCTTCTTAATAGGGCAAAACAGGTATAGTATGTACGTCACTCACTGCATGATAAACCAAGAGAGAGACATTCTATTCGGGGTGCAGGTCTCCAATTGCAGTCGATTCGATACGTAGCTCGACGGGTTATTTTGGTTGACACAGGCGAGATTAAGATTCAATTCGATATGATACCACTCAGTTGGAAAGGGTGTATATTATATGATGAGATGAGATGAGTTTCTCATTGTCATTTTACAATATAAATCAGGGGTGTCAAACTCATTTTTGTTGCGGGCCGCATTTTGGTTAGCATTTCCCTTGGAGGGCCGTTCTGACTGGAAGCATAAAAAAACAAAAAACTGTTTATTCAACTACAGTCAAACCTCGGTTTTCGAACGTCTCGGTTTTCGACGAAAAATTTATATTTTTTTTATGCCTCGAATGACGAACAAATTTCGGTTCTCGAACAAACTGAGCGCACTTGAATGCACCGTTTGACTCCTCTGGGCTTCCTTACACAAGGAAGTGACGCTTCCTCGGGTAGACGAGGAAGTGACGCTTCCTCGTGTTGCTTTCTATTGTAAGCAGACGTGTTCAGTAAACATTTTTATTTTAAAAAGAACGTGATTTCGGTTTTCCAACAGCCTTCTACCGAGGTTTGACTATATTCCAATTTGGGACAGGTCCTGCATAAGGGTAAAGTTCCTGTCATGAGGGTTTTAGTAACCAAGTAATGCTTCCACTACAGTATCTCTCTTATTTATTCCATACAATAATTTTACATTTTGGTAGCGATTTTAGCAAGCATCATGGAAGTTGAGGTGTTTGATTTGCTTTCGCGGGTCACATGAAACAATGTGGCGGGCCAGATCTGGCCCCTGGGCTTGAGTTTGCCACCTGTGATATAAATGAACTTGTCAGTTCTGTAAATGTGGCTTTTCCTTCAACGATAAGACATTTCGATTCGTACCTCAAAAGATCGTAAAGTGGAACGATTCGATTCAGTTCGATTCGACACACTCAAATCTTTTCAATCAAATCCCATTTTCCAATTCAAATAATTAATTTTGTTAAAATGTAATTCAGGTCAATGATCATTTAAACTTCTAACCCCTATAACATTAAGAATTGTGTGGTTTACTTTTTGTTTGTTCACAGTCCCCGATACAAATAGACCTGACAAATGTTGTTCTGTGGGAATACTACTGAAAGAAATTCATTTTGTTGGTCGAATCGTCACTTCTCACTTCAGGCAAGAAAGCACCCCAGCCTCCTATATTTTTACATGTTCAGGGTGCTTTGTGGTGCTTGCATATTCAATTAAAATCCCCATTTATGTTCTTCAATAAAGTGGATAATTAAATGTCACCTTGCAGAAAAGGCAAAGAAATGAAAGTGTTCCCCTTGGTTTGTCACCGTACCAAAACTGGAGAGATCCTGTTGTGCCCTTGGGTGAAACAACAGTCATTTGTGACTGCGTCTACATTGAAACACAGACCGCCATGTTGTGTTTCCTCCAAATAAACTGTGAGGAAGCGTCAGATGGTATGGAAAGCTCTGTGCATGGAGAAGGTAATTTGTCTTTCCACTTACCCTCTTTTTGGTGTGAATCGCAAATTAATGGGAGAAAAAGCAAGATGACGTACAGGCTTTTGTGATAGATTCAATCCTAAAGTTACTCACTTTTAACTTCAGAACATGTGTAAATTCGACGTTTGTTTTCGCCAAAATATGGCAAAATGGCCGGACTGTTTGTTATTTTATCATTCTGATGGGGATTTTGTTGCCATCGTAAATGGCTGACGGAAATGCTCTCACCTTGCCGTAGGACCAGCCCAGTTCGATTTTATTCATGCCCCACAATTCGTGGATGTTCTCCGCCAGCTTGTCCCGAACTTTCTCCAAATGAGGCGGCATAACAATCTGATGACACAAACGGAGTGGATTATTTTTTTTTTCCATGCCATTCTTGCAATTAAAGACCAACACTCCGCTCATTACCTGGCTGGTTTCCACCGGTGTGGGAATGAAAGAGGCCTGTGACAAGATGAGGGTGGTGCCAAGCAAATCTCGGACCCCGTCCACGTCCCTCTTGTACTCTTTAACCGGCTCCACCCTCAGCTTCTCTTTGGGCAGCAGGGCTTCGTAACAGGGGGCATAACTTGATGGTGGCAGGAATTTAAAGTCGCCATGACGACCACCCAACAGGAACCTTACCCTGATGACATTTAAAAAAAGGGTTAATTTCTTACAATGGAATACAAATAGAGGGAGCAGATGCGTCTCACTTTGCGGTCTCATAAAAATCTGCATCAGCGACGCTGAAACTTGAAGAGGGACCAGTTTAACTCAAGAGTATTAAAAACAACGTCTCCGTCGCCGCTGTTTTGAAGCCCTCCCGAGGCAGCCCGAAATAAAAGATTCGGAGTAGATGTCGTGACGTTAACGTGGTGACGCAAATGAGTCATTTATGGCCGCGGCTCTCAATTATTGAAGAGCCGGAATGCCACAAATGGCAGAGACTTTCACCCTTGTTCAGTGGGTCAGCGGGTTCATTTTGCAAGCACGTCACTTCCCAAATGAAATGCCGCATCTGGAAATCACACAGCGTGAAAGGAATAACAAGGGCAGACAATTTTCCTTTCTGCTTTGATTCATTACAGTTGAGAATCCCGTGGATGTGAGGACGATTTTGGATTTGAGCAGCACTGGTGGAGCGTGTGGCAAACGAATCGGGTTCAAATTCTCTTTTGGCAGTGGGGAGGCAGGGGAGGTAAAGCCTCACCTGCATATAAAGAGTAAAAAAAAAAAAAAGCTAAATAATGACATGAAATTGTTTTGTTTTAGTTCTTTGTCGTGCGATTTATATTCATTTTCATTTTGAATCCAATAATATGCATGATGTCATCAACAGAACTGCTGAATTTGCATATTACATACAAACATACACATTTGCAATGCCTAATATGGTCTGTCTCAACCGCTGGAAAAAAATGTGTGTGAAAACAATGCTGATGTATTTTTGTCAAACTTTATTTTTCTTTTCTTTTTTTTTTAATGTTTGGCTGCGAATTTCGAAATACACGACATCGTTTGGCTCGTACATTTGTAAATTTGACTTTTAATATCAGTGCCTCACCAGCCATTTTTTTTTACAAGAAAGAAATAAAGCCCAGTGATGAATTATAACACAACAAAAACAAAAGTTATTACACGGATTTTGTACCGGAAATGAAGAATTAAACAAAAATGGCGTCACGGTTGATCCGTTTGGGACCAACAGGTGGCTCTGTAGGGCTCCTCCCACAGCAGCACACCTGTTGGTCATCATGTCATTAGTAGATTTTTTGGAAAAAGGACTCCCGGCTTGATCCACTCACGGTTGGGTCATTGCTTCTGTCACTGCTTCTGTTGGTTAGTGTTTGTGCGTTACTGCCACGGATTTTTGTTTGTAGTTTCGTCACGTCATGCTTTTTGCTGACGCCATGGGTTTTTGTTTGTTACTTTGGATTCTTGTTTTCAGGACTTTGTTTGTTCTGGATTTAGTTTTCTCAGTGTTTTAAGACAATTTGTCAAGCTCACCCTGCTCCTCCTTCTGCCTGCTTTTTGAGGTCCTCCACCACCCCCCCATTCGTGACAATATGTTGTGGAATGTTTTTTTTTCATGTTTCAGCGCCATTACGTAGTATGTAAAAATTGTTACTTAGATACACAATGTTGAGACTAGAAAGCGAGAATGCTGTTTCATATTTAACAATCATGAAGAGTGTATACTTGGATATAAGACATTAACAATATTTGATATGTACCACAGGAGAAAAACAATATTTTGTCCCACCCAAAATGGACACCAAAAAATGGAAATAATAAAATAATCCATTAAGTTATTTCATTTTACAAAGTGACCATTTCCGAGACTGATCTTGTGCTTGATTTCATCTGACTAAGCACGTACACTCAATCTCGGGGAATGAGAAGGAGAATAATGGTTCCAAGCTATCCCTTGAGTAATGCTGCCAAACAGTAAACTATAATTCCCGTCAAACGTTTCGGGGCTTCAAAGAGTTAAATCGGTATTGCAAAAATCCGCCAGTCCTTATGAAAAACTGCCTGGGCATGAAATTGCATCAATGCAAGTCAACCACAATATCGGCGGTCGCCACAGCAACAGAGACAAATACAAGCCAGCCAGCCAATTTTACCTGTGTTCCAATCTCAAGGCTTTCAGGATGCATGCGTGCATGCATTTGGAGTGGGTTGGGAGGAAGAGAAGGCTTTCAAATATGCAGGAATTGTGGGAGTGCAATGTGTGTCTGTCTGTCTCATCTCATTGTGCTTGTGTCTGCTCATCATGCGCGAGTGTGATGAGTATATTTGCCTGACACAAACACTGGTCAACAGCAAATCTTACTCAAAGATGGCCGATTTTAAAAACTATCTTCACTTTTTTCTAGCTCATCAGGTTTTTGACATACAGTCAAACTTCGGTTTTCGTCCATAATCTGTTCCAGAAGGCTGATTGAAAACCGAATTTTTCGAAAACCGAAACCACGCTCTGTTGAGAATAAAAATGTTTACTGAACAAGTCTGCTTACAATGGAAAGCAACACGAGGAAGCGTCACTTCCTCGTGTAAGCAAGGCGAGAGGAGTCAAATGGTGCATTCAAGTGCGCTCAGTTTGTTCGAGAACCGTAATTTGTTCGTCATCCGAGGCATAAAAAAACTCACAATTTTTGGTCAAAAACCGAATTGGTCGACAACCGAGATGTTCAAGAACCGAGGTTTGACTGTATTTTCATTTTCTCTTTTTAAATTTGACCTGTAAAAGCTTGCGTGATTTTACCAATAAGTTGGGGGAAAAAATTCCACTTGTTGCTGAATCGAACCCTTAATTCATAAAGGTGACTAAAAATTTTACTATCCAGTATTACATATGATGTTATTGTTTTGAAAACCGGATGCGCGAGATAAAACAAGGACAAATTTGGAATCACAGAAAGAATATCGAGAAAAATGTACTTGTATCTCGAATTGTAATTAAAAACTCACTTGACACCCGCAGAGAAGCTGACCACGGGAAAGAAGAGTCCGTCTGTGTTGAAGTTCTCAAACATGCCCTGAACGGGCTGTCCGTTGATGCGGAAAGAGATGCTTGGAGCGCCGAGGTCGAGGCAGCAGCTCACCACATCCTCTGAAGTCAGAATGTGCTGGTGGAGGGATGCAACCGCCCGGGGGATTCGTCCTAGGAAACATACAAATGCGTGCTGATGATGTTGGGTTTCAGTTCTGTCTAGACTCAAATCATCTTGCATGCATCAAGGGACTCGGAAAAACACACGAGGAGTTTCTGACCTGACCAGAGGTGCAGTCCATCAAAACCATAGGAGTAGAGGTCATCTCCCACGCCATTTGCCCCCCAGCCCTCGCCCCCTCCGGGGTAAGGTGCGTAGCCCTTGGTGTTGGCCCAGCCCACTCGTAGGTGAGAAGGTTCGCTGGTCACAAAGTGGTCCACTTGGTCAATCATCAGCTCGTAGTACCACTTCTTATACTGAGCTGAGCCCTCGCTCACCCCAAGGAAGATATTCGGTCTCATACTGCCAAGGGAAGAAAAAAATGCCGTCACTTTCACAAATTTTGTTCCAATATATTTGTCCCTCCCTCAGATCTAATTCAATGTCTGCCTTAAGGACATTATATTTAATTCCTTGTTTGTTTTGGGGAAGTTTCTAAAAATTTCAACATCTTAACCCTGGAGAACCCACGCGGTCAAATTTGGCCCAATGGTTTCTGCTACTCAAATGCTACCCTTAAATGCCAAAGGGTCAAATTTGGCCCTAATCCTAAATTAGCATTAAAGCATTGAATATTTGAATAAACATATATTTTGGTGTTCAGTGAACATATAGCAGTTATTTAATGTATAATTCATCATTTTCCAAAGAAGAAAAGGGTTCTTGGGTTCTCCAGGGTTTTAAGGCAGAGCGAAACATTAAAATAGAGCAAAGAGATTCAATTTGAATTCATAAAATGATGTCACTTGAGCCAGTCTTTCAGTGCACACATTAATCATCAGGGATTCATACCAATGGCAAATTTACGAGTCATTGTAGTCAAACAGCTGTCTCGAGAAGATTTACACAAAATCATTTCCGCAAAACCCATAACAATTTAAGTACAGATCTGAAAAAAAAAAAGTATCCAGGATGTGTTTGTTTTGTTAAAAACAAATTTTAAAACATTTTTTTTTAATTTGTCAAATAATAAAAGGACCTAGCAACCCACATTTTCATGAAATGATTGTCATACTGATGCCATGCTCCGCCCTCATTAGGGTGTGAAAGTGGACCTCCACTCCGGGAATAAGGATTCGTCCGGCCCACGAACAGCAAAAATCCACATACCATATTTTCCGGACTATAAATCGCAGTTTTTTTATAGTTTGGCTGGGGGTGGGACTTATACTCTGGAGCCATTTATGGGTGAAATTATTAACACATTATTATATCATTTCACATGTTATTTTCAAATTAAATGGCAAGAGGCCGCTCTAGACCTGTATTGATAAAACTGATGAGTCTGACGTAAATCATGTAACGTTAGCATATCGTACACTTATTCAACGTGTTGTTTTCTATTTTATTTTTATTTTAAATTGCCTTTCAAGATGGCATGTGTGTTCTTGGTGTTGGATTTTATCAAATATAATTCCCCCCAAAATGCGATTTATAATCCAGTGCGATTTATATATGTTTTTTTCTTCTTTATTATGCATTTTATGGTTGGTGCGATTTATAATCCGGAGCGACGTATAATCTGAAAAATACGGTAGAATTGACACCTTTTGAATTGCAATGGGTTTGTTTGTTTTTTTTACTCCCCTCACCCCCCATCAAAAATATTTTTAAAAATATGATGATACATATTCAATATGCATTTGCCAGAAAAATGGCGAGGAATGGAAAAAAATGTGAAAACATTGAATTTTTTTTTTAATCCTCATGCATGCAAATACTATTGCACAAAAAGTTTTGCAATTTGATGTCAGCCATCCGTCTAGTTCGAGTCCACCAGGTTTCCACCGGTGTTCATTCGTCAATTCCCACTAGGAGTTGTTGAAAGGACGAGTGCTACAATTCACCCAAAATGGCCGCTTCTATGTTGGTTCGTTAGAAGGATAATAAACATCTCCGAGTGGACTGTTGCATCGCATGGTGCTTGGGCCGTAAAAAGCTGGTCGATACATTGATATAACTAAAGCTGACAAGTTGGTCATCTAGTCTGAAAGTCCTGGCTTCCTCACCTTTGGACATCATTGACCAGCTGAGTTTGTAGCAGCAGGTCTCTCTTGGGCAGCAAGTGATCACAAATGAGGTTTTGATTGGTTCGCACGGCGACGCCATTACACACACACAATGAGCAAAGCACATCGAGGATCTAGAGGCAGAGGAGAGGAAGGAGCCGGGGAGAAAGAGGCAGCGGCGAGATCATAAATAAAAGTGCAGTAGCTCTACCGATGTCATCCGGTATTTGATGTATGTGCTACTGACCTTGTGGTTACGTCCATGTTTGTATAGCAGCGATATGATGGACTTGATGTGTCCTCTCTGGATCATATTGAGAGCCTCTGGGCTCTCAATTAGAATACAGTGCAGAACTTCGAGAATACCTATGAGTATTTGACAACACGGGTCACAAAGCATCAACCGGTATCTTTGATTAGGGATATTTAGTAATACAGCTGACGAAGATGTGAGGTATGAACAAAAATGACAGTGAGCTTACCTGAAGAAGACTCCAGTCTCTCCAGCTTACTAACAAGCCAATCCAAGTTGTTGGAAAACTGAGTGCAGTTGTTCCTGTTTCCTCTGATTAACGCTGCTGCGGGGTATCAGGAAAGAATGCATGCTTGTTACAAAAAGGGGAGTCATGGTAGGCAGACAAATAAAGGCAAACACAGAGAGGAAAAAAAAAATGGAGTGGCAATTCTAAATCCACTTAACACTGCACAGGAGCGGGTGTGGAGGAGGAGGAGGGGGAGGGGGACTGAATGGAAGGAGAGATGGCAGAAATACTAATACAGTGAAACTCCTCTACAACGAAATCATGTTTGCAGCAGGAAATTTTTCACAACAGGGAGTTTTTCACTGTAGCAAATTTGAAACAGGAAAGTGGGAATGGTGTTGTGATTTTTTCACACTAGAGGGTATTTTCACCCATGTAGATTTCGTTGTAGAGGAGTTTCACTGTATACTGTAACCCTGCAAGTGAAATAAGTATCCATTTGCCTCTGAAGGCCACAAGCTAAGGGTGAGGAGTAGCTTCAGGATGACAGTCATATTTAGGATTCAGGTTGCCCACATGAACTCCTGTCGAACAAAAAAAAAAATCTAAAACAGATCACAAATGAATCATTCCCTTTTTCGCATCTCTTTCTGGTCGTTAATTAACCAGATAGTGTTTGTCGTATAAGATGAAAACGCAGTCATCTTTCGACGTCACGTCACTGAATTTATGAGCTGTCACAGTTAACCCCCATGCAGTAATTATCCCAAAATTGGACATTTCGGACACTTTGGACGATTGTGGACTGTTGGACAAATGGACACCACAGACAAAACAGTGAAAAATAACTCCCCGAAGCTGAAATTTTGCATAGGATGTATATCTATGTCTTGGCCAATTCCCACTGAACATATTGAGGGGTTGAAAGTGAAAACAAATTAAAAGTTAAAAAGAGTTGTTGCACATTGGAAGAGGGACCTTTTTGGGACGTAATACCCTTCATGCAGCCGCTTAAAAATACTGCATGAGGGTTAAGCAGAACATTTATAAGTGTGCAAGTTGAACCTTCTGAACCGTCACGGCCTTGGAAATCAATCCCAAGTGTGCAGAGTCAGTAAGACGGGAGGGGGGTTAAATAGCATGTCAGCGCAGCTCTCGCCGGACAAAGCCATTCATCACGGCAAGGAATTGCATGTGTGCATTGTATTATCATAGCTTACCCAACAGCTCATAAAGCAGGTTGAGGATGTCTTTCCAGGCTGCTCCGGCCTCTTGGCCAGCACACTCCCCAAAATGGGCCACACTGTTGTAAACATTCAGACGGTCTATGCAGTTGGACACGAGTGTCAGCATGCCCTACAAAATGAAGCCAACCAATAGCTTGTCAAAAATGGCACACTTGGGACACTTCCTTTGATGTACCCCACGGCCTGGAATCTGTGGTGCCCCCCGTTGCTCTTAAGGGTGCAGAAAGCTAGCAGCCATTTGACTTCTGGTCGCCAGTCAATCACAGGGCACATATACACAAATAACCGTTTGCGTCCATATTCAAGATCAGAACTGTGAGGTATAGTGAGGGGCATGGGTCTTCATTACAATGTCATAGTGAGCTACTTACCAAAAATGTCAGGGTTTTTTTGTGTGTGTTTGTATGAGACCAACACATCAAGATACATTTGGCAATCCCTAATCAATCAATCAATCAAAGTATACAGTGTGTATATAGCTGTCTATTTAAAAGCACGTGGCATTCACACCGAATAAGGAAGCATTGCAATCACACAGCCCCCCCCCCCGCCCTCCATTGGCTTGTCTCCTGTCCCCTTCGGTGCTGGTGTCATGGTGATTTATGCCGCACGCAAGTATCTCCAGTGATCAGCTATGCTAAACGCACCAAATGGAAATTGCTGATGATTTATAACGGCAGGAAAAAATCCAGAGTCAGCTGTCTTGAGTGACAAATTGATCTTGTGAGTGCAAAGTAAAAGGGGTGGATCACAGATTACCCCGACAGTACCTCGAGAGTTAAACTCGATACAAGATGATGAAATATGCACAATTTTCACGTTTTATCCAAACACATTTTTAATAATGTGATGTGATTATCAGAGTTAAAACCAGTTTGGATACTTATTATTGTCCTCCCCACTTAGCGTGAAGCTAACATTTGCTAATCGATGAAAACAATTGGTTGTTGGAGGCTCTGCGCAATGTCTCAGTGCATTCGTGCCAGCCTCACACTCTCATGATTCTGTTTGTGACCAACAGGTGGCACTGTAGGCTCTCCCTGCAGTTGCGCACCTGTTGGTCGTTCTAATTATTGCTTTAAAAGGACTCCCGGCACGACCACTAGTGCTTTAAAAGGACTTCCAGTTGTTCGTTCTGTAATTAGTGCTTTAAAAGGACTTCCAGCCCAACCACTTATTGTCGGGTCATTATTGGCTATTTGTTTCGTCATGTTTTAGTCACGTTTTGGTCACTGTTAGGTTTGAGCTTCAGTCATGGTTTTTGTTTGCTCCTTTGGATTTGTTTTGGATTTAGTTTTCTGTGTTTTATCAATACACTTCTTCAAGTTCACCTGCTCCTCCCTCCTGCCTGCTTTTTGGGGTCCACCACCACCTCGCAGCGTGACACACACTGTGCTGTCGCCGCTAACACCTTTAAATGCGCTGCCTCCAATCAAACAAAATGCTATGGGAACTCTTTCTACATGGACTTCGCAAATGGCTCGCGACCACTTCACGGTGAACCGTAGCCGGGACAGGCTCCAACTCACCCGCAACTTAATCAGGAAATGCCCCAAAGGAACTGTATTGATGGAGATACTACAAGGACAAAAGTATCGGGACACCAAATCATACAAATCCGAGGAACCCAATTCCTGATTGATAACTAATTAAGAGGTATTTACTTAAAAATGTCCTGGTGTGCTCAAACTCACTTCCTGTTTGAAAAGATTCTGCCTGTTTTTGAGGGAGCGTAGCTTGATCTGCCTCTCTTCGTGCTCCAGCTCAGCATCGGGAAGCTGGAAGTAGGTGATGAGGTCGTTGAGGGTTTGGAGTACCTCCTCAATGGGCAGAGCCACAAGTGCCTTGTTCTTCAAACCCAGACAATCCAGATCCCTGACAAAGGGGACAAGACGTGCAAAATATTGCTCGCGCTTCGACAAAATACTACCATTGATGAACATGCTCTCGAAATGACGATAGGCTGGGATAACAGAAGCATGATGTTTAAGCCCACAGGGGCATCTATGCTGATTTCCCACTGGTTGGCTAAAAATAGCTCCTGTCGTGGGCATGGGAGGAGTGCGAGGGAATGTGTGTGTCACCGCCTCAAGGGAGGCTGACACACACTCGCATCTTCCCACCATGAGTGCTTCCAATTCCACACGAGGGACACAAGATGGGCGGCTTGATGACAAATAAAGGTAGTAAGCGCTTCCGCTTACACATTCCACTGCTTCCTCGTTTATCTCGGACAATATGCGGGCCACATTTACGATTTGGAAAAGCATGAATGGGGCCGCTGTCTCCGCTCAATTCCAATATTTTTACAATCTGGAGCAACGTTACATAATGACTCACGGCACTGAGCAAGCATTCGTGGGATGAGTTTGTACTTTTTATCACCAGGATAACTTACAACATCATCTGAAAAGAAAGCGCGCGTGTTTGCTCCGCGCAATATGGAGCAGAAGCACCTTTTGCATACCTGATGAATCTGTTAAAGAGGAGCGTGGTGTTGCGGATGATACGCGCTGCGCGAGATTCCTCGTGTTGACAGCGCTGCAGAGTCAAGCCGTCGTCCATGTGACCTTCGGAATGTAGGCAGGCCTTCAGAAGGGGAGAGAAATATGATGTCATGATGAAGAAAAGCTACATTGGATGTCCTCCTTTGTTTCGATGAAGGTGTATGTTATCATCAACTACAATCGTTTGTCATTCACACCTCCATGTACCCTAAATAATGGGAAGTTTTAGTTTTATTCAAGGCGGCGATACAAGTTGAATCAACTTCACCGTTTGCTTCCGTCTCCGCTTTACATTCTAAGTTGATAGTGTGCGCTTTTGTTTACGACACTCACTCGTCTCTTGAGAGGACCCAAACGTGCAGATTTGACATCAGGTGCCTGGTAGGAGAGCCACAACCCTGTGGCCACGTGCATTATGAAGCTGAGCGAGTCTCCATATTTAATCTCCGCCACGCCCATCCCCTCAATGTCCCGCTTGGGGCTCTGGTCAAGCTTCTCCTGGACAGGGGAGGAGACAGAAACAAAAAGTCAAAGTTGTCAGTGTATAACCCTAACATTATGTTTTTCTACAGTCAACATTATGCCCCATTGCAGAATACAGTGATAAATGCAAAAAAAATAGCATAAGTGAAAGTTCTGCTTGAAATGCATCCTTTTACAAAAAGCGCTTTTTTTTTCTTCTTGGAAACGAGTACAGTGATCCCTCGCTCTATCGCGGTTCGTTTAGTGCGGCTTCAGTGCATCACGTTTTTTTCCCCCCAGTACACTGTATTCGGAAGAAATTGCCGGATGACTCAGAGGTTTTGTGCATGGCTGTAACTTGATTGGTTCCCAATGCCGACGTCCACCAATGACAGCACGAGTGGATCTATTCCATGTGGGGTGAGGGGCAGGGTGAGAAGATGCACAGCCAATCAAAATGGCTTTGCATCCTTTTTTTCGTGATGGAAGAAGAAGGAGAAAGTTTTTCTTTTGGTCGCTTCCATGCTTTAATATAGCTAGAGAACTCAATTTTCTGTAGGCCTTCAAATATTTGTGAAAATGGTCCAAAATGGCTGGCAGCGGCTCTCCCAATTTGAGAAAAAAAAAGCTGGCATCGAAGGAGTTTTTTTAATGAGCGCCGGTGATCCCTTTGTGACATGGGCTAACTTGAAGAGCAAAAGCATGCATGGTGGTGTGACCTTGCCTTAGAAGCTCTGAAGCAGAAAGCAGTTGAGATTGTGTCGGACCTCTCGCGGTCCTGCAGCACCAAGCCCCGGTCCTCAGTCAGGGCCAGGTAGTGTCCCGTTGTCAGGTGTCGTAACCGGAACGGCTGACCCCAGCGGATATGGCTCCCGCTCCAGCTAAATTGCGACATGTGCGCACACGTAAAGGTGTCACAAGAACGTGGATCATTTGCATTGTACAAAACCCTGACAGTGTAATATCCACTAATTATAGCTGATCTGAGTATCACTGCCGGCTGTTAATTATCAAGAGTGCCGTGTGATGAGGTGGAATAATTGGCAAATGGCTGGCAAAAAAAATTTTTTTTTTAAATACGCTGTTTTAGCATAGACAGAGGAAAGAAAGTGCAAGAAAGCATTGAGGAAAAAGCAGGATTGACCAAAAAAAAAAATTGAACAGAGATTAGCTAAATGGTTCATAACCCACCTGATCCGGAGTGGCTCCAGCCTCCATAATGACCTGGCCTTGGCGCCAGCTTTACCTATTTCATAGTTGACTATCCTATCAACAGAAAGAGAAGCATGAGGTGGAAACTGGGGGTGCTTGAAATATCCGGACACCACTATCCAGTCAAGGTCATCCATCCTACGTGAGACAAAAGCATCCATTTGCTTTCATCTTTCGCACGGTTAATCAAAGGAGGACGTCTGACACAAGCCCGCGAAGAATAATAAATCCTAGCATGTATTGACTCTGCGACCGGTGCATTCAAAGACAGGCGCATGTGCCCCCCCCCCCCCCCCCCGATAAGCTGCGGCAACGTCCTCTATCAGTGAATAGCACTTGGCAAGACTTGGCTCATCGCTCCAAGTGACATCTTAAGAGAGGAACGTACGAGGCGTGCTTCTTTTGTGCCATTTCAAGGGCACAAAAGGAGGCGAAGCCAAAAATGGAAATCACTACTCAATCCGGCCTCCCACAATTGCTGCGCTTTGCTCTAAAAATAGACTTTGTGCGTGCATGTCTGGGTGAACGTGTGCCTCGGAGGAAGACACACGAGCACTATTACACAGCGTGTTGGTTGTAGAGGACCTGGCTCATTGGATTGGACTGAAAAGTCTTTCAACAAGATGTTGATAGTGCGTCATTTTTGACCATTCGTCCTTCACTGTTGTGAAGCCGTAGGTAACTGACATTGGTTGCAAAAGGATTTGGGACCCCGTGGAAATTATCACAGAAAAAAACGGAAAACTACTTGTAGGGCCCCGATCTGTCAATCTTATTTGATGGAGTTGAGGTGAGTCCTGGACCAAGACTGTAGCTTTGACCCACTTCCAACTCAGTGTGCTATACAGTCAAACCTCGGTTTTCGTCCATAATCTGTTCCAGAATGCTGTTCGAAAACCGAAATGGTTCGAAAACCGAAACCACGCTCTTTTTAAAAGAAAAATGTTTACTGAACACGTCTGCTCACAATGGAAAGCAACACGGGGAAGCGTCACTTCCTCGTCTACCCGAGGAAGCGTCACTTCCTCGTGTAAGGAAGGCGAGAGGAGTCAAATGGTGCATTCAAGTGCGCTCAGTTTGCTCGAGAACCGAAATTTGTTCGTCATCCGAGACATAAAAAACTCGAAATCTTTGGTCGAAAACCGAATTGGTCAAGAACCGAGACGTTCGAAAACCGAGGTTTGACTGTATTTCCCATCCCGAAATGTTTTGAAGACTTAGCAAGTCCCGGGTGGGCTTTGGGTGAGTACCAATGGTGGAGAGAAATTAAAGTAAAAAAAGTAGCAAAGAGGATAGTTTACTTGCTGGCTACTGTCAAGGTGCACTTGAGCAGGGCAGTGTACCCCACCCCCACGGCCCCCAATTTAAGTGCCGCAGCCCTTTTTGTGCGTGCACCTCTTTCACTCCGAATCTCTATTTGCACGTCAGCATATGCGTTGTTTGGTTCTCCGCGCAGTGCCTAACACAAAATGTATAGCAAGATGTGTACAGTGATCCCTCGCTCTAACACGGTTCACTTTCCGCGACTTCACTGTTTCACAGATTTTTTTGTGTGCAGTTTTTTAATGCGTTTAACCCTTTAAATCAGAACTCAGAAATCAGAGTGTGTCAACAGTACAGTATTTCCAAAAACTACCATAGTTATTTGTTGAAAACGTTTGTTTTTCTTGTAATTGGGCCTGAAAACAGGGTTTGGTCTTTGATTTCATTGTATATATAGTTATTGTGTAATAACTGTAAAAAAATAAAGTTCACTACTTCACTGATTTCACTTATCACTGGTTCTTTTTGGAACGTAACCCCCGCGATAAACGAGAGATTACTGTATTTGAGTTTTCCCTAAGTGATCGTACTGATTAAATTCTTGGCCATCACCTGTGCATGGCCTGGAAATTACATCAGGCCAAAAGTAATAAATCTCTTCTTTTTTTTTTTGTACCTCTGCTGCTCTTCACTTTTGTCTGACCCCGGGATGGTCACCACCTCGTCATGCCCATGAAACAGCCGCATCACATGGCCGCCCAACACATAGCCTAGAGCAGAGAAATGCAGGAACAGAGACTTGACCTTTAGTGTCATGTTTTACTACTGCAACAGTGTGAGAATGTTCGATAGTGGAGAAGCCTGGCAACCATTGAGATTGCAAAAAGTGAGGTGAAAAGCAAGTCATTGCACACACGAAAGAAAAAGGTGAGAATCAAAAAGGCAAACCCGATAAAGTTCTGGCGCATCGCTCATTCATAAGAATGAATTTGATTTAATATGAAAGGCTTTTCACTCGCTCGTTTCATTTTGAAATGATTACTTTTGCAATTATTAAGATAAGCTATTTGAGCCAATTGCTCTCTTGAATGTTTTTTAAATGTATCATCTTTTCATACTTCTTTTTTTTTTTTTTGTCGTGTTCATAAATTATTCAACCCAAGACGAGTGAAAAGCAAAGCAATGAAAATCCATCTTGAAAATGGCGAAGAAAATTAGACAGCGTGAAGGAAGGGGTGTTGGCTCAGCTGTCTACCTTCCTCTATGTTGCTGCCAGAGCAGATGGGATGGACGTTCCACAACGTCTGCATGAAGGATGCGTCCACCTGGATGTTGCCATTGGAGATTGATAAATGCTGTCGGACACAAGATTGCAAACTGTGTTTAAGCTCATTATGTGCTACCAAACACTAACAGTAGACGGGAGGTGAGAGGTTTCAAGATTCAGTAATATTTAGATAATACAGCATGCTCACCGCTCATGTGCATTATATTTACACCACAAGTATTCTGCTACGGAACTGGAGCAATACCAAATGCAAGCTATGCATTCTTATGTTTCCTTCTAATTTCAGTACAGCGTCTGATAAATACATGTAAAAAAAAAACAAAGTAAAAAAAAAAGCCTTTAAAAATACAATCTTGTCCAGTGTTGAGGGAGACGGTAATTTCACCGTGGTTATCAGTGAAGTTGCAGCTTACAGCGCTTTAGAGTTGCAAAAAAAAATTGCTAGTACGGGGGTCGGCAACACACGGCTCCAGAGCCGCATCTTTAGCGACATCTAGTGGCTCCCAGGAGCTTTATAAAAATGTTTGAAAATGGAAAAAGATTTTGATAGTAGGCTAATATAGCTCAAATAGATATAGATACATGTTGCAGCTCCGAAAAAGGAGAGCTGTGGTGTTGGTTTTTAAAAACGTACACTTTATTTATGCTTTTAACAGTCTTGACAAACACAGTCACGTCTGCGTCCGACTCCGTGCCGTCTCTCTTCTCGTTCGACTCGAGAGGCGTTCAAAGACAGCCTCCGAAAAACGGAAATTAATGATTACTTCACTGACACTAAGAAAAGCGAAAATAATGCACCAAAACAAAAAAATCAAGCGAGGAAATTACAAAATAAATTCTATGGGGGCGTTTGTGAACACACAACAAAGGAATGAATAACATAAACAATTCTGAGACAGTCCAGTCTCCTACATACACACAGCATGTGTTTCCTTCATTGTACGTTTTATAGAAGGCTTTTATTTTTTTGTGGCTCCACACATATTTGTTTTTTGTTTTTTTTGTCCTATATGGCTCATTCAACATTTTGGGTTGCCGACCCCTGTGCTAGTAGGTACAGTGGTCGCAATATTTGTATTATCAGCTCATGTGATGAAATGAAATAACCAAAATAATTAAAAAAGCTCAGGGCAGTTCTCAACCATTTAAAGCTGCCACAATTTAAAAAAAAAAATTTAAAAAAAGAACCGTGATTTTTCTTGCAAATGCATCATTTGGGCTTTATCTCTTGTATTGAATTAGATCTTGTAGATGTACCTAATGTTATGTCCGTGGCGTGTGTTTCAGACTCCAGCAAACAGATTGAGTGGCAGCTGTGTCCTGAGCTTTCTCCCCAGAGTAATCTGCAGCCCTTCGGTGCTACATGCCCCCACAAACCGCAAGCGTGGGTGACAGCGAACGCAAATTGCCAGACTGACATTAGCGACTACAAGGCAGGCTGACATCATTCAAAGCCAAGCCCTTTGCTGCTTGCCGATGCTGTCGCCATCGCCATGGATCACACAGACTGTGCTGTAATGGTTTCAAGTGTGCAGCTATATCATGCACAGATCACGGGAGGTGATGTGCTATGATATGGAAGAAAGCCTTGCTGGAGGGAGTGACAAGGTTTTGACAAAAGTGATGAAAGTGCAGGCCTCAACCTCTTTTTAAAAAGCAACGAACAGCATTTTGCAAAAAAAAAGACATGTTTGCAGTGAAGGAATATGGCCCTTTCATCCATTCGGGGAAGCCTTGTCGGAGCACATGCTGAGGGTACTTGTGACCATTAAGAAAACGTTTGTGACATGAACATGACAAGCAAGAGCTACTTACGAGATATCGCTCAGAGGACACGCTGACGAGGATGAGGTCATCACCTATGCGCACCTTCTCTCCTTCTGATCTCTGCTTAGAGGCAGGGTGGATTGTCCACCAACAAGCCTCACCTACAACGATGTACACATTTACTTATACAATAGTATGTAAAGTGAAACACCCCACGGTTGGCACCCAAATGTTGTAGATCAGGGGTCCCCAACCTTTTTTGCCCCACGGACCGGTCAGACAATAGAGGGCTCCGTCCTTTTAGCAATTACCCACAATGCACTACAGGCGGCCATATTGGAGGGCTGTTATAAACAAGTAATACACGTGTTATAAACAAGCCATACACGTGTATTACTTGTTTATAACAGCCCTCCAATATGGCCGCCTGTAGTGCAGACAAAAGAAATACATATTCTGTCCACGGCGCTCTACAAGTTATATTAACAGTGATGATAAAAAGGCACACAGTGAAATTTGCTCAGGAATAAACAAGAGATAGATCAAGAGGGAGAGGAGGCGCCGAGAGAGAACGACAGAGAGAGAATCTGCGGAGGATTAAAACAAACTAATGAAGCTTCTCTTTTTTTGTTTTTACCTGTTGAATCCTCCTGTAGGCCGACATCAAATGATAGCTTATCGGTCTGTGACCTTGATGTCTTCAAACAAGCCAGGTACTGTGAGCAACACACACACACACACACAGAAACACACTTATGGACACACACATTAAATAACCCTCTGCGACTGGCAGATGCTGAAATTTTCCATGACAAAGTGCCAATTGTGTTGCAATGAATGCAACGAATGCAAAGAGAACCAGGTCTACCGCAAGGTGATCCGCAACCACCCAAACCCAAATTCTAAGAACTAATAATGAATCGAACCTTTCTGCGTATATTGCCGCGAATTGGAAATGTATTTTAGATCACAACGTTGCGCACTATCGTTTTCCTAGTATGTATTGTAAATGCATGCCATGGTGCCGAAACATTTTTTAACCCTTTCCTGCACCAATAATGATAACCTGTAATCTGATACCATGATAGGCTCATACCTGTCAACTTTTCGGAGCGCCAACCTGTATAAACTACCAAAAAAATCCTTATAAAGAGCAAAAAATCCTTATAACATACCAAAGCATTTTATATGTCAAAATAACGGCAGAAAAAAAACCACGAAATTTTCAATGATATTTATTGTAGATCTCCATAATACAATGTCTGGTTAATGTCTAATCATCATTCTACTTAGTGGCATTACTGTGTTCAGAGTTGTATTCCTGCGTTACTTTTTTCACCAACTCCAAATGCTGACCCATCGGCAAAAAAAAACAACAACAAAAAACAAAACGGAAATTTTCAGAATCCGTAGGATTTTTGCGATACGGCCATATACGTAAGATTCACCACAAAATCCGTATGAACTATGACTAAACCGTATGAGTTGACAGGTATGTAGGCTGTCCGCTGTAGTAACCACTGTCCCTGAAAGGGTTAACATGAAAAAAAAGGCCATCGTCTTGTCATATACCGTAATCTGCTCCTGCTGTAATCCAGATTCATGGCTTGCAATATTTCTTACCATGGAACTGAATGAGTGCCGTAGGAGGATGGCGTGTCCATACAGTAGAGTCTTGTGGCCACCACTCTGCGCTGCCTGAAGACATAAATTCACATGTAACCATCATAATGTAAATGACATGTCATCTGAAACTGCCATATATGACCTCAGCGAGGAACTCCTCACAGATAACGACGGCCTCATGCTGGGAACACATATTTTAGGGAAGGGGTCGTCTCCCCCCTGAGATATGTGCAAGGATACGTTGTCATCTTTCCAGCAATCCAGCCAGAGGATTGTGGGAAAAATGCTAAACTACGCTCAGTCGTGTGAGCATGAGCAGGGAATGGATCCTTCGATTATGGAGTTTCAGATGCAGGAAGGGAACGAGTGATAGGAGACGTTTTGACGCTGATTTTGTTCACCGGGAAACCCCTTGATTACTCACCTTTCTTATCAGCCTCTAGGAAGCATTAAGGTAAGACAAGAGTTTCATTATTCTAAGACTTTCTTGTCACCGTGGTTGGTACAAATAACCAACATACTTAATGGTTGTCAATAAGTATACCTTCTAGAGGGGAAAAATCGTCTGTCATACTAAAATGGCCCAAACTTGGTGCCAAATGCAAGTCTTGTGCAAGGTGCAATCTAACTATGCGTGGGGGGTACAATTTTCTTCCTTTTGGCATTTTCTTTGACAGATGCCGTTAGAAATGGGCGTTTGCGCCGTTGTGGGACCGAACAGAGCCGATTCGCTTCCGGGCCAATGACGCATGGTCGGCATGGCGAAAAAATAATGGGCTCGCTGAAGTCTGTGGAAAAGATTGGAATGGGCAAAGTATGTTTATTAGGAACTGCAAGCCGAACTCGATCTTGCGGATGATGTAACGCTGCCCACTGCGAAGTGGGCACTTGAAGACCACCTTCAATCCACAATCGTGTGTCTGTGTCTGACATAGGGTAACCAATAGGACCAAATCTACTGCTAATAGATCACTTAACTGCTTAAAGGCGTCTCCCGTGACTTTTGTCCATATAGTGAATATAAATTATAGAATTTGATCATTGAAAGCATTCATTCATTCACCGTCTTACCCTTGCTTATTCTGTTCTCTCTACGGTATATAACTGTGCACCTCCACTGACTACGAGACGACAGCAAGTCAGCGATTTGATGTTGACTGCAGCACTGGCTTCCAGATTTGTGTGCAGCTGTGTGAGGTATACTGAGTTTAATGCAGTGAGACACAGCGAGCTGCAATCACCACGACCAATAAACTCAAGTCTCCCGCCCTTATACCACTGTGAGGCAGTTATCTATATAAAGGGAACCCAGTGCGAATGATCGAGGCTCAAAAACACTTAAGAAGCTGGTGGCGCAATTACTAAAATGAGAAAATGCATCAGCCATAGCTAACTGACCCATAAAGGTAAAGCATGTCGATCGAAATGGACACAAGAGGTAGTGGATGGTGTAGAATGTCATCCAGCTTTTGACCAGTGTGTAAGTGACATATTTAATCTAACAGCTAGATGTCTGACAGACCACCCCCTTCAAGGTGCAGCTGTTTGCATTATTACCCAATCTGTTGTGTTCTGGAAGGACCCACAAAAAAGAGCAAAGAAGGTGCACATTAAATGTCTGCAGGGCAGTGCTGACTCTTTGATGGACCGATCCCAGCCTACTGATGGATATCAAGCTCTGTGGGGATGGTATGCACTTGGGGTGTTATCTTTGTCGTTCATGATGTGTGCCCTGTGTCGTCTGGCTAAATCAGAGCCAACTAGCAATTTGCTTCAGCCAGCATCTATTGATAAGGCCATCTGTTCCAAGCTCTATATTTGCGGATGCACTATAACATCATATCCTGTGACAACATGTACCTTAAATTCATTCAGTACCAGCCAATTCTGGACCAAGTCTGAAAAGACGTTTAAAAACGTCTTTGGGAGTGAATGAGTTAAAAGAATCAATGATAATCTGCTAACTCCGTTTAAAGGTCTCAACCTGAACCAGAATGCATGTCGACAGCGGCCCTTTCAACTGGCAGAAATGTCTCAAGGCAATAAGACCACCTGTGACACTCCCATTTCTTTCAAACAATCCGTAGCCTATAAGGGATCCTTTTGTTTATGATGTTTTTTCCTTATACAGTCAAACCTCAGTTTTCGAACGTCTCGGTTCTCAACCAATTCGGTTTTTGACGCCTCGGATGACGAACAAATTTCAGTTCTCGAACAAACTGAGCGCACTTGAATGCACCATTTGACTCCTCTCGCCTTCCTTACACGAGGAAGTGACGCTTCCTCGTGTTGCTTTCCATTGTGAGCAGACGTGTTAAATAAACATTTTTATTTTAAAAAGAGCGTGGTTTTGGTTTTCGAACAATTCGGTTTTCGAACAGCCTTCCGGAACGGATTATGGACGAAAACCGAGGTTTGACTGTATTGGTGATGCTTGATTGATAATTTATTGGACGCCATTTGTAATCTCGAAACATGTACGTCAGTCATAAAGACGACCTCCTATACTGCATTTTAATCATCGAGCCGCTGTGCCTTGTGACTTTCGTCTTCCCCGATGTACGTGGAGCTCATTGCTCCTTCCAGCTTTGGGTATGTTTATTTTCATCAGATGCAGAAGAACTTCCTGATCTGGTTCAAACACTCATTTCCCCAAATGAAATATGTCTTGGCTGAGGTCTTCTGAACTGAGTGCCCTCATGTGAAGAGGAGTAACTTTGAACTCCTGGTAAAAGAAGTCTAATTGAGCGTTACCTCCGTGTTTAATATTTTGAGCTGTCTTTTCCTATTGCTGCTGCCCATAATTCCCTGCCAGCACACCCTGAGAGTGGCGGAACCAATGGTCTCATCTGCTCACAGCACC
The DNA here is from genome assembly GCA_018466805.1 of Hippocampus abdominalis. Lineage (NCBI taxonomy): Eukaryota > Metazoa > Chordata > Actinopteri > Syngnathiformes > Syngnathidae > Hippocampus > Hippocampus abdominalis. The sequence continues at coordinate 12,752,263 of CM031705.1, read as the reverse complement.
CCGTTACAGCCGCAAAGCTGAAGCCCTGATACATCCATTTATCTCGGACGTCAAGGCAATGAATATGATCCGCTAACAGTCGAGGATTTATTGGAATTCTCAACATCATTAGCCATGTGGCATTAAGGGGTGAACTGGCTAAAAAGATGAGAAGACTAGCTTTTTATTTTTTATTTTTTCGCTTGACGTTACTGGTGGAAATTTGCGCTCCCTATTCCAGATAGCTTCTTCTCAGGGTTGTTTGTATCATTTCATAGAGTCACAATTTCTGAAAGAAGACACAGTGTCAAGCGTAAGCTTATTTTTGCCATGAATAACATGAACCAAATGATACTGCTATGAAAAACAACACAATGTCCCGAGGACACAAAAGATACCCTGGCATTAACATGAGTGAAAGGGAGCTAAACTCTATTTATCTCTGTCAGTGGATGTAATATATCCAGAGGAACCAAATTTGGTCTATTTACCAGTAAGCCACATCAACCACAGCTGCTATGATGAAGACAAATATTGCACCGTGACGTGTCTGTGCGTCATTTCACTGCGTCATGCAGGAGAGACGAGAGGTGAAATGGTATGAGAGGTGAACATACCCATCGATCCGGGCCGCGTGTCTACCATGTGGCAGATGGAGATTGAGCGCAGAAAATAAAACACAATGATGGGAATAATAGACATCAAGGAGACAGGTAGCACACAGTAATATTAAGAGGAATTAGAAATAAAAAACGATAAATTCACCTTGCCTTGATTAAATGTGCGACCCACCAGCAGCTCGTCTCATTATCCTCGAAGGAGCTCGGTAATGAACTTTTTTTGCAAAGTTTGTTCCTCCCAAAGAAAACTGTGGAGCTAAATTGGACTACTGAATTTCCTTCATACACATTAATAATCAGGCAGGCCAAGACCTCTTGGCAACTGGTGTCCACTGATCACTGCAGTGGCTTTTCTTAGGCTATTCATCTCGAAACTATGCTGACTGCAGACACTGCAAATGAATATGATTTCCAAATACTGTACTAACGCAGCACATCAATGCTACATATACAGTATAAACAGTATAAGTTTGCAATAGCGCATGATTTGAGTTTCAGTTTCAATACAGAATTGTGTTTTCTGCATTTGTGTGTAGCATTGCTCACCCCTTCATTGTTCTGTCCACTTTTAGCCAGCATCTCTTGCAGGGCCCGCACCGACAGCGACTGTTCCAGCACAAAGGTACAGATGCATAGGTCTGGAGGGACATACTGCAAAAACAGAACAGAGCAGAACCCGTTTTTTTATGACACGTTACTGTTTTGTTTCATTTTTGGACTGGATTGAACATCCATCCATCCAAACCCTACACAGGAAGGCCGGAAACGAAATTGAACCCTGCACCTCTGCATTGTGAGGCCCACGTGATAACCAGTCGCCCAACGTGCCGCCCTGGATTGAACAATTCAATGCAAATCAGTAAATGAAATTTGCATGTACAAATGCTCATACCCTGTGTACATTGACATCAACTGTCATAAGAGGCACATAAATGCTCATGAGCAACAGCTCTCTTACTTGCTTGCCATTTTTCTTTTTTAAAGGCTATCTATCGACAAGCGCATTTGGTCTTTGCAAAGAATCTGGGGTAAGTTGATTCACTGGCGAGTACAATGCACAAACGTTTGAAAGTAATTCAAACAAAGAAGCTGTCATAACGTCAAGTGGTTATTTTATTCATACAAGCATATTTGGATTGAAGAACTTTTTTGCCATCAAAGCAAAACATCCACACGGATGTTGTAATGTGATGCCCAGTCATTAAATTCTGGCTGACTACTGCAGTTTCACGGCACCTGACGTATAATTGGATAAACAACAGTATATACTGTATATCGGATCTATTATATCCTGTTCATCTTGTGCATGTTAGACTTCAAGTACAACTTGCAGCCCTGCCATATCCAGAAGTTTGTGGAAAACGTTGTGATCGTGGGTTGGATCAGGAAGGAAATGGCGTTGGATGTCAGGAGACACAGCTCAACCTGAACCAGTTTATCTAAACGGTGACAGTGTGTTATTTTTAAGACAATGACATGATTGACCTGCTGGTAGTTAATCAGAATCAACAGTCCGATTAATTGGTGACCGAGTAAGGTATGTCAAGCTCATCCTGTTCTGCTGCCCTCGTGCCTCATTATCAGACCAGCTCACAGTTTCAGTGAAGCTTCAAATCTGGTTCGGGTTGGTTTCAATGTGTTTGCGTGTGTTTTGAAACAGGGCACCAATGAAGACAGAGTGCAATACGAGGAAAACATCAATCGCACAGGTTTAATTAGCACTCAATATGGGAGGAGAAAGCATTACCCATACCCAGTTAACATATATAAATAATCTTTGTGCGACTTCGTTGAGGGCAACACAGGTCATTGAAATGGTAGCCGGTACTACATTTCTTGTGAATTAACACTGTGTAAGTGTAAGTAACACTTGTATGCATGTTGTATGTGTACGGGAGTTACTCTGTCTGCTCACTTATGTAAATGGGTTATTGCAAATGCTTCAGAAACTGGAATTTTGGCCTTAGCCCGAATATTGATGGCATGTAAATGTAGTCAGTATGATAAAATAGTATATAATGTGATTATGACAGTCCATTTTGTTTGTTTAACTGTCTTTGACATAGAATCTTGATCTAGATAAAACACTCTTTTCCCAGTGGTCGATACAGGGCCTATTTATGCTGTTTCTCGTTTTAGGAGTCTTAGGACCCATATACAGTCAAACCTCGGTTTTTTCATCCATAATTCGTTCCAGAAGGCTGTTCGAAAACCGAAATTGTTCGAAAACCGAAACCACGCTCTTTTTAAAATAAAAATGTTTATTGAACACGTCTGCTCACAATGGAAAGCAACACGAGGAAGCGTCACTTCCTCGTGTAAGGAAGGCGAGAGGAGTCAAATGGTGCATTCAAGTGCACTCAATTTTTGGTGGAAAACTGAATTGGTCGAGAACCGAGACGTTCGAAAACCGAGGTTTGACTGTAATGGTAATGTACCTCTATGGTAAGGTGCCAGAATTGTGGAGACGGCCAGACAGATTTTCACAAAAGTGTGTTTCCTTCGTACAACAAACATCCACGTTCCAAGAAGAAGAAAAATCTGCTATCTTCAATTTCAGTTTATTTACTGAGATGCAGAGATGAGATTTTTCTTCTGTGATGAATCCATTAGCAGGTTGCACAGTGTTGCACTGCAATAATGTCACGCCAATCGGTGATTAAACGACACGACGGATCAAAAGGTGAACCAAATTGCGGTTTTCGGAAAAATGCTGTGATGTGAGTAAACAAACTGTATATGCAGCAGCTACAGTTGGGCCAATTAGAAATTGCAACGTCAGCTACGAACTTGCCGCTCAGCAATAATGTTGACGGCATTTAGCCCAAGTAACAACACTGTCTATGAAACAGTCTATCAAAAACATCCAGGGGTGTAATTCAAGTAAATGATCACCAGACTGCAGGTCCACAGAGGCAGAGGCATCTCTGAACCTTGAAGAAAAGCTCATAAAAGGAGTCTGCTGTAAATACAAGCTGATACTGTAATGTACTTTTCAGTGCATCTCCAGTTGGCTTCATTTACTGTTTGTTGCAACAAAGGAATGAGTTTAATGGATCTTTTGTTTTGTTTTTCCAGCCGAGCTTTCTCCTGAGCGAATACAACCTTTCATTATAGTTCACGTTCATCTAAACTGTTTTGTGGAATTATCTGACTAGATTAGATGATTTTACAGAGAAAAGAATTGATTTCTGATAAAACATTCAAATCCAATAAAGTACATTTGATTTGACTCCTTTTTTTGGGGTATATTTCAGGCCCTTCCATTGTTTCTGCATTGCACATCTGCAGACTTGCATGCGGACTACAGTTGGGCACGCGGCTCAATTCATAAGGTGCAACATTCCATACACGCATATTGGTCAATGCAAAAGTGAAAAAAGTTTTTTGTAATGTTTAGGATAGTTCACACCAGGAACCTGGCTTTCTTTATAGCCCTGTAATTACGAAATAATTGTAAAGATGGAGACACCGGCAGACCCGACCAGCGTGAAGCAAAACAGGAGTCTGGACTGGACAAGTAGTTGAAAATGGATGGAAGGTAGACACTGACAAGACTGACTTGCTGGACAATCAGATGCAAGATAGACAGGAGTTTGTGTGCCTACCTTTGCCTCAGACGTGGGCTCCAGGTAACATAGCCGATTGCCCAGCCCCTCAGCAGCCAGGCAAAATTTTCGATTCTCTTTCTGGATGCAGGCCACACACTGGAGCACCACTTCATCATCCTGTAAAGACAAAACAGACTTCAATCTGGGTGTGCACTCATGCGGAGCCCGTAGCCACCCCAAATCCTTTGGCCAGGACACTTAGATCCGAGAGCCTGGGATTTTTCATTGGTTCAGAATTGCTCTGGCAGTGCTATCGTGAATGCAAACAGGCAGATGATTTATGACAATGCTAAACTGAAAAGGCATTCAGTGGAGGACTTCCACCAACGTCAAACTGCTATATTTACTGTGGTCAGAGTTGCACAGGGAAAAAATATATGAATTCTTTGACATTACAGTTATCTAACTTGATCCAAAAAAAGACACCGTTTTCTTGAATAAAAGTAATACCACACAATTACAGAATATATTTTTGTGTTTTTATTGAATACAACATTTAAATGTCACATCGCAGGTAAAAAAAATAAAAAATAAATATTGGAATTTAATAACTGGTTGAGTCTGCTTTCGCAGCAATAACCTCAATCAAACCTTCCCTATAGATGCAAATCAGACTAGCACAATGGCCAGCATGAATTTTGGACCATTGCTCTTTCCAAAACTGTTTAACTTCCACAATTATGTCTGGTACAAATCACTCTCATATTCTCATGCCATTGAATCAATATTGGAGCAGTTAAAATATCAACTGAAATGGGATCGCAGCCTCAAGAATCAAAATTGAATTGATTCACAACCCAAAAAATCGAAATGGAATCAAAATCGTGAGGTTTTGGCAACAACAATGCCAGCTTTAATGATCATGTACTGTTTATTTAGTGTTTATCATTTTTCATTGTAATTTTTGTCTTGACTGTTTCATTATTTTAGGGCAAGGTTTTAAAATCTGGTTGCTCCCCTTGACCCAAGATAAACCTATAACAACTAATGCTAAGATCGCAGCAGCTATTCATTTATGCTAGCTAAAAGCTTTTGAAACGGCCGTAGAAGGAAACATTTTACTTTGATTTAAGACACACACCGGTAAATACATGTATTGTAGAGTATTCGTTATATAATATTACTATAATAATCAATATGCTACGTTAATTTGATCCATCTCAAACCCTAATGGAGGGCGCCAAAAGAACACGAAACAACCTCATCTTACTCTACTGCTGTTGCTTCTGTTTGTTTAGACATTTACTGAAGTGGTTCACGTCAGCAGACTATTGGCGTCGTCAAAGAATCATTGAGCAACGCTCTGAATCCTAAACACATTTTCCTAAGAGGATGCGTAATCGTTTCATATTCCTCAAGCGTAGCATGCTATGCTGCGAATCTAACACTGAGCACTCCAGTACACCGCAAAGAGTTAAAGCTTAACATTAAGCAGACAGATTTGTTTTTCTCTCCCTCGACCGGCTAATTGGAAGGTTTTCCTTTCTAAATGTGATGATCAAACACATCCATGGCTGAGCCCACCCAATTTCTTTCAGGCTATTTACACTGTTTGTATGGTGCAAATTAGCTTGAAGCAATTTATTGAGTTTGTAACGTTCAAGGATTAAAAAAAAAAAAAAAAAAGTAATAGCCTGCGTAAATGAATACATCTGTGGTATATTTTGCTTGGACTATATTAGTATTCTAACCGCACGTGATGATTTGTGAGAATTTCTACATTTTTTTTTACTATTTACACTGGCATGTAAATAGCGTAATAATGTTCGACAACATTCATGCAGATGATTGGCATCCCTTGACTGCAGTGCTTCAATTTTCTTCCGCAGTTGCTAAGCACTTGCTGCCAGCTTGATTGCATATCAGTTCAATTATCCCCTTTGCCAAAAGCTACTTCTGCAAAAAAAAAAATCTTTTAAAACAGCAAGCAGGGCCATTGTTGCATAAACGGGATGATAGCGAGTGAAGACTATAAACGCTGAACTCATACTAGTTACTCTTCGCGATAGCAGACTAAGCAGAAATCTGCTGATATGTGGCGTCATGGAACGAGTAAAGGGGGCGGAAGATTGTTGTACAACGGCCAGATGCATTATTTAAAAGAATGTGCTGAGAGCAGAATGCGGTGGTAATAAAGTAACAATATCCATAGGCCTCTACTGTATGTTACAGTGCAGCATGATGAAAAAGTGCAATGAAAGATGCCCCGTGTATCTCTGCCACGCACATTGTGGTTCCTCATTTGTTCATTTGGAAGAGCTGCATGAAAATCGAAAATAAGCCTCGGGGCCCTGATGTGCGTGACACATTTTTTTTTTTTTTTTTTGTCGGCTCTCATCCAGGCCAGTTCAATAAACTGACTCAAATTTATGAGCGTGAGGTTTGATATGACCATAAATATATATACAGTATATATATATATATATATACATATATATACAGGGCTTCATGTGACATTGGGTAATCCCTGCCCCAAATTTTTATATATATATATATATATATATATATATATATATATATATATATAAATTTGGGGCGGGGATATATAAATATAAAAATATATATATATATATATATATATATATATATATATATATAAATTTGGGGCGGGGGGGGATTACTGTATTTGCACAATGTCACATGAAGCATTTTCTTATATAAAAGTTATATACAACTTTTTTATATAAAAGTTATATCCAACTTTTATATAAAAATTGTCATATATAAAAATTGTCATTTTTGTCATTACTTTTTTATGGAAATAAGCTCAATAAGAGTTCAGGGGATTGCCACAATTTGCCAAATATCTGAAAATTGTGCCTCAACTGTGTAAAGTGCAACAACAAGGACCAAAAAGAGATTGGAACCCCAAAGGCGTTTGACTTCATCTTGTGACATTAACATCGGCGTGAGACCGAATGCCCTCTCTCAAATTGAAAAAAAAAAAAAAAAGATTGAGCTCACTGATATAAATGTTATTTGAAGACCCACAGCTCTGTAATTTCATCAAAGAGAATAATCGCATTATCTTAAAAGAATGTTAGGTTTGAGTTGAGTCTCCAAAGGGCACCTTGAGATTGAATTTGACTCGGTTATGATATTACCTCACCTCACACACACACACACTCCCTTATTCCTTTGTTCTGTGTCAATCTATAATCCTGTCATCTCCATTGCGTGCATACTGCAACAACACTGTAAAATCCATTTACCTCTGAGACCTGTGTGAGTAGCTCAAAAGCATATCAATGAGCACTGCCATCTTTGCGTTTTCCTGGTTTGGACCAATCGCGCTCTTGGATGCATGGGGAAAAGACAACATTGGGGGACTTTTTTTGCATACTGACTGGAGGGCTTATTGAACGTCTCTCCACAAATACTCTAAGCCAATCACTAAAGATGGACTCTCAGAAAGGCATCGTAAGGGCTAACTTGGGCCAGAGCCCGCCAAAGCTCAGCTCCCTCTTTTTGTATGTAACACACGTCCTGGCAAAGTGCAGCACCGTCTACTTCTACCTGCTGTCACTTGATGCAACCAAATATCCCGTGAAAGTCAAAATGGAGCATGAATGACGCGTTTGAGTCTGATTTACATTGTGGCGGAGCGGTACCAAATTTCACAGATCCTTGTTTGTATTTTCATTCTTTTATTATTGCTCTTGATCTTTGGTTTCACGTAATTGGAATCTTGGCATTTCTCAGGCACTTTGGTACATTTCTCAGATTAGAATTTGAATTTGCAAAACGGTAAATATATCATGGTTCCCCTGCAAAAGCCATTTTCTTTCTCCAAAAAGAAAAAAAAAAAAGTACAGTCAATCTTTAGTTTTCGAACGTCTTGGTTCTCGACCAATTCGGTTTTCGATCAAAAATTTTGAGTTTTTTATGCCTCGGATGACGAACACATTTCGGTTCTCGAACAAACTGAGCGCACTTGAATGCACCAATTGACTCTTCTCGCCTTCCTTACACGAGGAAGTGACGCTTTTCATTGTGTTTCAGTAGACATTTTTATTTTAAAAAGAGCGTGGTTTCGATTTTCGAACAGCCTTCTGGAACGGATTATGGACGAAAACTGAGGTTTGACTGTACAGTAATTTTTGCACTGGAAAACGCTTCGGAGTATAAGGTGCACCTTCAATGAATGGCCATTTTAAAACTGTTTTCATATATAGGGTGCACCGCATTATAAGGCACAGAATGGAAGCTACAATCGTGGCTGGGGTTGCATAATACATCCACTCGATGGAGGTACGCTAAAGGGAATACAATACAATACAATTCGACACAATACAACTTTATTTATATTGCGTTTTCACAACTGGAATTAAGCACTTTACAGAACATATAAAATATTACATCCAAGAAATCTGAATATTGATCCATATATAAGGCGTATCGGATTATAAGGCGCACTGTCGGCTTTTGAGAAAATGCAAAACTTTTAGGTGCGCCTTATAGTGCGGAAAATACGGTGAGCGTGAACATGCTTCGACACCCGTCATGCCTCAGTGCCAACGTAAAAATGTACTCCCCAATTGTGGCTAAGAGGACAACTTCACCAAGGGCCCACTGCCAGCCAACGACAGCGTACATAGGCCGACTCACGTGCCGACACTTTGTACTCGACAGAATGCTACAGCTGGAGAACAAAATGCAGCTGGCCAGCAGTTTCACCTGTCGTTTTCTCCACTCACACGCGGTCACTCATGCAGTGTGAGCATACTCTACGAGGAAGGACCTTTAGTCCGCTGTTTGAAGCTCGGAAAAGGGAGGACAAACTTCAGACTACTACTACATGAGACATTGGGAACAGAATAAAACCCTCGCAACCTACTTTGGACACCTGTTAAAATGACATGTTTTGTTTTGTTAATTGGTTCCACGGCAAGCTAATTATTTTACCGAGTTGACGCAGCTATCACAATCCCGCCTACACGCCCCCTTGATAGAAACACAAGCCAGATCAAGGTTTAATGAAGTTGAAGTTACGCGAACGGAATGAAAGCACTTTTCCATTCAGTGTAAAAGTGGCACTGGGGCATCTGAAGGGAAAGTTTCTAAAAGGGCACTTTAAGTGAACTTTTAATGACGACTAAACCCCCTGCCTGGTCTACAGTACGAAATCGCTGGAGGAGATGAGACTGTTCCACTGCACCTCGCAACGTTGCTTCTCCTCCACAGTGGTAGCTTTAATTTAATTTGGTAAGCATTTTTTTTTTGTCATCGGGGTGCTTTAGGCCTTCAGTCTTTTACACTAAAAGGGAAAATACAGGAAGAAACACCTCTCGAAAAAGGATTGTGCTACGCAATCAGATGCCTGAACAATGAGTAATGTATTTTACCGACACGATGTTGATGGCATTCGGGGGATGTGGCAGGATTTTAGAAGGGGTTTGTAGTTGGCGGGAAGGAGGAACAAACAACAACCCCCTACTCCGGTCCCTCATTTGCCAAGGGAATTGAGACTCTTTGTGAAACATGTTGTATTTTTAGGTGAAAAAGCTTCTTGGAGGCCCAGTGGGGGAGTCGCACAAGCAACGTATTTCTTGCACCGTGTACACAAAGCAAATTCCGGTACTTCAGTTTTCAAGCAAAATAACAAAGGGCAGCGATTGGAAACCATTTTTGATGCCTCTTGTGCTATTGTGTGAATCTTTAAGGGACATATGGCATTCACATGCAGTTTCTCCAGACATTTTTTTTGGTCTTTTTTTTCTGTGTTTTTGTTTTGTTGATGTTTTTTTTTTACTTTTTACTCTGGCATGGTTGAAGATGTCATGGTTCTGTTCCGTTTGTGACCAACAGGTGGCACTGGAGGGCTTCTCCTCCAGCTTTGCACCTGTGGGTCATCTTGTCATTAGCTCTTTTCTGTTAAAAGGACTGCCACGTCCACCACGGTTCGTCACATTGTTGTGTTACTGTCATAGTTTTGTTTTGTTTCCGCTGCTGTCACGTTGTTTTGTTTCTCATAGTGGTATGTTTTGGTATTACTTTAAGTTATTGAGTTTTTCAGGACTTTGTTCGTGTCATTGATTTTGTATGGGGTCAATATATGACCACCGCTGCTTTCACTTGGATGAGTAACTTTTCAAGGAAATACAATTCTTCTCATGTGTTGTCATGCGCAAGTACCTAATGAAGTGTCCCTTGATTTTCCTGCCTCACACTGGGGAATTCATGCTTAAAACCCTGGAGAACCCAAGAACCTTTTTCTTCTTTGGAAAATGATGAATTATACATTAAATGCCTGCTATATGTTCACTGAACACCAAAATATGCTTTTTTTAAAAATAATATTCAATGCCTTAATCCTAATTTAGGATTGGGCCAAATTTGACCCTTTGGGATTTAAGGGTAGCATTTGAGTAGCAGAATTTATAGGGGCCAAATTTGACCCCGTGGGTTCCCCAGAGTTAAGCTGTGGCATATGTTATTCAATGCATTTTTTTTAATAATGAGGTCAGGCTGATTATTTGATAGAAAAATGTATACAGGAACTGATTATTTGAAGTGTTATCATTTTGCCAGGAAACGCCCTGTTTTTGACATGTCTAACGTACATTTCATGAATGGCCTTTTAAAGCGTGTCTTGACTCCAACTCTTCTTCCACATGTATCAGTGCAGCTTTACGTGCTGGGGGGGGGAGGGGGCTGGAGACTGACTTACAGCTGAGACACTGTTATGTCAAGCTTATTTGCTCAGGGACTGTGGCGATACGCAGGTGAAGAGTTCACGTGTCAACTCTAAAGCGCAGCTGAGACTCTTTACAAAAGAATCAGAGGAGAGAATGTTAGACCATGGAAAACAGGACACTGGGAAAACATTCTGCGACAACTGACAATTCTTTGGAATGGCTACTCAAGGCTTATGACAAAAACGTCAGATGTCAAGCACGACGTATTTCATCAAAAATGGTCTGATTTTTAAAAAATATCCATCCTGAAGAGGTTCTTTTGTGTCACTTTTCAGTTTAGTTTTGGGGGGTTTTCAGGCACTTCTACCAGTTGAATCAATTTCAAAACATGCTTCGGTGGGAAAAAAAAAAAAAAAACTTGCCAGAAGCATAAAGACAGAGAAGCATTTTGTGTCAGGAGCTGAATTGAGCCTCAGCGAAACTTCCATCTTCTCCTACGATGGAAGGCAACATTGCTGCAGTTAACACGCCTCTAAATGGCTTACTCGGGGCACAACGAGAAGAAAGAACATTAGCGGAAGTGATGCATGTGGGAGAATGATTCACAAGCGCAGCCAAAAGAGGGAAGACTTTTAATGAATAAAATGCGACACGCTGACATTGTTTCTGTGGTAACGTGGCTTTCGCTTGCACGGTTTGCTCTTCCTCTTGAGAGAGAGAGGAAGGATAACAGAATGTTCTTCCTCCATGCATGTAATGAGGAATTGTCTTCAATAGTTAAGATATGGTCAGACCAACCCCATCATTTCTAGCTTGTGACATCCACTTTTTTTTAATCAGGCTATACTTTGCTAAATTTGGATGCACCTGCAGGATTATTTTACAGTTTGAGTCCCAAGGACTCGCTGATCAGAAAAGTATGAGTCCCATTATGCATTTAGAGAGTCCCAAATTTCGAATTCTGAAATGGTCTATTTATTCAATTGTATATGATAATAACATAAACAACAACAATATACATTGATAATAGGTTTATTTCTTATAAACAAATGCTGCAAAAATTATAATAATTCAGGCATACAAGATTTGCTGAGAAATAGGTTCTTATTTCCTCCCATGGTTCAGTCTTTGAGTTCATAAATTCTCCTCTCTTTACTCTGCTTCCATGGTTGCAAGGCTTTCTCAAAGTCAACTTATCATCGCAAAAAACTATCCAACTTTAGCCGCTTCCTCTGTGATACCTCCGCAATAAACTTTGGCAGCACTTGTTCGCAACACTTTAACGTTACACAACTTGGCAATCGTCTGCCGATCTCGCCGATCTCGCCAATCTCGTCTCGCGAGAACGGAAATCTCGTCACGCGAGATTACTTCACGCGAGATCAAAACAACAATGGCGGCGATTGTCAAACTGTGATCGTTGCTGGAAAAAAAAGATGTACCGTAATTTTTGTTTTGACTGAGAAATTTCCTTGCGTCCCAAAAACACACATTATTTGGAACTGTGCGTCCTGCGGGAAAATAATGCGTCTCGGACGCGGGACACAGAGGTAACGAGATGGCTGCACCTGGACTGTATTTATCATTCAGTATACAACCAATGACGGCAATGAGTCAAGTAATGAGGACACATCACAGGACTTGTATCAGAGGCACAACCTCGACACAAAAAGATTAACAGAGGGAAGCTTCCTTCACTGCCTTGTTAAATATTCACACTCTGACACACAGGATCAATCAGGGCTGCTTACTGCATGCTACTGACACTATTGCGGATATTTCTTCATTTGGTGGCACGATCAATAGCTCATTACAGCAGCTTTACGCAGGCATATCTGTGGGTTTGCCCGCTACTTCTGTTCACTCTACCTCACAGGCCAATTTTATCTGTGGGACTTCATCAGGCAAAGGAGGAAAATTGCCCCCCGCTGAACGCCACGATCTTAACAAACCAACTTTGTTGAGCAGAACACCATAGATAACAAATTTGTCTGGAGTGATGAAAAATGAGGGACATGAGGAAAATCAATGGTGCTGTCACCTCGGAGGTGGCATTCTTCTGTATTTTACAATGCCGACAGCTTTACATTTTGAGGAGGTTTAAACGAGCATTTACAATTTCATTTCCCTACGTGGCCCTGAAGTGCAAAACGCAACCAGTAGGTATGAAAAACAACAACAACAATAAAAAGCGAAACACAAGAGTGAATTTTTAAAAATACAAAACAAATCAATAAACAAGACAAAAAGCTAACTTTACAGCAAATTAAAAAAACACACCAAAACATAACTTTAAAAAAACTAAACAACATAAAATCGAAGAACACAAAAACAAATAATTAACAACAACAAAAAATTGTCATCTTTGTTCACTGACTGGACCTGGTGAGGTGCACACTTTGTATATATTTTTACCTCAAGCTTTGCAATTTCATCCACAGTCCATATGAAATTATACATTTAGTGAAGTATTGTTCCATAACACAATATATCCATCCACCCATCCATTTCCTGACCCGCTTATCCCACAAAGGGTCACAATATATGTGTACTTTATATACTGTATTTCTGGCTTGGTGGCAGTGTTGCAATCCTCATAGTTTAAAACTAGGAAATATATGTTCAGCTATCAGCGCGCTACGGCACCAGTGATGAACAGAGTTTTTTTATTAGTTTTTGCTTTTTTTCATTTGCAGTTGTGTTTTTGTTGTTGTTGTTGTGTTAATTAATGTTTCATTCAAGCAATGTCGGTTGGTCATGAGACTAATCAATGATCATTTTTTTTGGATCAGCACCGAAATGGCGGACATCCCAATCGTAATGGCATCTCTCCTTATTTCATTAGATGCAGAGCTACACGACGCTACAGAACTTCGCTGGTAAAACTCTGAGCCAGCGTGCGGCTTAATATACGAGCAGCGCTCTCACAGGAACTGACGCATCGCTATTTCAATCATTAGATAACATCTTCAGGACATCAACATCGGCAGCTCCATTTTGCGGCAATACATTTGTACACGTGCAAGTGATATTTCAAATCAACATGAGGAAACAATGACGCCGTGAATGATTGTAAAAAGTCGGTGCCAGAAGACACGCTTTGAAGTCATCAAGCATGATTTTCGACCTCAAATCAAATGTTTTCAGTGTATTTGTATACAATGGCACTGCATAGCTCATGTCATTAACATGCAAACAGCGGGTCGAGGTGGATTTGCTGGGAGGGGCGGAAAATACTGTTTTCGATGGAAGAAAATTGGGAGCGAATGGGAAACAACTGCATTTTCAAAAAAGAAGGGAAAAAAATATTTCACGATAAACACAGATTTTTTTTTTTCTTGGTGTGGCTCATGAATATTTCCTCCATTTTTCCTTCCTCCGTGGTTCTGCACAGACGATCATCTCCTAAATGCATAGTGAGCCCGGGGTGCCTTCATATAAACAGGCCGAGCGCTGCCACAGCACGTTGGTCACAGAGCCAGCGTGGCCTTTTCAAAGTAACTCCACCCACTTAGACTGATAAATAAGTTGCCAAAATGTTATATGCGCCTTGCAGGGATGCCTCCACCAATGAGGCTATGTTTGTTTGTGCACTTATCATCGCATGGCATGCTCTTCCGAATCCCTCCTCTTGCTTCCTACCGTGTCCACTCTAATGACACGGCACACAGTGAGCTCCCAATTCATTTAGAGAACTACTCGTGGATAATAAGCAGTCTGACCATTAGCTGATGTTCCATTCATATGATTCTTTGCTCATTATGAAGCCAATGTTGGTGGATCTTAGGGCGACTCCAATTCGAAAACAGGATTTAGGCAAGTTCCCGTGGCATGTACTAAGCAGCCTTATAAGAAGCCCCCGGACATTAACACATTATTCATTGCCAGCCCATGGTAAACTAGTGGACCTTTTGACTTCTATAGCCGTCAATGGCAGTGAATGAGTTAAACAATTTGGAGGATGCAAAGTCTCATGGCTCACAATCAACACTGCTCCTCTTCCTGTCAACATCAAATTACCCACCGCCGACTCAACTTCAGCCGTTGCCTCACTACTTTTTCTCTCCTCCCACAGAGTTGGCTTTATAGGCGGCAGTCCGGCAGGGGTAATTTCTGCTGCCACTCCAGGGAAATTACTTTCTGTTGTTAGAGAAGAAGCATTTTCCAAACTGCTTTATCAAGCGCTTTGACTCCAATAACAGATGACATTTGGATGCCTGGAAGGAACATAGGGCCTCCATAACCAGGCAACCCAAAGTAGGGACTTAACTGCAGGGCACATTCAGTCTCCTTCATGTGTGTACTCATGCTGCTTTGTTTGTACAAACTTACATGTACCCATGTTAAGCATTCATTTCTGCAGGAATGAGCTGTGAATTGAGCACCTACGCTACATAAACGTGTGTGTGGGTTTGTGTGTGTGTGTGTTCTTGTACTTCTGACATTGTGAGGACCGGCATGAGTTTTTAACCAACAGAGTGAGGACATTTTGACGAAGTGAGGACATTTTGGCCGGTCCTCACTTTGACACCCTCAAAATCAACTCCTAAGTATGTGTGTGTGTGTGTGTGTGTGTGTGTGTGTGTGTGTGTGTGTGCGTGTGTGCGTGTCCACGTTATGCTTGGACTGATGAATAATATCTGTACTATGTTCTGCTGTGGCACGTCTGGTGCAGCCTGACTGCACCACAAATCTCCACATTTGCATTCACCGCACACACATGCACACCAAGCTTATTCACTGACCTAAAAGTACCAAATCCAAAAATAGGCTCGCCTATTAAAAAAATAAATAAATAATGCAATTATGAAATGATGCCATTGACATTCTCTTCCAGAAAAGAAGAGCAATGGCGCAGAAATGTCAGCTCCTTTTAGTAGCAGGAAGCGTGTTGATTTGGTGACCTCTACGCACTGCGGTTAAAAGGTTGAGCGGTTGTGGGGACACATGAGCAGAGGGTATCAGATGACAGTGAATGAGACAAAGGAACATTTTCAAAGATCAGTGCTGTTCTTGGGGGAAGAAAGTACTTCAACTACACATTCAAGACTCCATCACTTACAGTACGTATAAGTGGTTCAAAATAGGGCCATGTTTCTCGGATCCCTGTTGACATCTTCCTCTTGATGATTCATTAAAAAAAAAAAAAAAATTAATTGGTATGTAAACTGAGATGACAAAGACGTACAGTAAGAACCCTTTGTTATTTGAATTTAATGGAAATCAGCAGCCTCCGTGCTTGCTACACTTCCAATATATCATCTCCTACTGCCTTGGGGGTCTATCAGGATTTCTTTTCAGACAACACTTGATTCTGTTTGAATTTGACCACAAATGGGCACATTATGTCATCATCTATTTTTGCCAACAGTATTCCTGTTTCTTTAAACTGCCCCCAAGGCAGCCTACGCTGCATATCACATTGAACCCGAGTCTCCCTTGTCTGTCCTTATCATAATGATCAGAAATAACAATGAACATTGAATCTTGCTACGGCTAGCTACATGAACTCATGCTGCCGTTGCTGCACCGACCAAGCCTGGAGCAACTGTCTGCTCCCACTGCCATGGCCCCACATTTAAATACATTCACTGGTCATAAGATTAGGTACACCGGAAAAAAATCTTCAAGGATCCAGAAGACTACCGCTATCTCAAATAATGCCTTTACAAACGAGATACAGTAATCCCTCGCTCTAACGCGGTTCACTTTCCGCGGCTTCACTGTTTCACGGATTTTTTTTTTGTGCAGTTTTTTAATGCTTTTCACCCTTTAAATCAGAACGCGTCGGCGGGGCCGTGTGTCAACAGTACAGTATTTCCAAAAACTATGATAGTTATTTGTTGAAAACGTTTGTTTTTCTTGTAATTGGGCCTGAAAACAGGGTTTGGTCTTTGATTTCATTGTAGATATAGTTAATTACAGTGTAATAACTGTAAAAAAAAAAAAAAAGCTCACTACTTTACGGATTTCACTTATCACTGGTTCTTTTTGGAATGTAACCCCGCGATAAACGAGGGATTACTGTGTCATATATATATATATATTGTAGTTGTCTTGTTGTGCTAATAAACATGCATTGCATAATTAAAAATAATTGTAATATTTTTCCCCTCTGATTCTTTGCTGAAAAAAGTACAGTATCACAAAACATTTCAAACTCCTAACCGTATAATGTCCAGTATGTTCTACACACTGATTTTAAATCCGTATTTACCCGCCAGTGTCATTCAAAACTGAATAAGATTATCCTTCCAAGGGCAGATTTTTGTGACTACTCCTGAAAGAACTGTTGGCTACTAGCATATCAAATCTTGTGGTTGTGAGCGTACAGAATATAGCGCAAGCATGTACCATAGTTCATCTTTCATAACGAGGGTTTTGCCTTAAGGAGACACTGTAACTATGCTGCCAAAAAAAAAAAAAAGATTTAAAATACAGTATTATGAGCTTGATGGACTTGTTCCCAAACTTATTCATTCAAAGACTGCATAGTGGATTTATGCATAGCACAGTAATAACTAAGATGTTTCACAAACAATACGGCACTATTAACACCGTTTTTAAGATGTGTACAAGGCTCGAGCAGTTTCTTTATGGTTATGACTGAAACAAAAACGCCCCACACGATGGGCACTTGATTGAGACAGAAAACAACCTCCTTTGCACGGGAGGAGGATAACATTTCGACAAAGACAAGTCTGCAGAGCAGCACATCAGCAAACGTGTACAGTACTCACAGTTCTGAGAAACTGAATCTCATCCTCTCCTTCCCCACCTTCAGCCATGGCTGCAAGTGAGCCCGCTCAGGCGCTGGCTCCTTTTTCCTGGTCGACGTGAGCATACAGTTAATCCACGGTCATACAGCGGCGAGACTGCCGGCCAAATCCCGGTGCTCAAGACTCCTTCACCGGTGGCCCCGGGGGGCGGGTGGGGAGGGCGGAGGACATGGAGTGTGTGCAGAGAGGATGCTGATGCTCAAAATGATGCTGATGCTGATGCTGGTTTGGGCGACCGTGGACACGGCGTGGCGTGGAAACAAGGAGAAGCAGAGACAAATGAGCGACGTCGCCTTCAGATGCCAATGCGGGAATGTTTTTACCTTGACAAACAGCAAGACTAACAATCGGCGTTCTTTTTGTTTCTTCGATACCGTTGCTCTCGGAAAGCTTGCAAAATGGACCTTGAAAGCCAGCACATTATCGCGTCAGCTTCCATTTCCCAGCTCAGACGAGCAACACGTCTAAACAATCAATGTTTGGTCCACAGCAGTATGCGCGATCGTAAAACAAGAAAACGTTCTAAAAAAAAAAAACGACCCCATCACCAACAAAGATTTCAGCTCACTAAAATTCACACGTCTGTGATTTTAACAATGGAAAATATAATATCGATCACTGATAGTGAAGTCGTGTGTGAAGACTGTATTTCTGCTCTCAATGAAGGAGATTTTTTTTATTAAATCCAATGCTGCCCTCTAGTGTAAGAGTAGTGACTTACAACGCTACAAAGAATTTGCACCCCCAACATCATTGTTTGTAGCGTTGAACCATCAGGCCGTTTCTGCTGGTGTAAAAAAAGGCCAGAAATTCGAATGGGTTTTTTTTCAATTAAATTGGATTAATGTATTCATTTTTTGCATCCCCATGGCATTGAAAACTGGCTGCAAATTGTCCGGATTACAGCCAATTGAAAAAAAAAAAAAAGACTGTCTTTTAACCAAATCTTCTCAAGAAACAATTGGCCATTGGATTGCTGTCTTTTAGGTGATGTTTCCATTTCATAGTCAAAGTTGCAAACTTGAATAAAACTAATTTAAATTCAGTGGTCATTTGATAACTCACTGAAGTGAGCAATTCCTTGTGTGTCCTAATCGCCTCCAGTTACTGGAAACTCAACAATAAAACACTGGACCATAACCTCCTCAGGCTGAAAAAAAAATAATAATCACAGTCAATCACTCACTGTAAAGAGTTTTCATTGTCAAAAAAGGTGATATGGCTACTTTCCTTCTTTATAGCCAAGATAGCGATATCGCTGCAAATTGAAACGGACTCTTTAATAAAAAGCACTTTTGGCAACATCTTCCTGCAGCAGAGAGTCAATGACAAATTGGTTTGACCTGAAATAGATTACGTGTGTCATTCTCATGATGTACCGCATCTGCTATACAGGTGTGTGTCAATAAATTACATTTTTGAATAGTTCATTTATTCATTAGTGAAATTTTACAACTGAAACTCATGTGAGTACACATCTGAAAATATTTTTCAAAAAAATGAAAACTCATTTTAATTGTTAGGTAATATTTTTGATTCCTTAAAATGGTGAATGTTTATGTTTTTTCTTATTTTCTGGAAGGTATGATTAAAATGATAATATTCCTGGATAAAAACAATCATTTAATAACAATTTCACTGTGAGTAGTGAATCTCTCAATTCCATATTTTGACTTCAACGACTGAAATAAATTAAAATTCCCAGCTTATTCTTTTTATTTCTTCATATAGCTATGCATCCATATATCAGATTTTGTCAGCCACTCATTTTAGATTCAAAAGTAAATATCCAAACTATAACATGCATATGTTGCTTATATATACCTTATCATACAAGTCATGCAGTCCTATTAATCGATACTAGATTAAATTATGATTTAATAAACCATGGCGGCCCGGTAGTCGAGTGCTTAGCACGTCGACTTCACAGTGCAGAGGTACCTTGTTCATTCCAGCTCCGGCCTTCCTGTCAGGAGTTTGCATGTTCTCCATGTGGGTTTTCTCCGGGTACTCCGGTTTCCTCCCACATTCCAAAAACATGCATGGCAGGCTGATTGGACACTCCAAATTGGCCCTCGGTGTGAGTGTGAATGCGAGTGGTTGTTTGTTTCTGTGTGTGTCCTGCGATTGGCTGGCAACCGGTTCAGGGTGTCCTCAGCCTACTACCCGAAGACAGCTGGGATAGGCTCCGCGACCCCAGTGAGGATAAAGCGGATTGGAAAATGGATGGATGGATAAATAAACCATTTGAAAAATGAATCCAAATAGTCCCTGAAAGATCCACTACCATATTTCTCCACTGGATGTCACTGTTTAGCTTTACTGTTGTAAAAAAAAAAAATGATGGGGACAAAAGAGAAACATAATCCACATGTTTTCACGATATAAGCGTGTTAGCTCAAATTGTAAGGAACACTAAAAGGTTGAACCATGTGACTGTAACACATCATCATTAGCTGTCGATAGCTCGCTCGTTCTGCCTGCGAGTTGCAGCCGCACTGGCTCAAAATATTTGGAAACAAGGCTTTGAAAATAAACCAATCACATCACAGTTGGCAGTGCAAATCTTATTGGATCCGAGTCTTGTCAATCATCGAAGAACAGCCCAGTAAATCCGCGGTGAGTCCTTGTGGCTGGCTGCAAGGCTCCAACACATACATGGCCAAAAAAAAAAAAGCATTCATTGCAAGTGAATCGGGTAAGTAAATTTCTGTTGTGTTTTAATTAACGAGGTGTCCTGATTTAACTTACTGCCGGTGCACTTGCACATTGCGCACTTTGCTCTTCCATTGTGGACCGCAAACTCAAGATGATGTATATTTGGTTTGGACATCTTAACAGTATTGTGTGTGTGCATTTTGCAGTGAATATTGCGCAATAATCCTGAATTGAATCGGTGAGCAGCGCCACAAACAAGAGACAAAGTATTCGAACGGTGTTAAGGAAATGCATGTACCGGTACTCTCGTTTATTGCAAGGTGACGTAAACACCAAAGGATTGGGATGTACACAGGAGAGGTGTTAAAACTTGTCAATCGCTGGTAAAAATGGAGAAAAAAAACGTTCACGGTTTACTGAAAACGGGGAATGAAAAGAAACACGAGTAAAATGAAGATAATGTGTCATTAAACATTTACCCTATGTGCCATCTCGTTAATGTGAGATCATGTCAAAGGAGAAAAGGGACGTCATGCGGGGCTTTATGATTCTACACATTTAAGCCACTGACTTTGACCTCAGGAATTATTTTTTTTTTCATTCACGCAACATGACAAGTTCTAAACTGTATTTAAATTCAAAACTGTATTTAATGTGCTGCTAATCATGGAACGGTCTAAAAAAAAAATGGCCGTCCATAAATGTCACAATTGTTTATGTCTTCATGTGTTTTTCATGTATTTAGTCAAATGCATTGCTGTTTATTCTGTAACAGTGTTAGGATGGGGCCCATACGGTGAGCAGTCAAATCCATCGGCAGGTGGATCGCCTCCTGCGTGATCTTTGGTGAACAACATGTCACCCACCCATCATGGAGGGAACACACACCGTTTTACTTCTCTATATGCCCATCCGTGAGCTCAGCAACACCAGCCTATATTTCCCTAAACGGACGGTCCCAAGCTTCAAGTACAAGAGTCGCACCGCTCCCTCCGCCGGGACTTGTAATGACCATGACTGTGGAAATGAGGATCTCGCTGCGTCCAAACAAAGAGTCCAGTCTTCCAACTCCTTGGGCAAACCCCTCGGCTACCAGCGGGCAACAAAGACGGCTGTCGCAGAGCTCTCCTTGCTGGCTGCAGAGCACCACCAATTACTGGTCGATCTCTTATCCTTGTGCAGGAATTGTGCCAACAAAGTCAAGATGGGTAACCAGGACGGGAAAATGCGGGATTACACCGAGGGGCAGAAGGTTGATCCTGGAGGTGAGGTTGTCTGCAGTAGCAATTTAAGTTCTCTTGAGCAAACAGCAACAAAGAGCCGGAAGATGAAGATGAAGGAAGGCAAGCGGATCGAGAGTCCAGAGTATTCCCTGCACTGTCAGATGAAGACGGACGTTTCAAATGGAACTCCATCCTTTAATCTTCCTGCTAGGAATAGTGTAAACACAGCCTCCACAAAGGATGAGACTCCTTCGACATCATCATCTCTCCATGAGTCTCACAGTTTTTTTGTTAATCCGGTCCTGCCCAAGGAGGAACCATTTCGAGAGAGCTGGGATTTTATTGAGAGCAACCAGAGGTTCGACTCAGACGTGGATTTCTGCAATGACTTCTCAGAGTATGACAGTGAGCAAGGTTTTGAATCGGCCTCTTGCAGTCTGATGGAAGGCCTGACCCGAAAGGAAAGCGGCACTAGCCTTCGGCCTGTCAAGAAATTTCCACCAGAGCACGCGACGGTCAAGTCCACTCAGCAGCTGCAAGGTGAAGCCAACCAGAGGGAAAGAGGGGTGCGCTTGGTCGTTAAAGTGCAGGATTTGGAGGGGAAAGTACAACGTGTCAGTCACACAAGCCCGGATGGGTCAGGGTCTTCTGATTCGTACCCAGGAACCAGCACATACACAAAGAAGTATGGACAATCGAGAGAATTAAGCAAAGAGACTCATGTTAGAGTCAGCCGAGAAAAACCTTTGCCGCTTTCCCATCCCCATGAACTCCGACCCTTAGCTAAAGCTCGCACGAAGAGCCCATCTTCGCCTTCTCTCGCTGGCGTCTTCAACACATCCTTCCCTGCCTCCAACAGTCTCCAAAGCATGTCGCCGTCCCCATCACCGAGCCCCAAGCTCAACCATCGCATCGTGCTGCTCTCAGATCAAGACGTAGACCATGATCGGGACAGCAACAGCAACGCGGACGAGCCCAAACTCTTCGCCGAGGTCACCGACAAGAATGGCAACCGGCGAACCGTCGCGCATCTGGATTTGGATTTCAGCAGACGGCCGAGCAACTCCGGAAAATGGAATTCTTCTGGCAACTCCACAACCACAGGTGAGCTATTTGAAATACCCGCTCGGAACACGTGCATTTCCATCATGAAATCTTGATGTTCATGTTGAGATTGAATGTTTCATCATTTTCAGGATTTTAGACAGAGCTAATCTGATTAGACTCATTCAGTAGCAGCCAATTCTGGACCAAGTCTGAAAAGACGTTTAAAAACGTCTTTGGGAGTGAATGAGTTAAGCACTCTTAAAAGTTCTCATTTCCTCTCGATCTTCATGTTGAGATTGAATTTAATAATTTTCAGGATTTTAGACAGAGCTAATCTGATTAAACTCATTCAGTAACAGCCAATTCTGGACCAAGTCTGAAAAGACGTTTAGAAACGTCTTTGGGAGTGAATGAGTTAAATACTAAGTTCTCATTTCCTCTCAGTTTCTACTCAAATTTTTTACTTTGTCCCTTCCAGCTTTTAGGCTATCATTTCTTTTGATCTCATTCGAGGATGTGTCAGTGGTCTGTTTTCTTCTTTCAACAATGACATGTGACATCCCCTACAAATTAAAAGCTACCCAGCAGAGTTATACAAAGAGCAAAGCGGGCTCTGAGAATAATTTGGTTGATGATCCCTTTTTAACTCTCTAAGCACTGCAGCCAAGTCGGAGATTAGTGTCTCTGATCAAAGGCTCAAACTTGACGCAAACCTCCACCTGACCGACCATGGTTCTCATGAGCACTGCGCTAACTGAAGCATTGCCAATTTACTGCCAGAGGCTTCTAAACTCACAACCCCCACTCTCTACAAAACGCCCACAGTAAGAGGAAACTGACAAAGGGTCACCGGCAGGTATGAAAAAGGATTATAATGACCTTCTTTTGTAAAACATTTTATTGGAAATTCTTCTCCCGTGTGTTTCATGCTAGCTCCTGCATTTGCAGTTTCCTCACGACAGCTTTTCTTTTTATTTTCATAGCCTGTCTTTTTTGTTTTTGTATTTTTATTCTAGCACTCAGCTCCGGTACCTATCAGTACTTAAAATGAGGAGCCAAAGCTCAATGATGAAAAGGCTCTAAACCTCATGGTTTAAACCACTTAGGGGCAGCAGTGAAGGGCATGTTGACTTAGTCTCACCTTGAAGTGTCATGGCGTTTTATTTTTTTTATGTTTATTTATTTGTTTTTTTTGCAACCAGTAAAAATGTGAACTGATTAGCTTGAGAGGAGACAACAAATCAAATTTAACAATCATGCAGTATTTTTACGCGGCTGCATGAAGGGTATCACGTCCCAAAAATGTCCCTCTTCCAATGTGCAACAACTTTTTTCACTTTTAATTTTTTTTCACTTTCAACCCCTCAAAATGTTCAGTGGGAATTGGCCAAGACATAGATATACATCCTATGCAAAATTTCAGCTTCGTGGAGTTATTTTTCACTGTTTTGTCTGTGTTGTCCATTTGTCCAACAGTCCAAAATCGTCCAAAGTGTCCGAAATGTCCAATTTTGGGATAATTACTGCATGGTGGTTAAAATCGACTTAAATGCTCCAAAGGGTTCGATATTCACGGCGCATTATATTTCAAAACATTTGCCGCACTAGAGGAGAGATTATGACTTGTCGTGGGTTTAATCAAATCTATCCATCCTTCTTTGTCCAATTAACTTGCCAGACTCCATTTAGTCCTGTCTCTTCACTTTAGTCCTCCCGCTTTAATACCTGACATATTTGATGTCTGTCGTCAAGCAGTTTTTTTCTGATCAGATTATCCCGTACGTTCCAGCAAGGTCACATGAATCTGAGCCGTGCAAGATGTCATTCAACATAATGTGGGCTGCCTTGCAACATTGTTAGGCCACTGAGAACAAGGGTCAGCTCTTTTCAGCTAATGAAATGGACTTTGCCAAACACAAGCTAAGAATGTGCCCCCTTTTTTTTTCTTCCCATATGTCTCACGCAGCTGCAGAGAAATACAGCCCAAAGTTATCTCTCTGTAACCCCCGCAGCATCTTGGTATATCGTCATTACAACCGGATCTATTGTGTGTCTGCTCGGCTTTAAATATACATTTACCAGTGAAGCGAAATAAGGTTAACCAAATTGTCTGTGCCTCAGTTGGTAGGCTGTCAATCCCAATAAAGACACTCTTTAATATTCCTCCATTTTATGCTTCCCATTTGCCACCGCAATTGTATTTCAAATGAAAAATGATGTGTCGGAGCTCTCGGGGTTAGTCTGCTTTTCTGCTTTTGACTCTCAGAGAAGCATCGACCTTTTCTCTGTGGTTCCAGTGTCCGTATGCAGAGCAATCAGTCAATCGGTCTGTCTTTCACAGCAAATGTGTGGTGAAACCAGCTCAATGATTTATAATACGCCTTGCATTTCTCATGATTTATACAAAAGCAGTGGAAGAGAGTGGAAGCTGCCACATGCTCTCAACATGCCATATGGCCTACTTGCGTGACTTTGACTGATTATGTTATGGATTTGATTGGGCAAAATGGGGCAGCGTTGCCGAATCTGTGTGAGGGTCTTACACAAAAATGAGAAACAGTTGTAACCATCTGCCAAAGGCCATTTACAATAATTTGCCACCAACATGTTTGGTATTGTTGCACAATGAAACAATTTAGTTTTTGATTGTTTTACTTTTTGGGTTTAACTGAGCCCAATATCCATCCATCCATTTTCCAAACCGCTTTATCCTCACTGGGGCCGCGGGGGGTGCTGGAGCCTATCCCAGCCGTCTGCGGGCAGTAGGCGGGGGACACCCTGAACCGGTGGCCAGACAATCGCAGGGCACAAACAGATGAGCAACCATCCACGCTCACACACATCGAGGGACAATTTGGTGTATCCAATTAGCATGCAATGCATTTTTTTTGCAATGTGGGAGGAAACCGGAGTACCCGGAGAAAACCCACGCAGGCCACTATATGCTTGAATTAAAAACCTGTGTCAATTATGATCAACGTTCATTTTTATACAGTACTTGTATTGGACCATATTACACGATACACGTACTGAATTTTGTGAGTAATGACTTATAGCAGGGGTGTCAAACTCATTTTTAGTCGCGGGCCAATTTGGAGTTACATCTTCACTCGGAGGGCCGTTATAACAGTGAAACCACACAATTATTATTTGTACACAACAAATTAATAGATTACTAGTTTTGAAAATAGTTAATTCTAATAGTTTGTTCAATTATTGTTCAAGTGAGAGTAAACAGGACAACAAAATTATTGCAACAATCTCAATGTGATTTATTACACATGACAATTTGACATTTCGGTATGTACAAGCATTTGATTCAGTTCGCAGCATCTTTTGAGTAATGACCAGTCAGTGTCAAGTGGCTTCATGCCTCATCCTTGACAATGCCACCCTGTCAGCACCTGACGTTCGAAGGTTTCTGCGCCATGCGCAACGCAGACAGACCTGACCAATTTACAGTATGACACGGCAACACCCACACGGTGTGACAGCTGCTCATTTTCAATTTGATTACTTTTGTCGCTTATCACTTGCAGCTGCACACTGAAGAAAAGAACCTACACAGCAAAATAAAACTGACCTTGCCAAAGAACATGATGTACACATGGATGGGTATGATCCCGTTTTAGTGTAATGCTCTTCTTACTTAATTGAGTGGTCTGAGAGCACCCTCCCGTCTGTACTGCGTTTTGCCGCTTTATTGACAGTTTATGAGTCTGTCTCGGCAGGGAGCCAGATTAAATGACGGCAATGTTCCCACCCCCACAGGGTCGCTTAAAATGTGTATGTATGTGCTAAATGAAGCCCTATGAATAACCTATGAAATAGTCTTTCTTTATTTCAAATGATAGTTCCAGTTTGCTCGTTGCGTAATGGAAACAGTTTCCAATCCAAAGTGTATAGTCGTGCTATTGCAATAGTGAATGTGTGTGTGTGTGGTCACTACAGAGCCACACTGCAGTGTTTATGTGACAGAATTAAGATTACACCTCTCTGACCAGATGGGGGCAGTGTCGGAATTTTTAGGGATGTTTAAATATGCTTCACTAAATCTCTCTCTCTCTCTCTCTCTGTACGGACTCTGTGGCAATGTTATACAGTACAGTACAGTTTCTTTGTTCTTTGCATATTTACCACACGCAAAGATTTCAGTTCATCAAACCAATTTTAATATCGCATTGCGACAAACTAAGGAAATACAAAATGCTGTTTCTAAATGCTATTTGAATTTATTTGGACACAAAAAAAATTCCAACCCTACATGTCCCTATGTGAAAAAGTAATTGCCCCTGAACCTAATAGTGGGTTGCGCCACCTTTGGCATGCAATAACTGAAATCAAGCGTTTACGATAATTGGTGATAAGTCTTTCACATCGCTGTAGAGCAATTATGGCCCACACCGAACCCTTAATTTTGATATTTTATTTTTTAGCCATTCAAAGGTGGACTTAACTGGTGTGTTTCAAACCTGCTGCATGATCCAAGAGTGCTTGAGCCTGAGGGTCCTTCAAGATTTCCTGGGAGATAGCTTTTTTTTTTTTCTCGAATTTCTTTTTGAATTTCTTCAGATCGTGACATGATGCGTTTGTTTCTTGAGATCTTATAGCCTATTTCACTTTGTCTGACAGAATTGTATTTATGTAATTAATTGATTCAACAAATGTGGTGCTCGATTGTTACCTCTGAAATTGAACTCAGCGTTCCCAAAACTGTCATTAGTCACAGTTACTTTGTGCTTTAACAAGGCAAAGGCAAGCAATGTTTCACATTACAGGGACAGGTAGTTTTCAAATGTTTTGGGGGTCCCTTAATAAATTCAATCGTCATTAAAAACTGCATTTTGTATTTCCTTGGGTAGTCTCTCTATGAGAATTAAAATTGGTTCGATGAACTGAAACCATTATATGCGATACGTATGTAAAGAACACAGAAATCAGGAAGGGAGCAAATACTTTTTTCCCAGCACTGTATTTGCAGGGGACCACCTCCTTTCAAATGCTTAAGAGCTTTGAAGCGAGTAGTTGCAGTCTGTATTTGGAACTGTCCCAACACCCATTCAGCAGTCTTCACTGTGGCACTCTTTTCTCCTCTGCTGTCCAAGTGTGTGCCATGACCGAATTAAAGTCATTTGGCCTCAACTCAGATTCCAGGATTCTATTCAAAGTGACGAGCAATCTCTTAGAAGCAAGTGATGGGCGACTGCAGTCATACTGCAGTGCATCCAACCATCCACGATCTGATCCACTTATCCTCACGAGGGTGATGGGCATGATGGAGCAAGCGAGGGACACCCTGAACTGGCTGCCAGCCAATGGCAGGGCACACATAGACAAACAACAACCATTTACACTCCCAGTCACACCTAGGGACTATATAGAGTGTTCAGTTAACCCAGGGGTTGACAACCCAAAATGTTGAAAGAGCCATATAGGACAAAAAAACAAACAAAAAACAAATATGTCTGGAGCCGCAAAAAAATAAAAGCCTTCTATAAATGAAGGAAACACATGCTGTATGTATGTAGGAGACTGGACTGTCTCAGAATTGTTTCTGTTATTCATTCCTTTGTTGTGTGTTCACAAACGCCCCCATAGAATTTATTTTGTGATTTCCTCACTTGATTTGTTGTTTTGCTGCATTATTTTCGCTTTTCTTAGTGTCAGTGAAGCGATCATTAATTTCCGTTTTTCGGATGCTGTCTTTGAACGCCTCTCGAGTCGAACGGGAAGAGAGAAGGCACGGAGTCGGACGCAGACGTGTCTGCGTTTGTCGAGGCTGTTAAAAGCATAAATAAAGTGTAGGTTTTAAAAAACCAACACCACAACATGTATCTATATCTATTCGAGCTATATTAGCCTACTATCAACATCTTTTTCCATTTTCAAACATTTTTTTAATAAATCTCCAAGGAGCCACTAGATGACGCTAAAGAGCCACATGGAGCCGCGTGTTGCCGACCCCCGAGTTAACCTAACATGCATGTCTTTGGAATGCGGGAGGAAACCGGAGTACCCGGATTCAAACCCGTGACCTCTGCACTGGGAGGCAGACGTGCAAACCAGTCTACACCGTCCACACTGCAGTCCCCACATTTTATTTCAATGATACTTGATGCTCTGTTGGTCGTGTTTACAGTTTGCCACTGAAATTGTAATACAAAAATAAATCAATTTGGAATAATAATGTGAAACATAGCAAGCCAATCACAAATCTGGAATCAGAAAACTAAATCCTGCTTAAGATGCATGTTTTTGTCTTCACAGGAGTGGGCAGGCTACAGTGCACATTCTGTGTTTGCAAGGCCCACAAATTGACTTTTTTTTTTTTTTTTTTTACACACCTAACCTGCAGTTAAAATTGTATCAGTAAAAGGTGTTTTTGGAATTATCTTTATAGGCTCACTATAGCTTACTGCTGGTGTGGCCCGTAGGAAGAGAGCTGAGTAAGTGCCGATAAAAATAGCTTCCTGCCCCGAGGCTTGCAGAAAAACAGGACTCTCAATTGCTGTATGTTTGATGTTAAACGATTCCGACGCCTCCTTTCAAGCCACGTGTATTATCCACACCGGCTACACAGCACAACTTTAGTCAAGTCACATTTATTTATATAGCCCTTAATCACAAACACTCTCAAGGGACCTCACATGCCTACAGTTGACAAATATTAACTAAATCCCTTGATCTTGACCCCCAGTAGGACAAGGAAAAACTAAAAAAAAAATGCATCTGGGGAAAAATGAGAAACCTTGAGAAGAGAATCCCCCTTTCAATATGACCAGGCTGCAATGGATGGCGAGTCGGCAACATTTGACACAGTATTACACAGTGTTAGAATGAATAAAAGTCCATTTAACAAAATAGAAAAACGGTGCAGGGGGGCACCTTCGGCCCGGTCGGTCAGTGTAGAAATCTTCATTGCAGCGCCTCCGAGTGGTCGACGCAGCTCTTGTCCAGCTCAGTCGGCGCAAATCAAATCTTGAATTGCGTAGCTCAGCAACTCTGCATGCATAACAAGCTGCTCATTTATCTGGGGTTGTCTGTATGTGTGTATCCCCTCCACTAGAGGACTCCCTCCTGCGTCATGATGATATTTGGATGCTGGATGGCGATGACCCTCAGGAGCCCTCATCCCGTGTTCCCCGCCCCGATCACCTTGATTTCCTTCGCATTACACCGCCTGAGGATGACATCATTGGGGACACACCTTATTATCCCAAGCTGGGGTGCACGGTGAGGGTCCCTTAAACTTGCACACCACATTCCCCACATTGCCTTGGCATTTTTACTGAGCACATGATCACAAAGTCTTGAAATGGATTATAGGGTCATAGATTTTAATCTGCAGACAGATTCGAAGCCAAACGGCTATGATTCCCTGTAACAATGAAATCACAACCGTCCAAACTATGGTGAGCATTTTGAGCAATTGTAGAACTTCCCACATGTATAGCTTTCTTCGAGCAAACATAAGTTTGAAATGTGTCATAATTTTTTTTTAAACACATGACCATGTCCTACCCAACAGAATCATTACATAACGTTTGCGATGAAGCCTCTCCTAGTTATTCAGACGGCATTTGATCAAGGCATTCATTCATTCCTGTGGCTGCTGATGAGGTAGATCGCTTAGATGTGGTTTCCGTCGATGTGGGTATTTTATCCGTCTTAAGCCATGGGTTTGTATCAGCCCGTGAAATCTAAATACTATTCGTACAACTTTTTTTGCAATCAATGCTGTTTGAGCAGGGCCTCAGAGGGGATTTAGCTCTGTGTGTGTGTGTGTGTGTGTGTGTGTGTGTGTGTGTGTGAATACAACTTTGATTACATAACAAAATCCGTCTAAAGCCCACATTCAATGCAATACTTTTTTTTTTTTTTCTCAGATCAAGCTCTTGAAAAGCGCCTTTAATATAAATAATACAAAATATAATACAAAACAAATTAGAGCCGACGTAAACACTCGTAGTTTAATTTGATTTGTAAATGATGAAAATAGTGATAATGACCGATGTGGAGAAATTTTGATCTGAATTGTTTGCGCCCAATGTTATATGGAAAAAAAGAAAGCAATATAGAGGTTTTGAAACTTTCGGTTGCATTCACCCGATTACAGTGCCCACGTCACAAGATTTCTGTTTCACATTCTTCCATGGCTACAGATTAGTTGTTCAATCAAGCAGATTGTGGCATTCTAAAGGCAATGACCTCTTGTTGCTGGGAGAGCAACAAGAGGAATGCGAGTTCTCCCTGGAACCAGGAAAACAACCAGCACAATTTAAAGCGGATCAGAATGGCAAATAAGCTGAAAGTGACGTGTTTTATGAGCGCAGTTACCACTAATGGCAGTCACGGTGACTCACACTTCAATACCAGCGCTCTGTAACTGTTTTTATATGTGACTTATCACACCAGGCTTATTGACGTTAGCATGCTAGCTACTCCTGTTTACAACCGCACAAGCTAAAGTTCACACGTTCTTCAATGGAGTAACTACTCGCTGCGATGTCGAGCCACCGAACTTGTATGCCTCTCCAGCTGAAGACACAACGCCCTTCTGTGTTTCCTACTTTACCACAGTGCCATGTTCTAAACGTGAGGTAATCAGACACCTACGGCTGGTGCTACAGGTCCCCTCCCAGAAAGGGAGGAGACGCAGTGGAAGGCGTCCACAAACTGGGTAGACCAGTGAGATTTTTTTTCTTCCCACAACCTGAAATTTCTTTTTTTTTTTTTCTCATGCAACAGTCGCCTGGACTTTTCCTCCTCGCTAAAACAGATTGTGAAAGAGTGAACCGAAAGGAACAGCGCGGTCATGGACCACATACTTTACGGCAGCACTGAGAGAAGGATAATCCACATCATCAACATGGAAAATCCAGCTCACCTTGTGGGAATATTTGCAATTGCTCTGTGAATGTTGAACTCTCCTCTGCTCTCCCATCAGGATTACAACAGGATATCGATCCAGATATTGAACAGATTGACGGCACAGGAAACTTTGTCATCGAACTTTTTTTGTTTTACTGGTAGTTTTTCTCTGACACAATGAGCACTTTTTAAATTCAACCTGTTTGTTTGTCACACATGCAGTAGAATTGTTATCGGTGCCCTCTTTTAGAAGGTAAGAGGAGATTCGTCCATACAAAGACCTTTTTTTTTGTTTCTTGCCAATGTTTGAGGTGGAATAGGAGCAGCTTTCGGACACATATTTGGATTTTTTTCTTTTCACTCTATGCCTGTGTGACATTCGAATGAAAATGGACAATTCACAGAATCTCTCTTATGACCATGGACCAAAGCCCACTCCTGGTTTATTAAATGTCTTTAACAGTCTTCTCACGAGGGAGAGACCAGGATCAGATGTGCAGCCGGCTGTGCTGACGTCTTTTAAGGAACTGTCAGATGTTGAAGAAGGTCAAACTCTCAAAAGTGAAAATGCGCTGAAAGAGAGTGATGCTCTCTTTCCGGGGGATGACGCTGCTTCCTATTCCAGAGAACAAAATGTTGACAATGGGGAAAGTCAAAAGGATTCTGACAGTCCGGTTAAAGGAGAGTTGTCACACTGGTTGGACGAAGATTCAGTCCGGGTGACTCGAGTGATGACATATAGTGACTCTGAAAATGAGGACGAGGAGGGGGCGGGACTTGAAAATAAAAGCCTGTCAAAGAAGCTAATAATTGTCAGGAAGCCAACCTCAGCCGAGGATGGCGAGGATCTCATGCACCGCGGTGATGAAGATGCACAGCAAAGTGCCGCTGAGGCGGAGTTACATGTTCCACAGTTTCGAACACATGGGTTAAAGACATCACCTTTGGAATCATTTTTATCTGCAGACAGGTCCACCGACTTTCGAACTGTCCCTATCTTATCAGCCGCCGCAGAGAACACAGCTTCTATATTTAACAGAGTCGAAGCATCTAGCGCGGAAGACGACGGAAGTAAACAAACCAAAGACGCCATTGAAGAAATGAACGGTTCTCTGCCCGTTGACTCCATGAGCCTAGGCCGTCAATCTGGAACATGTGAGCAAAACTACGCCGATCCGCTTTCGAGTCAAGCGATCCCCACCCCAAGTCTTGAGGAGCAGTCAGACAATGTAGAAAAAACAACAACGTTGCTCTCCTCTGGTCTTGATCTCCAACCAAGTGCCAAACTTTCACCTCCACATTCACTTTCGCCAAAGACCCCGGATGCGTCCTCGTCCATCTCACCCCAATCCAAGGACACATCCCACTCTTCGCCTCATTCTTTTCAGATGCCAGCTCTGTTTAGCGGCCTACGGGTGCTGAATAAAGGAGCAGTAGGGCAAGAACGAGAGACTGTGTCGGAGATCAAGCAGAGTGAGAAAGATACCGACCTGGCCTTACTCAGTCTGAAGAAAACGGTGAACAAAACCAAGCTCCTACCTGAGCAGAAGATATCCGCTCCAACCAAAAAACACCTCGAGTCGAAACCTCTCGCAGGAAATCTGAAAAACGGTCAGCACTTTAATCTTGATAAGTACAATGAGGCCAAAAGTGAAGGACAGGAAGTTGATCCAGAACCGAATAAAAATAAAGACTTTGAGACTGGAGATGAGGTGACAAAAGAGAAACCCCAAAATTCAGAAATCAGGAAAACCTCTGACATGGCGTATGATGCGTTTCGAAGTATGTTTGGCCCTAAGTCTGTCAAAAAGGAAAAAACTGAACCTGTGGATCTCGAAGCAGTGAGAAAGAAGATCAAGAATGACAAAGAAAGTCTACGATCTATTTTTGAGAGAACCTCCAAAGCTTCAAGCAGGGAACTGAAAACTCCCACAGAAGCTAACGTATGTCATAACCTCCCTCTATTGTTTCTATTCATCCAACGTATTTATGATGGCAATAAAAAAAATTCTGTTCCACTTTTTCCGGGAATATACTCACGTGATTGTATTTGCTCTGACAGACGGAGACTACGTCGCCTGCGGACAGTGAGGACCGAACTCCGGGTCGTCTGCAGGCTGTGTGGCCACCACCCAAATCCAAAGATGAGGAAGAAAAGGTCGGGCTCAAGTACACCGAGGCAGGTAAAATGTGCAATTTGACAGCATATTTATTGAATCACACAAATAAATCTAAGATAAGTCTTTTGCACTTGAATTGATTCATCGTCATACATGCGCGTGGCTACACTCAAATCAAAATGTCAGAAATGATTTACACTGCTAAATCGTTGTTTCCAATTGTCCATTGGTCCATTGGTATGATCATCCACACAATTTCGTGACATCGATATATCTATCTATATCAGGGGTGTCAAACATACGGCCCGCGGGCCGGTGCCGGCCCGCAGGGAGGTTTGATCAGGCCCGCAGGATAATTTAAAAGTGAAAAAAATGCATAAAAGACACGGAATGAATATTTTTAACCCCCATGCAGTAATTATCCCAAAATTGGACATTTCGGACACTTTGGACGATTTTGGACTGTTGGACAAATGGACACCACAGACAAAACAGTGAAAACTAACTCCACGAAGCTGGCATTTTGCATAGAATGTATATCTATGTCTTGGCCAATTCCCACTGAACATTTTGAGGGGTTGAAAGTGAAAAAAAATTAAAAGTGAAAAAAGTTGTTGCACATTGGAGGGGAAACGTAATACCCTTCATGGCCGCTTAAAAATACTGCATGAGGGTCAATAAGGTGCAATTCATGGAATATCCGCTAGGTGACACACTGTTTTGATCAGAGAAGAAGACAACATCAGCCTCGGTCTGTCACTGAGACAGACCCAACACAGCAGACGCTATCAGGGACATGTGAATACGTTATTGACACATTTAATAGCACTCTCCTTAGTTTGTAAGGTGTAGGCAGGGATTCCATTTAGACTTTATATGCTCATGTAAATGGTTTAAAAATGCCTCTTTATGAATCTCGTCTAATCTTAAAAGTGCATGACTATATTTTTCAAGACCAAGTACTTGTTAAGGTTTTGTGCCTTTGTACAGCCAGTGGGATCAGTTGCAATGCATATATGCGAATGATAAAAGTAAATTGCACATTTGTCTAAGGAAATCTTAGGTGCTTCATGAAATATTTTGTAAAAGATATGTTCATTGAATTTCAACATTTTCCTAGTGTTCTTGTGCTTCTTTAGACCAAAACAAAGAAAAAAACATGTTACATTGGTTATTAATAGCAGAGTATGGAAAATTTGTAATGGTCCGGACCACTTGACATCTACCGAGGCCGTAAGTGGCCCACAATGTGAAATGAGTTTGACACCCCTGATCGATATTATTGTCACCAAAAGGGGGTAACCTTTAACTCACTACAAAGCTTTACATGTTGATCATATACAGAATACATTTTAAGAGAAACTATGCTCCTAAGAGCCGAAAAAATTCATGCCGACCATTGATACTATAAGAATTGATTTGAATGAAAATAAATAAATCCTGGTTTAGGTGATTTCTTTTTCTGCCTTTCCAGTTTTGATCAGAATCAACACATGATCTTTCTGACGTGTTTGACTTGACAACATGTTTTTTTAGGGCACCACTTTGTCACCTGCACGATTAAAAACAGGTTGTCCAAGTTGCAAAACCGGTCCTTCCGTCAACAATGACCCAACCCTCATGCACTCCAAAAAATGTGCCGAATTTGCTGAGTTCGATTTCGTCAAGCGGTTGCACGAAATAAAATAAAAGATGAATCGTTTAGTATACTACACATCTATTTGTAATGTGTCTGGATCAAGATGATATTATTTATTGCGACCACT
Organism: Hippocampus abdominalis; assembly: GCA_018466805.1. Classification (NCBI taxonomy): domain Eukaryota; kingdom Metazoa; phylum Chordata; class Actinopteri; order Syngnathiformes; family Syngnathidae; genus Hippocampus; species Hippocampus abdominalis. The sequence goes on along the minus strand of CM031705.1, from coordinate 12,716,951 downwards.
TTGCACACTAAAATTGATTCAATCCAACCAACCAACATTTTTTGTCAGTGTGGAGACTTATCAATTGTTTGATCAAACTCAGCTGCCGAGCAGTCTTGTCGAGCCAGAAATGCAACATTCTTTGTGTTCAATGAGTTATTCTGTCTGTACACGTGCAAAAACACCAATAATGATGACAAATGTAATTTGCTGTGTCATCAAAATGTAGTCCGGTTGAGAAATGCGCTGTACTTTCTTTCAGAGCACCAGGCTGCCCTCCTGCAGCTCAAGAGGGAATGCAAGGAAGACTTGGAGCAAATGCACGTAAGTTTTGTCACTGTGGCAAAGCCACCTACAGCGCTTTGTCAATACACCAGCAACAATGAGACTCAACGGTGGAAATGTACTACTCTACATGTACTCTAGAGCAGTGTTTTTCAACCCCTGTGCCAGACATTGTCAGGTGTGCCAGACATTGTCAGGTGTGCCGCGGTAAAATGTCCAATTTGTATGCCTGGGCGGTCTATGGCCCAGAAAGTAATCATGCAGTACCCTCTCATACCGCTAGGGAGCAGCAACAGCTAGCCAATTGCCTTGTGTTTCGACCACTAGAGACGAGCGAATTTGTGCCGCATGAATGCAGGACGACAGTGAAACAATAAATATGAAAGATTATAAAATACTTTTTTTCTTTGTGCTCATTTGAATCCAATTCAAGCTGTTATAGCGTCATTCTTCGGTTATAGTAAAAATATAACACGTTAATTGTTAAAATAAGCGTTTTTTTAAACATTTTCAGCTAGTATTGTGCCGCGATATTTTTTTCAATGAAAGAAGTGTGCCTTGGCTCAAAAAAGGTTGAAAAACACTGCTCTAGAGAAAAAGTCATGGTAAATAAACTACTGTACTTCACATTATGAACACAGGATGGCGCCAAGTAAGCATGAAATGTTCAAGCACAGCCACACAGCAGTGGTACACGCCTCCCGAAGCAATTTGCTTCTGAAGTTCAATCACTACACGAGGGCGCGGTTTCAATTTCAAATAGTCGCCATTCAAGGTCGAATCCAGTTACTGTATTACACTCAGAAAGCTTGTCGTTTTGAATATATTTTAAAAATTAATGTGCACGCCCACCCGCTAATATCGGAAAAAAATATTTTAAAAAATATTCAGAACACGTTTTCGATGAAAAAGAGGAGGGAGGGGGATGGCAAAAACAAAATAAATGAAAAATATAGAAAATGTTTGAAAAAATATCTGCAAATATGCGAATCCACGGGTGCCGAATTGCTGACACATTCTTGCAAGTGTGGGGGTCTTGCGAGATTATACACTCCTTGACCACATGACCCCCCCCCCCCACACACACACACACATGAGCAGACTGATGTTTTAAACATATTTTTTTAGAATGCCGACTTCATATATTGAAGACAACAAGCAGTTGATAAAGAAAAATGCGTATAGATCAAGGGTTTGGTTCTCCTTTAATGTGAAACTGGATTCCTAATACGATTAGTTGAAGTATACTTAAAAAACAATACAGAAATAGACGAAAATAATTAAAATTGCACCACAAAATCATTTTGAAAATGTGATCGGTTGTTTATGCAGGTTTATTTACATGGAAATGCTTGATTGTTGGGATCAACTGACAGTGTCTCAATCGAGCGCCATGAAGTCCACTGTGTGAAATTTCACCTCGCTTAGGGGTTGAAACATTCTGGTCGGAAGACATTTTAAAAGATTAAAATATATTATGATATAAAATCTTACAGACACATGAAGAAGGACACTACTAACCAGATTTTTTTTCACATTATTGTCCCCTAATTAGTTCCACCTTCTCATAAAGTTAAACAGTTAGGAATCGATTCATTGGCAATTTCCCCGATCAAAATCTGACCTCAGGAAGGTTTTTTGAGTCTGTCTGTTTGCAGGCTTTATTTAATATACCCTCCTTAATAAACTGATGCAGAGACTGAGAAAAGTGTACAACAGTCGGCCCACAACAAAGAGTTGGAACGTGCCTCATGCTGTTTCGAAGCGAAACAAGTTAATAAGGAACATGTGTAAGGTTCATTGCCCAACAATTTCCTTGTTGTTTCCAGTCAATACTTTGCTTTTTTTTTTTTCCGGTTTTTTTTCTTGTTGGAGATGTCAACTGTCGGTTGCTATAGATTGTCTTTGAGCGAGTCATTTATCACCCTGCGATGCACACACAGGTAAAAATAATGATAATTTAAGATCATGCTGTATGCAGTCCCTATGCAACAATCATTTATATCCACTGCGAGATCATGACAATTATTCTCTTGGTACTATAATATCCATTATTTTGTTTTTACAGTCAGATTTTGAGCTTGAGATCTTCCAACTTCGAGGCGAGCATGCCATTTCATTATCAACCCTTGAAGGCGTCATTGCCAAGTTGCAAAAAGACAAGACCTACAGCGTGGAGGGCAGACAGACCCGAGACGTGGCTGTGTCGACTGCTGACCACCCAACGTGTAAAACGAGCCGAACTGTGGGGATCCAGACAGACAGAGAGACGTTCATCAAGAGCCCAGAGGGTGAGGCGGGCGGCCTCGTTCAAGCAGCTAGCCAGAACATGCCGAAAAAACTTGACCTGGACTCTATCGGACTCAGTCTGGGGCTCAAAACAGCCTCAGGGCCTACTGAAGCAGCTCCGCCTCCGCCACCCCTGCCAGGCCCCTCAGGACCACCGCCACCCCCTCCACCTCCTCTGCCGGGCAATTTTGGAGCACCGCCGCCGCCACCTTTCCTCGCCGGGGGTGGCCCTCCGCCACCCCCACCGCTTCCCCCTCCCGGTCTACCTGGAGCAGGACCTCCGCCTCCTCCCCCTCCTCCGGGCGGCAACCCCCCACCACCTCCGCTCATGGGGGGATTCAGTTTCAGTAAGATGTTCGAAAAGCCCCCTCGGAAGCCTGCAATTGAGCCCGCCTGTCCCATGAAGCCTCTGTACTGGACCAGGATTCAAATATATGACGATAAGTATGTGCAACGTATGAATCTGTTTCACCACGACATTAATTTGGCACTCAGTCATGATAAAATATTGCGACATCAATGCAAAGTGTTTTGATCATACAGGTAGCGGCTCTTTTTAGGGCAAGGAATGATACATTCTAAAAAGTGCTGGGACGAAAGTAACCTAAATTGGGTGAAAGAGCGAGCCCAGCACTGGGTCCGAAAGGGACTGAGCCAATCCTGGGTGATTTATTGCCAGCGCATTGGCTTGAGGATTTGACCCAGCACATTGGCTCAAGATTTTTGTTCAACAAGAGATAAAAAAAAAAAAAGACTCATATTGATGAGAAAAAGCCGGCAACAAAGTTATAAGTGAAGTTGTCGTTAAAAATACAGTCAAACCTAGGTTTTCGTCCATAATCCGTTCCAGAAGGCTGTTGGAAATTGTTCGAAAACCGAAACCACGCTCTTTTGAAAATAAAAATGTTTACTGAATACGTCTGCTCACAATGGAAAGCAACACGAGGAAGCGTCACTTCCTCGTCTACCCGAGGAAGCGTCACTTCCTCGTGTAAGGAAGGCGAGAGGAGTCAAATGGTGCATTCAAGTGCACTCAGTTTGTTCCAGAACCGAAATTTGTTCGTCATCCGAGGCATAAAAAACTCAAATTTTTGGTCGAAAACCGAATTGGTCGAGAACCGAGACGTTCGAAAACCGAGGTTTGACTGTAGTCATTTTATGACCAACATTTTCCAAGAAAAAGAAAAAGCCCCTTTCTATCAACTTAAAATGCCATCACAGTTGCTTAGGGCTCAGGTAATGACCAATTATTCCTGAAGTTGAACCGCCGTGATTGGTCGTTACCTGAGCTGTGAGCAACTGTGATGTCAGTCAACAGCAAATGGCAAAATAGGACGAACAAAAACGGTTGGATTTTACTGCTTCACTCAGATTACACAAAGAAAATATTTATTTATTATAAAGACCATTTTTAGCTTGACTCCCCTTTAACCCTCATGCAGTATTTTTAAGCGGCTGCATGAAGGGTATTACGTCCCAAAAATGTCCCTCTTCCAATGTGCAACAACTTTTTTCACTTTTAATTTTTTTTCACTTTCAACCCCTCAAAATGTTCAGTGGGAATTGGCCAAGACATAGATATACATCCTATGCAAAATTACAGCTTCGTGGAGTTATTTTTCACTGTTTTGTCTGTGGTGTCCATTTGTCCAACAGTCCAAAATCATCCAAAGTGTCCGAAATGTCCAATTTTGGGATAATTACTGCATGGGGGTTAAACATTCATATCTCATCTTTTTTTTTTAAATGATTAAAATTGCAATTTGTGAATTCAGGTATATTTAACATGGCGAAGTGGGGCTCTGTCCAGGACAAATTGTTCACCTCAGCGCCATCCCCTTGCGCTCAAGAGACTGTATTTGTAAGTGGATTATCCAGCCCATTTACTGTGGTTGTGGTTGCTGCCTCATGAGTGCCAGGCGTTCAATTTTATGAACTTGAATTTCCATGGCTGGATTGGTTGGGGGAAGCTAAATTTTGGTCCGTGCATTCTCACCAGACCAGGCACCACAGCGGCAGCTATAAATGTAGCCATAAAGTGTCGAGTTATGGCGTATTAAAAGGGTTTAACTCTAACTGGATCAGTTGTGTGATCTTTTTGTTAATGGTGTAATGTTATGAAGAGTGTGGGGTTTGAAACGTTGCCAGGTCCCCAAATTTGAACCAAAGCACAAACCTTAGCTGGCAGCTTAGACGACAGACAACTGAACGAAGGAGAACAACATTCATTCAGTCTACTCAGTAACGGAGTTTTCTGTGAAATTTTGAGTCTTTATAGGACTCAGTCTCAGAACTTTGGGGAACATGTCGTCTTGGCGTGGTCAGTTCGACTCAACCCTAATTTTGCGCTCTCAGCGATTCTTGTGAACTTTAAGTCATGAGAGGCCCGTCAGCACTTTGATTTGTTTTTAGTGGCCAGTTCGGTCGACGAGGTTAAATCTGTCTGAAAGTTCTGTTTGTGTTTTTTTTTTCTTTTTTGTCTTTATGCTTAGAACATTCTAGCCTGATTCGAATTAAAGCCGTGAGCACAATTATTTTCAAACGATAACCTGACACAAGAGAGTTAAAGTACGCTGACGGATGAAATAGGCGAGGTTCTTCACTTTGTTACCTCTCTGAGTCACAGCAGACTTAGGACCTCCTCCACAATGTTCATGCTTTCACGAGCCTGGCCACATTCTGGAAAAATGAGGTATATGCTTCGTTGAAGGCAGTCTAAATACTTTTAGACTAAAAAAATGTTGAAAAAAACGAGAGATGAGATCGGCTAAAATGTAAAAGTAGTTACCTAGCTTTGTCATCTATCAAAAAAATTGTAGTGCTGTCAAGAGATTAAAAAAAAAAAGTGAGATTAATTAATTATAATCTGTAATTGATTGATCTAGTTAATCTATATTTTAATCTCATCGAAAAAATTGCTGAGAAAATTTAAATTCTTGAGTTAAATTTGGCGAAGAGCTTTGCTATGGCTCGCGATATTGCTAACGCTTCCGGTGCGAACGTTAGCTGTGGCTGCACTCGCGGCTGGGTGCTCTGCATTGATGTGGTCGGCTAAACTTGAGTTGATTCGGTGGTAAGCAAACTCCTTACAAATTAGGCACACCACTCATCACTGCTTACCTGGCCCCACCAACTCAAATGGTAGTTTATGCTAAACAAGCCCAAACATAATGACAGCTAATGTGACTGACCATTGCTTCCCACCCTCAACAACTCGAACATAGAAAAAGGGATTTTGTAAAAATCCCACCAACAGAAACAATAAAGTTCAAGATTAAAATTTAGATTAACGTGTTAAATATGACTGTAATTAATTATTCGCAATTAATGTGATAATTTGACACCTCTAGAAAATTGTCCACGTCTTGTTTTATGTTTCGTTAGAGTTTTACCTGCTGGACCATTTACACAGTGTAAAAGGCTGATCGATAAGAGGTAAACTACGAGGCAGTGTTTTCAGTCTTTTTTGGATGGAAAGTATTGTCTCTTGATTTGATTACCATAATTTAGGAGGGCTAGCAGATGACTGGTGTGTTGCTAACAGCGGAGTGTTAAACATCCTCTTGAACTTTAAACAGCGCATGTTCTTGTTTCTACATCTGTTTGTTTTTATTATCCATGTTACTCAGCAACTTCTGAATTCATTGTAGTTCATTTGTTGGAAATCTTCCATAAGGACACAAACAAGCTTGCATCAATGTGTGGTTGTATTTATCACCTAGGGCATATGTCATAACCCCTGTTGCAACACACCTGATTCAAATGAGCAGATTCAATGTCAGGCTTCCGCAGAGAATCAGGTGTGTTGCACGGAGACTTGGAAAACATGCAGGACAGCGGCCCACGAGGACCTCTATGGTTATCCAGTGCTTTTTAAGGCACGGAGTACAGTCTGGTTTAGAAGGTTTTGCTCCATGTTTTTGGTCTGACAGTGGAAATGAAAATGTGAAATATGTGGCTCGGTTCAGTCAACATCTGTAATATTCCACACGTACAACACACGATTCCTGCTTAGGAAGCTGAATCTGAGCCTTCAGCTGATTCCTGCAAATGGTCTGTTCTTTTGTTTTTTGTTTTTCAGAAACAACACTTTGTGGGGGTCTCTAGAGGAGCCAAACATCATTGATCCGAAAGAGTTTGAAGATCTTTTCTCCAAGGCCATGTCTCAGCCATTGAAGAAACCTCTGTCAGACACGTATGAGAAGAAAGCCAAAGCAAAGAAGGTAGATGGACTTCATTTCCACTTATTTTTTTCATTTGATTTATTCCTGGAAATTACAGACGTATGCATCTTGCTCAATGCAGGAGCCTCAGGGTGTTTGTTTTGTTTTTTTTCCTCCCCTTGGAATGATCTTTTATCTTGCTTTGCTTAAGCAAGGCCCTTCTCCGTTGGTTATAAATGAAAGAAATAACACAATGTGACACAGGAAAAATTCGCCCTCCCCCAGACTGCCGTTTGCATTTGTTAGTCATAGCATTGGGCAAACACACAATTCAGCTTTATGAGTTCACTCCTTTTGTATATTCATTGTGGGAGACTATAAAGTACACTGTTACTTTTTCTCTCTTCTCTTTTTCTCCTCTTTTTTGTGCCCTAATCTCTGCATAAAATCTGTTCCCGGGCACTTTCAAAAGGTAGGAATATAACGGAAAAAATACAGATCAAACAGCCGCCATCAAAAAAACCTTTTTTGACTATCGGTCAAACCTCGGTTTTCGAACGTCTCGGTTCTCGACCATTTCGGTTTTCGACCAAAAATGTCGAGTTTTTTATGCCTCAGATGATGAACAAATTTCGGTTCTGGAACAAACTGAGCGCACTTGAATGCACCATTTGACTCCTCTCGCCTTCCTTACACGAGGAAGTGACGCTTCCTCGTGTTGCTTTCCATTGTGAGCAGACGTGTTCAGTAAACATTTTTATTTTGAAAAAGATCGTGGTTTCGGTTTTCGAACAATTTCGGTTTGCGAACAGCCTTCTGGAACGGATTATGGATGAAAACCGAGATTAGACTGTACAGGCAATGTTTTAAATCCATGGTTCTCAAATGCCACCTGAAAAAAAAAATGTAGTTCTCCAAGTACCGCAATAATAAGCAACATTAAAATACAGTAGGTTAATAGCGTTTTTCGTTTTGTTTTGTTTTTTTTCTTAAAAGTTACATGTGGACAAAAACTGTCGTTAAAATAATGTTATTGAAAATAATAAATAAAATAAAATAAATTCAAAAAAATTCAAATGTACTGCACTTAAAATGAAGGGGGGGAAAAAAACGCCTTAATTAATGCATCACAAAGGTGTATCTCAAGGCACCATTGTACTTTGAGGGAAGTTAGAGGTGGATTTCCACAAACATTTGATGGCATTTCAAATTGTACTGCATTCGACTTAAGAGGTTCCACTGTCCTCACCCTTCGCTTAACCGCTGAATGCTTTAAACATCTTGTCAGATGTTGCAGTTCCGAACATCTGCTGTAGCCATTGCCATGTCAGCATGTTGGCCGCCTTGTGGTCCTGACTGCGGTGTCCGAGCAGACTGTCAACTCTAAATCTATACACATCCCTTTTTCTGATCAATTTGTCAAGGCTCCACATGGGTCCACAGGGCCACGAAGTGTGTGTGTGTGTGTGTGTGTGTGTGTGTGTGTGTGCGCGTGTGTGCGCGTGTGTGTACGTGTGCGCACGCTCTCCTGGTCTCCATTCTCAAATCACCCCATTCAGTCTGGTCACTCTTAAAGTGGCAAAAGCATTTGATCCACCAAAGGCAGCCACAAGCAGACACAAATCCTTCCAACTGTCTCCTGTCGGGACTGACATCAGCTTTGCAGAAGTCTGACCCCGAAGCATGGAAACTTTGCTGGCACACCGATGTAAAATCCTTCTGTGAAAAATAACACATTAAATTTAATCGGACCCACGATGCTCATTTTCAGCTCCATGTTTTTTTTTTTTTGTCTTTCACTAACTATAGCTTTGGTGACTCGCATTTCGAAAGAAACAGGATTTAATGGCTCCCCTGTAGTTACTTTGTATAATCCCCCCCCCCCCCCTGTATCAAAAGGTTTTATGAGGCAGGCATTTATGAATAAAGTGTTAGTATGACCTGCCTTATGAACCATTCTGATAACTCTTTTCTGGATTGTGCATGACAGTTAGAGTGAGGATTTGTAGGCGTTGCCCCAATCTTCCAAGGTAATTCCAATATGGCCAAACAAGTGATCATGATAGTGCTTTGTAATTCAAGAAATTTTATTTTTTTGCTCAGGACTGAAATACCTCTGGCTACTTGGACTTGAATCTGTTGTATGTGAGGTTTCCAACATATCTTGTGGTCAGTTATGTCACCCAAAAACTCTCCACACGAACACCTTCTAATCTTTATGTCAGCATTCCCCTTGCAATTTCCCAACAGTATAAACTTGAATTTAATAACAATGTACTTCCATCAAACCACTTTTTGAATTTAGTCCATTCTAAGGTGATCCCCCCCCCCCCCCCCCCATGAGCATGTATTGAACTTTAAAAAAATATATACTGTATATATTGGGCGGGGGCATTAGTTTCTCCTTGAATTTCTTTGCAAGGTGTCGAAATAGCCTCCCCCTAAAGCTGCTTTTTAAATATGAACATCCTCACTCCTGCAAACTAAGATTCTAGAGGAACAAATTAATTTCAGCAATCATTAATTGAGCAGTGTGTGTGTGTGTGTGTGTGTGTGTGTGTGTGCGCGCGGAGCATGATGGTAGCATGTCTTTCAGCATTTTAGGCACTTGCTCCAAAAGTGTTGCCAGATCACGTTATCCCCACAGCCCCCGGGGCCTCAATACAGTCAGAAGAGACGAATGGGGGGCCGGCAGGGGGGGAGGGGGGGTGTTAATGTATTCGTACATTATGCATATAATCCACTTCCCTGATCTCCAACAACTCCATAAGTGTAACATTGGGGGATGTAGCTGATGCCTTTGTGAGTGATAATCTTTCTCACGTGTGCCACAGAAAAAAAAAAGAAGAAGAAAAAAATCAAAGCTCTTGTTTATTCTGGATCCTTTTTTTTGTGTGCTGATTCGCATATCAAAGCAGAAGAGCCGACACGGATGAGAGCCTTTTTTTTTTTTTTCCTGCCAGAGCGGACAGGGTTTTCTGTAATTGCAGGCATGTGGCTTCACTCTACCACCTATAGAATTTGGAAAGGGTGCGAGCAAAATTTGCCTGTCACAGCGGTCTTGATTGAATGATGACAAAGGGAGAGCGAGAAATCAAATCAGTCAAAAAAAAGCTGCAATCTCCTCCACAAATCAAATGTGAATCAACTACGCCTCTCCATACGCTAAAGAAACCCTTTTAACTGCTTCATGGGAATGAGTTATGCGCAGTCATGGTCGGTTTATTGAAGACATATTTGGGAGTGGGTGTAAGATGAACACCGCCGTGAGACTGGGGTTTGTTGAGTTTATCAAGGTGGTTATTGATGAGACGCTTGTTATTGCTGCCTGGGTGATAACAGACAAATAGTCAGGCAGACGGTCACCAGTGCTGCTCAGCTGTGCAATTTGAAACTGCTTGATTCTTCCCACTGTCGGGAATGTCGGCCACCTGCTTCTTCTCCCACGTTCTTCTTCGATCATTACCTTTGCCAATGACATTCGTTTCTCTTGGCATTTAAGTTTGTTTGTAATTTTGTGTGCAATGTCCCATATTGTCTAGATTTTTTTATTTTATTTTTTTTGAATGTTGCCAAGGATATTTCTAGTACATTTTTTGTCGGGCATTCTTCCAAGGATATTTCTATTACATTTTGGGAAGGTTTGACATATTATCAACATCTCCCCCTTTTCTGCAGACTGCCTATTTCACTTGCTGAGGTCAAGCGGAGAATAAACTCGTCCAACATGCATTTAGTGATTAAAATGCATGTTGGACAAGTTGATTCTCCTGCAGATTGATGCTACAAGTTAAACAGTAACCAATGCATGCCATTTGTAGCAGTGTATACCTTTTTACAGCTTTAAGTGTGTCATTCTAGATTGTCTCTATTGTTTAAATAAGCTTCGTATTTTGTATAAGTCTTCAATTGAAGTTCTGAAACCATAAAACAGTCAAACCTCGGTTTTCGTCCATAATCCGTTCCAGAAGGCTGTTCGAAAACCGAAATTGTTCGAAAACCGAAACCACGCTCTTTTTAAAATAAAAATGTTTACTGAACACGTCTGCTCACAATGGAAAGCAACACGAGGAAGCGTCATTTTCTCGTCTAGGAAGGCGAGAGGAGTCAAATGGTGCATTCAAGTGCGCTCAGTTTGTTTGAGAACCGAAATTTGTTCGTCATCCGAGGCATAAAAAACTCGAAATCTTTGGTCGAAAACCGAGGCGTTCAAAAACCGAGGTTTGACTGTATGTATAAACATTTATAAAGGGTTACGATTTTGAGCCCAATTTGAAATAAATTATCAAGTAATCTATCTTTTTGTTCAAAACAGTTGTTTTTTTTCAACACTATGGAGAAAAAGATATGCCTTGATATGCATACAGGGTATCGCACAAAACCCATCAGATCAGGTTGTTTTTGGACTGTTGTGCCCATTGAGGATCTCACCCAATATCTAAAAGGAGGTCACAAAATATCAGAAGCACAATCAAAGCAGTTTGCGTATTGATTTCACGTGGTGTCATAGCCGGGGTCTCGTTTCATTTTAATAGCTCCTTTGCCTTTCCACTTCAAACTTATTTGGCTTTTCTTGAGAGCGCCCGCCGGACCCCCCCCCTTAAAGATAAAACACTTCCCCTTTGTTCCACAGGAGGGAGACGTTTGCTCTTGATGTCTACCTGTCCTAGCATCAGCATCGGACTCTTAGCCTTTTACCTTAGCTAAACTATGAATGAGACCAAACATTCAGCATCACTTGTCTTTTCTCATTAGCTTAACTGTCGAGGCTAATTGGCAAGTTGCTACAGCCACAGCGAGAGGGAAAGGCTCCTGGGCCGCTTTAAGTGTGGCCCGTCCAAAGCGGTTAATTAGAGGTGTTGAGGAAAGCCTGGTACTCAGCCGTCCCGTGTCCATAGAGCGCGAGATCCCCAGTGATCCAGGTAATAGAGCTGGAAGCAGCATGGCACCCACTAACGCCCTGTAATGCAATACCCACTTCTAAGGCTTCTGCACGCCAGCTCCCACTGGACAACCCAGTAGCCGACAACACCATAATACCTAATGAAGAAGCCTGACACATTAACTTTTAGAGCAGGGCCTTACCTTGCCAAAACCCTCTTTGGCTTTACAGCTAATTCACCCATAAGTAATTGTGACCATGTGTAGGCACAAATAAAAATGCTGTGAATTTATAGTTTGTTATAAAGGGGGGGGGGGGGGGGGGGGGGGGAATGCTTCTTGTTGCCTCGCTCTTTTAGACTGTCCTTTTATGGTGCCACTGATGCCTTTGTACTTTCAGAGCGACTTGATATTTTTTGATGATATGTCACACGTGTTCTCTGGTAAGCAGCCTTCTCCGCGGCTGCTTTTCCCGTTTGGAGCGCGCAGGGGCATTTTGCAGCTGGTTGTGTCACACTGATGGGTCGTGACATTGTCATTTTGTTGGGTCAGTGCAAATGATTCCCAACTTCGGCTCTCTGCCTTACTCATCCATCAAGTGGCGAAGAAAGAGCTATTTACGATAGGCACCCACCGCAGACTTTTTAGTCGTTAGTTGCTCTTTGAAAGGTTGTTTTGCTTTTTCTATACAGTGAAACTCCTCTACAACGAAATTATGTTTGCAGCAAGAATTTTTTCACAACTGTAGCAAATTTGATCTCAGATGTAAACACACACACACACACAAACGTATGTGTACACGCACACACAATTGTATGTGTACTCTTTATTTTTATTCCATTAGTGCATAAGTATGAGCACACACTTATTTGACACTTCATATAGTCAGTGTAGAAAGAAAAAAAGGAAAGAAATTGCAAAATTTACGATCAGCATTCACTTTCACTTTCATCAATTTCTTGGATAATGTCTTTTATTTTGCTTCCTCCGTCTTTCATTTCGATCACTTTTACCCTTTCTTCCAGCGTCAAGAGTGCTTCTTGTCTTAGCAGCTTGACATCCAAAGGTCCGTTTTGTAGCCATTTTAGCAATGCAACGTTCATGCTGCGTCTGAATCGAACAATAACAGATACTTCCTGGAGCCGGTGGCTTTTCTATCCACTATCTCACTGTCTCTAACTCGATCGCCACCCAAGACAGCGTTGCTCAGCTGATGTCATGCAATGAACTTTAAAGCCAGCCACGAGACACTTCGTAGTCCCCGATGGCCATAGTTAGCGCGATGGAACTCGCCTTCTCTCTAATTAGCGCTCCAGTTAGCGTAAGCTTTTTAGCATGACAACAAGTAAAGCATTCCAATTTACTCTGAGCAGCTAATCGGATGCATTCCACGCTATCTTCCACGGATCAAGCTACAGTATCTACATACATAGACAGTGAGGTCCTTCTTGGCCAATCGGAGGCCAGGATGATGCTTGGTAAGCCAATGAATGGCAAGAGCAGCTATGAGTATGTTGCGTTCAGAAAACTCGGAGCTGTGTAAACCAGTGTGGTGGTTGCTTTTGCCGTTTCCGAACGAAGCAGTACAGGTCGCTGTTGGATTAAACTTTGTTGTAGTGAATCTCTCGCGAGGCAAGAGCAGATACAAATATTTCGTATAACGCAACAGGGTTTTTTTTTTTTTGTCGTATGGGGGGCAGGAGAATGGGAATGGTGTTAATGCATGAAGATTTTTTCACATTAGGGGGTATTTTCGCCCATGTAGGTTTCGTTCTAGAGGAGTTTCACTGTATCGATTTATTTTGGCCCATACTAAAAAACTGTCCATATCCTGTTATCCGAAGGAAATGGGAGCCGGACAACGTTGCATTAAGTAGAAGTGAGAGAGTACATAGCAATGCTCTGTTCTGTCTAACAATAGCAAGGAATTTTGGTTTCTCTCCAGATAATCAAGCTGCTGGATGGGAAGCGTTCACAAGCTGTCGGCATCCTCATATCAAGCCTGCATCTGGAAATGAAAGACATTCAGCAAGGTGAAAAAAAAAATAAAAATCCTGCATGCTATCAGCGTGTCTACAATCGTTTGAATGCCCGAAGCAAAGAGATCACATTTAGATGCCGTGTTCTAAATCAGTAACCAGACTTTCCAATGTTTCCATTAACCAATAAATTGGGAAGGGCTCGTAATGAAATGCAGATGAAGTATTTTGAATGTTAAACTGGGAGCTCAACAGCGCAGGATAATTTCCTACAAACTTGACAGCTTCTAATTTGTAACTCGAGAGGCGTTTTAGTATTTGTTTCCCTTTCAAGTGGAATGTGGGTGATTTTTTCCAGTTTCCATGATGGGAAAGAAAATGCCTCGATTTGTCAAAATGTGAGACAGCACCACTGGCATGCAAGCGGACATACCAGTGTAGCTAAGATCCCTTCTTCACTGTTTATAATCAGAAAGCCTTCTGCCTCAATTGTAGAACTGCACGGTTGGACCGCATGCTTTGTGGATAATGTGTGGAAAATGTAGGCGTGCATGTAAACACATAAAATAGTGCATTCGGGACAGCGTTAGGTGGGCCGGGAATGGGTCCTGTGCTGGGATTGTGGCGGGGAGTGCTTGCCGCCTGGTAGTCTGAGCACGCGGCCAACAGATCTGTTTATTGTAGCCAGTGACGGTTTCCACAAGCCTAATGGGACTGACACCCCGCTAATGATCTAAGCATGAACAAAACCACCATCAACACTTAGCAAAAACTAAGCTACCACATAAAACACGAGCAAAGAAAGCCACGCATGCAACCCGCTTGCCCTCTCCGTTGGACCTCTTTTCCCGAGATGGGGGACTCGACTCTTTTGATTTGACGCGATTGAAACTCAAGTTGCTATTTTAGGGACTTGGGACTCGCTTACCATTGGAAATGACTTGACTTAGGACTTGATATCTCAGCGGCTCGACTTAGATTTGAACGAGATGACTAGACAAGATATCTCATTCATAGTTTGAAATCTGAATTTTAACACGGTTTGGTTTTTTTAGGGAGGAAAGCAAGAAAACTGTGAAAACTGCCAAAACCGTTTTTTTTTACTGTTGCGTTTTGGTTTACAAAGTCATGCAACACTACCCCCCCTGTGCCTTCTATTTCAAAATGAGGTGAAGCGATCTGCACTAGGACAGTACCTCTTATTTGCACCTAAACCACAGAATGTAAAAGTGGCGTGTAGCTAGCAATCAATTATGGAAAGCAAAAAAGGTTTGGAGGGATTCAAGGATGATCATTATTGATCAAACTGGGAAAAAGACAGCAGCAACTTGCAACGTTTTCAACTCAAAAGATGAGACACACAAATTCCACGTTTCCTCTGACCTTTCTGACGTATCTAAGATGAGATGAAGCTAGCTAGGTTAGCTTGGCAATTCGGATCACCAATCTTTGGTCAAATTACTTCCTACGGTACTATAAAATAATAAATAATACTTCGAAAGGCAAAAAATGATGGATTAGACACCAAACTCTGTGTCTGCCATCTTTTATGTGGTCATGCCCCCATAAACGAATGAACATCAACTTCACTCAATGTCAAAAAAGTGGCAACTTACGAAGAGCACAAAGTTAATGCCTTCCATTCATCCATTAACCATATTAGCAGCGCGTTGCTTACGTAAAAACATTCTGTGAAAAAGAACACGTATTCTTCTCAATAATTTAAGTGTAGCTATTCATTTTATAAGCTAGTTTTTATTTCATTTTAGCGATGTAAATGTTCATTTCATTTTGAGAGATCATTTACTTTTTGTAGTATGATCAGTGGAAAAAAAATCACTCCAACATATTCTGACTGAGCATTTTTTGACTCAACTTGACTTGCTTGATCATCCCGCCCCCCGTTTTAAAAAACAAACACCACAGCTCTCCTTTTTCGGAACTGCTACATGTAACTATATCTATTTGAGCTATATTAGCCTACTATCAAAATTCTTTTCCAATTTAAAATATTTTTATAAAGCTCCAGGGAGCCACTAGATGTCGCTAAAGAGCCAAATGCGGGCTCTGGAGCCGCGCGTCGCCGACCCCCGGCTTAACCGTTCCCACACGCTTCAAACACATGTAAACTTGTTAAAACATGCGTTAACGTATTAAAACACGTTTTAAAGTATTCCTTCTCATTCTCGCGGGAGAAGACTCGGAAAAGACAGAACAAAGATAGCAGGGAAGAACAGAAGGCAGCCCTCGAGTTAAAGAGACAGGTTCAACTGCACTGCAGCCATCTGAGTGACTGGGGGACCTCAAGGGCCACCATGGTTCAAGAGCATTAGGAGGGTCTCCCACAAGCAACACCTAAGCCCCCCTGTACACACACACACACACACACACACACACACTTCCTCACCTAAGCCGATGAGTGAAAACTGGAAGGAGAGGGTGTGAGTTGGTAGCTTTGATCTGTCGCCGTGGAGAGATATCCGGCTCCCCTCGGATCAGAGCGTTGCCATGCACACTGGAGCAGGCCCCCCTTTGGTGTGTGATTGACGGCTGCACGGCTGAGGGACTGAATAATCCACTCTAATAAGATGTAGGAAATGGACCTCCAAGCGCTCCCCCCCCACCCCCTGAACCAGACATGGTGACCACATTGACAGCTTCACTGCAAGGGCAGCAGCTGGGAACCAGAATGCAGCATATGACCTTGTTAGCTGGAAGCAGTGCAGGATTTGAAAAGAGAAGGTCTGTCTAGGATTAATGGAGAAGCATTTGGACCAACATTTTCCAGTCTGTGTTCAAGTCTGGGGGGTTTTTCTATACGGAAAGAAAAGTAAATTCCTACTGCGCTTCTCTGCCTGTTGACAGCAGGAATGACAGGGGATTCCCTTTAAAAAAAAATTTTTTTTTAATAAAAATGAAAATTAAGAGAGTAGATAAAGAGTGCATGCAGTAATAATCCCAAAATTGGACATTTCCGTCACTTTGGACGATTTTGGACTGTTGGACAAATGGACACCACAGACAAAACAGTGAAATATAACTCCACGAAGCTGAAATTTTGCATAGGATGTATATCTATGTCTTGGCCAATTCCCACTGAACATTTTGAGGGGTTGAAAGTGACAAAAAATTAAAAGTGAAAAAAGTTGTTGCACATTGGAAGAGGGACATTTTTGGGACGTAATACCCTTCATGCAGCCGCTTAAAAATACTGCATGAGGGTTAGTGTCGCACGGCCAAGGTCACTTGTATGGCCCAGCTGGAGAGTGTAATCAATAGATAGATAGATAGATAGATGATTCCTGTGCCCCCTCCCTCCTTCCATGCTAAGTAATAAAGCTTTGACACCTCTCAGACACAGAGCAGGAGTTACTTTCCCTTTCAGCGCTGTCATCTCGATTTATGTGAGCCACACATGATGAAGATTAAGCGAAAACCTGTTACAGGAAATGAAGCACATACTGTAAATCACACACATCGCAATCAAAAATGTTTTGGCTATTGCCGAGTTACAGTCACAGCATCGCTAAATTAGAGCCAGTGTTTGTTTGTTTTGTTTTTTTTGAATCGTTGCTCTTTAATTCAATCCAAATTGACTGAAAGTCATATGTCATTGTGTTGGTTGCTACAACTAAACAACGTTTCATTTTAAGTTTCCATTACTAGCGAGAAACGAAATGTTGGTCCTCCCGTAGATGCACTGGGAAAGCTTTAAAGGCAGAAAGCTTCGGCCAAGATCCTCTCTCATTCACTTATTTATTCGACTCATTGTTGATCATTCATACTGTGTTTACTGTTTCAGCTGTTCTTACTGTGGATAACTCTGTTGTGGATTTGGAAACCATTGAGGCTTTGTATGAAAATGTAAGTACCGGTACATCCACAAAAAAAAAGTTTAGTTTTTGTGTCATGCTTATAGCAAATCTGTTTGTCTTGCTGTCCATCGGGTTTGGCAACATTTATTAGCATATCGATGTTTCTGCATCTGTCGATTTACTGTACGATGGCGTGTGCTTTCATCACAGAGGGCTACTGCTGACGAGCTGGAAAGGATCAAGAAACATTATGAGACTTCCAAAGAGGATGAGGTCAAGCTGCTGGACAAACCTGAACAGTAAGATGACTCCTTAAAATGTTCACATATTCAGACTGTGCCATGTCTGTGCTAGGGGGGAGGTGAAATAAATGCAGTCAAACCTTGGTTTTCAAACGTCTCAGTTCTCGTCCAATTCGGTTTTCGACCAAAAATGTCGATTTTTTTTTTATGCCTCGGATGACGAACAAATTTCGGTTCTGGAACAAACTGAGCGCACTTGAATGCACCATTTGACTCCCCTCGCCTTCCTTACACGAGGAAGTGACGCTTCCTCGTGTTGCTTTCCATTGTGAGCAGACATGTTCAGTAAACATTTTTATTTTAAAAAGCGTGCTTTCGGTTTTCGAACAATTTCGGTTTTCGAACAATTTCGGTTTTCGAACAGCCTTCTGGAACGGATTATGGACGAAAACCGAGGTTTGACTGTACTGTATTTGATTTGAAATGGGAAATGACTATGACAAATCACATGAAGTCACTTCTTCCTGGACATTGATTGGTTGATTCTCTCGGAAAGTGTGGCAACTGACGCTGATTTCAAATCAAGTCCAAATTTGGAATCAGCGCAATTAAATCAGATAGGGAGGTTTTCCATATTTTTCTCAGCCATATTTTAATGAGCAGTCAGTACTGAGACGTGTGTGCTTTCCCATCACGCTTTGGACGCGTTCGGGCGACAAGATGGCGATGAGGCACTCGGAACTCAAAACAATCTTTGAGGCGCCCCCCACGCCACGCCCACTCGCCATCCGGCCCCGCCCTTTACTACGGCTTCCACCAAAACGCGGCGCACGTCACGTGCTCTCCCGCGCCACTCGAGTCCGCCGTCGACCGCCGGAAGCTGGGTCTGTCTCAGTGACAGACTGAGGCTGCTGTTGTCTTCTTCTCTGATCAAAACAATGTTGTCTTTTCCTCTGATCAAAACAGTGTGCCCCCCTAGCGGATACTCCATGAATTGCACCTTATTAAAAATATTAATTCCGTGTCTTTTATGCATTTTTTTTCACTTTTAAATTACCCTGCGGGCCTGATCAAACCTCCTTGCGGGCCGCTTCCGGCCCGCGAGCCGTATGTTTGACACCCCTGAGCTAAAGCAAAACACATGCTTCAGAATTACTTGTAAGAAATGCCGGTGTCTTGAGTTCAAACTAAATTTCGGCAGGGTTTTTTTGCCTAATCTAATTCCAAATTCTACAAGTTCAGGTGCATTCAGTTTTAGATGTTTGATTATAAAGTGTTACCCAACTTATAAAGACACAAGCCGTCGCTGAGATGATTTGTTTGCATTGACTCAAGAGCACCGCGCTATCTTCATGGAAAAATGTCAAAATTCCGAGCATGACTCGAAAAGAGTTCTTTTGGTGTGTGAAAGGCTCGCCTCTGCGGTTTCATGTCGTCAAGGTTAAGTAGTTCGGGCCAGTTAATGAGGCCCGGATCCAGCGGTGCCGCTGATCCTGGTCTTCCTATTTCCATGTTTGACCAGAGCTGTCACGATGGCTGCCTGAGTCATCCCGACTCAGTGTCAGTGGGCTCTAATCACACAGGATGTTACAGCTCCGCTCCCCTCCGACACTCCACTGTTTACATAAGTCGTCCCGCGTCGGGCCGAGGCCAACTTTGATCAGTCCCTGGACGCCGCTCGGACCTTTTCTCCCCACCGACCCCGCGGCTCTCTTTCGAGGCCAGCCAAGCGACACCACCCATGACTTTGGCCTGCCAGGGTGCACCGGCACTGACTCAGCCGGGTCCTGCGCAGGGAAGCGTGGCCTGCCAAGAACCCGGAATAGTCCTTCCTGTTAGACGTTTTGTTTAATTCTGTCATAACACATCTCATCCCCCCCCCCCCTATTCTCCTCCTCCCCTTGTGTTTTCCAGGTTCCTGTATGAGCTCTCACAGATTCCCAACTTTGCAGGCCGTGCCCACTGCATCATCTTCCAGTCAGTTTTCCTCGACACCATCTCCTCCATCCGCTCCAAGGTGGAGATTACGATGAGCTTATGCAACGTAAGAACACCGCTTCATGATGCTATACCTTAAGGCTTTCAGTCGTCAAGGTGCGTGTTTGTGTTTGTCAGGAACTGCTGGAGTGCAAGACTTTGCATAATGTAATGGGTCTCGTTCTGGCCTTTGGGAACTACATGAATGGAGGGAACAGGACAAGAGGTCAGGCTGATGGTTTCTCACTTGAGATCCTCCCCAAATTAAAGGACGTCAAGAGCAGGGTAATGGTCAACTAATTCAACACTCCAAATGATGCGTCAGTTATTTGCATTATTCACCCCCCCCTCCCAAAAACGATTATTTTGCAGGACAGTCACATCAGTCTGGTGGATTATGTGGTTTTGTACTACCTGCGAAATATTGATAGCGTGAGTTTTCTTCAGTCGAACAAACATGTTGGTCAAATACCTCAATTTAATCGTCGTGTTATTCCTCCAGAACGCTGGCACAGACAAGAGTGTCTACCCTTTGCTGGAACCACAAATATTATTCCAGGCCGCACAGGTCAAATTCGAAGACATAACGAAGGACATCAGGAACATGAAAAAAGATTTGATAGGTACGTAGACCTTCTTCGAAGCGTAACCCTTGGTCTCATTTCTGCGGCACACACCCTTGTTGAGATTTTGGTTGTCATGTCATGTGTCTCATACGCGCAAACTAGATTCAAATATGTTGGTGTGGATGTGAGGTAAATGAAGCAGAGTTACCCCAGTGGAGTAGAAAAGAGAGGCAAAGGTTTGAAAGTGACACAGAATGTGCGTAACCGGCAACAGTCAGGTCCAGATGGTCCTACATTGGCACCGGTTAAAGCAGAGAACAAAACCATCCGTCCATCTATTTTCAAATCAACTTATCCTCAGGGTTGCGGGGCGTGCTGGAGCCTATCCCAGCTGTCATCGGGCAGTAGGCGGGGCACACCCTAAACTGGTTATCAACCAATCGCAGGGCACACAGAGACGAATAACCATCCACGCTCACCCTCACACCTAATTTAGAGTGTTTCATTAACCTGCTATGCATGTTTTTGGAATGTGGGAGGAAACCGGAGTACCCGGAGAAAACCCACGCAGGCACGGGGAGGACATCCAAACTCCACACAGGAAGGCCGTAGCTGGAATCGAACCTAACTGGACGTGCTAACCATTCGACCACCAGGCCGCCCCAAGAACTCCAGAACAAAACTAAATTAACCTTTATGACATCGCGTAGGATTTCCCTCTGCATTAATTAATTATATACAATCAAATTTCGGTTTTCGTCCATAATCCATTCCAGAAGGCTGTTGGAAAACCGAAATTGTTCGAAAACCGAAACCACGCTCTTTTTAAAATAAAAATGTTTACTGAACACGTCTGCTCACAATGGAAAGCAACACGAGGAAGTGTCACTTCCTCGTGTAAGGAAGGCGAGAGGAGTCAAATGGTGCATTCAAGTGCGCTCAGTTTATTCGAGAACCGAAATTTGTTCGTCATCCGAGGCATAAAAAAATCAACATTTTTGGTCGAAAACCGAATTGGTCAAGAACCGAGACGTTCGAAAACCGAGGTTTGACTTGTACCTGCAAGGTTTCAAAAGTTGTAGTCAACTTTCTAGTCGGTCCGTCATGGCCAGCCAAGGCCACAGAGAGGTGAAAGGCGATGCCCCCGTGTGCCCCTTATGTCTGTGGTTATTTAAATCAACCAATAATACGGCATGTGAAAGCAATTAGATTTGCTCTCAGTTCTCCCCTCCGTTTTTTTTTTTTAGATCGCTGTTAAAAGAACTCTCCTGTCTGACCTGGGGGGTAAAATACAAAGAGTCTCCCGAAGTAGCCAGACCCACCTCAAGCTGTCACTCATTTATGAGGGGAAAAATAGACACGAAGACAATAAATGCAACACAAGAGCGCTCGTATTTGATCCGTCGCAGCGCAGTCTGGCACAGTAGTCCTCCGGGGTATAAGCATCACAAGGCGAGCGTTGGATTGTGGACTTTTGGTGAGCCCCACCTATGACTCCCACCAGCTATTATCCTGTGCAGCCGCCAGGAATAAATATTTATGCCTGCCTGCTATAAACTCGCCCGAAGAAAGCAACTGGTCTTAATTACAACGCTAACACATTGTAGACAGTGTGAAACGCTCACGCTGACTCCCATTTTGAGATTTGACTTTCTCAAGCAAGTCTGTGTGCCCCCTCACCTCATCCTGAGATGGCGACTGCAGCGTCATTACTCTCTGACCTTGGGTTAACGGTCAGGTGACTTGGTGTTAGCACATCTCTTCCGGTGTAGCCCACACGCTTCCAAATTGCTGTTGACAGTTTGCATTGTGATGATATATTTAAGTCTGCAGTAGTGTGTTTGCAAAACTGAAATTTTTTTTTGGGGGGGGGGGGGGTCATATTGTACACACAGTGTTCTGATAGGTGTCTGGGGTGCCATCCACCAGATTGCCATTTTGCTTCTGCAGAAACTCGATCCACTTTGGATGGGGTTTCCTGTTTGCGGCGAGGCTGATGACCTCAATGTGGGGGAGAACAATGAGTGGATCAAACCCAAAGGATCTAAACCGACTGGAGGCCGCACAAACAATGTATGACGTTATGGATCATGGGCAGCACAGTGGACGAGTGGTGAACATGTCTGCCTCCTAATTTTGAGTTTTGGGGTTTGAAAATCTGATCTGCGGATTTCCTGTGTTGAGTTTCCAAATTCCCAAAACATTCACGTTGAGGTCATTGAAGACTGTAAATTGTCCACTGGTGTGACTGTGAGTGGTGTTTTGTTTATACCAGGGGTCGGCAACCCAAAATGTTAAAAGAGCCACATTGGACAAAAAAAACCAAAAACCCAAATATGTCAGTGACGTCATCATTAATTTCCGTTTTTCTGAGGCTGTCTTTGAACGCCTCTCGAGTCGAACGAGAAGAGAGAAGGCACGGAATCGGACGCAGACGTGCCTGTTTGTCGAGACTGTTAAAAGCATAAATAAAGTGTACACAAGATGTATACAAACACACTCGCCACATGAATGACAGTGGAACCTCCAAAAAGTAAAACGTCACTTTGGAGTTGCCACCAATAATGTAAACTATTGTCAGTTCTTTGTTTAAATTTGGCTAGCCTTTTTTTTTTTCCCATTGGATTAACAATTCAAACCCAACTTGCTACTGCATTCTCATTCATTACAGTGGACAGCAGAGCGGTGACGACCCCAAGTCGCTCAAAAAAAAAAAAAAAGAAGCACGGTTCTTTTGCTACTCGGGGGAGGTTTAGTTTTTCATAGAACGTCTGGCCCGCAGTTAGGCATTCATCACTGTGGCAAATCAGACAGGGTCCTGATGTTAAATGGCCCTTAATGTCAGTTTCAGACATGGCCTTTAGTCTGAAGTCCATTTTACAACGCGGGCTGCGCTCTGAACGCCATGTGTGAAATCTCATACGCGGCGGCCGTGTTGCGCTGGAGCACCCGACAGCCCAAACCGTGCAATTGATAAAAGGCGCTCACACTAAAATTAGTAGTGCTTCAAACGGGGCAATAAAAAGCCTGCATTCAGCGATAGATACTATCATGAACGAATAGTTGTTCGATTACTGTTCGTTATGAAGTATAAATCAACTCTTGTCAGTGCATACCATCCACTCAGCAGCTCATCTGGAGTGAAGTGTTATTCTTTTGCATTTGTTGTGTTGTACTTTCATTTTCCTAAGTGGAGGCAAGTGTGGACTGAAGGTCAATTCAACAAGCTAAATGTCAGTTGTTTTTCTTACCACTTACCGCCCCGCAGCCTCCCGCATTTGACTTCATTTCACGCAATAGCCGCTGGACGCTCTTCCGCAGGGCTTTTGCAGAATGTGCGAAACATTTAGAAGTGCAACTTAAGGACTGCGGGTTATCCGACTCGTGTTTATCTCTTCTGTGTGGGCTCCCGCTTGGATGCGCTTGGAGATCGCCGTTGGCTCGGGAAAGGCTCAAATTCTCTTGGGGGGGTTTGTTGATTTAACCCAGCCTATAAAACGCACGCTAACATTCATCACCAAACTGGTTCTGTAAACGACAGAAGCATGCCAGCATTTTTTTCCCCCCCAATATATCTAGATGGCAAGTAACTTGGCAGCTAAAGACGCTGAGTCTAACTTTAAAGATCGGCGCTGGCTCCCATCATGACCCAGACTGTCTGTCTGACCATCACCAGTTGAGACAGTTAGCAAAAAAAAAAAAAAAATCTATGGTTGTGGTTGTCTGTCAAGTGAGTATTAAAAATACTAGAGTTACATGAGAGCTAACAATTGACCTTCACACACTCTCATTACCTGTATTAAATACCGTATTGGCCCGAATATAAGACGGTGTTTTTTGCATTGAAATAAGACTGAAAAAAATGGGGGTCGTCTTATATTCGGGGTCTAGAGAATATACCCATTCGCGACGCTAGATGGCGCCAGATATCATTGAAGCGAATGCTGAACCTGACTCCCCAGGCCAAAGTCAACCCCTGTCACGAAGATAAAAATAAAAAATAGCAGTACGAAGAAAAAAAGGAGAAAATAATAGAAGAGATAACAGAAAATGGAGAAACGTAGTGACAATCTGGAGAAAAGTGGGTCGAAGATCGGCCAGGTTAACCGGGAGCTGAGGAGAAGTTTTGATGTCATTTACATTTCAAAAACCAGAAGCCATTCATTTTCGAATGTGATTGCACTTTAGTTTACATATTTAAATGTTCAGATATTAAGATTTGAATGAGGCAAAATAACATGCTTTTCTCAAATATATTGTTGTAATCATTTGTTTCAGATGTACTGTAACTATTTTCTGTAAAAAAATTAATTTGGTGTTCAAAAAGTCTTTTTTCAAACAAAAGTGGGGGTTGTCTTATAATCAGGGCCATCTTATATTTGGGCCAATACGGTACATCTTGAAAATCATCCGTCTCCATTTTGTCTGAAAAACCTCCAGTTAAATGTGGAATCCTCAGTCTTAGTTGGATGTAGTTTGCTTGCGCATTCCATGTAATTTGAATGCTTACACTTAGCTAGGTCGATAGCTAGGTAGCTAAGTCATTGGGGCAGTCCGATTAATGGGAGCATATGTTGTATTTATATTATTCATTGACAAAGTGTGTGTACATATAGTATGTTGGTCAATATTGCTGCTGTGATGTTTTAGTGTTTGTATTTTTTAAACTATATAGAAAAATGCCCGCCAATGGCTGGCAACTAGTTCACTGTGTCCCCCCGCCAACTGCCCGAAAACAGCCGGAATAGGCTCCAGCACACCCCCGCGACCCTTGTGAGGATAAAGCAGATAGAAAATTTTAAATGAAAGTTCAGAAAAACATGCACCACTAAAATAATGCCATTTAAAAAAACATCATGATCTCAAGTTGTTCTTAAAGGGGAAGTCAAGTCAAAAATGTTCTTGACAATAATATGTTCTATGCGCCTCCACTACTGTTTACCTCATTCACTCCCAAAGACGTTTTTAAACGTCTTTTCAGCTTGGTCTAGAATCGGCTGGTACTGAATGAGTTAAACTAGTGAAAAGAAATTTTTCGACTTAGCTTCCTCTTAATTTTACGTGCTTTCTTTTGTGATTTATCGATGCAGAAATGAGGTGAAAGTACGCAATGTCTTAATCAAAGAAATGTTGTTAGTTGGGAATTTATGTTTCAGGAACGAAATGTTTTTGTTGTTGTTGTTGTTTGTTTTGGTTTTTTTCCCTAAAAGTTTGAGACGTGTTTTTTTTTTATAGCTGCTGTGGCTTTGTGGTATTCCCTCATGCAGAGTTTTCTGTCTGGAGTCTGGACCACGTTTTGAGTAGAACCACTTCAAAATGGTTCTCTTTTGATTTTAATGAGGCTTTTGGAGTTGGGGTATTTCTGCAGAGGAAATGTGGTTTTTCGAAACAGGATATTTTGGTTGTTTTGTTTGTGTGTGCGTGGGTGTGTTGGTGTCTGTGCTTTGTTTGTTTTTTTAAATATATAATTGTAAGTGTTGCTCTAGTCGATTTAGAAAGTGAATTTGATTCTGGCTGTTCATAGTTAAAAAGACATTTCCTCTGCAACTAGTCAATAAAAGATGTAATCGAGTGAGTTGAGTGAGCTGCAGGTGCAAACGTCGGAAAGGGACAACGCAGCGCTTTTAACGCTCGTGTTTGTTGCAAAACAATGTAGCGATTTAGTCATGAGAAAGTGGAGGTATTTATTGCAGCCATTAATGACTTACAGGTTGGAACATGGATGCCAGAGTTCTCTCATCTGTGTGTATCGCATCCCAGACTTACTTTTGACAGGAAGCGGGAAAGGTATCGGGTTGGAACGTGCTCAGTCACGGCTGTTTCCTGCGAGCGCGTGCGAGTCACGTCATTTGGCACAGCGGCGAAAACCCATCCGGAAACACAACACACGCACATGCACAGTCACCTCCGACGGAACCATACCAAAAATTTTCACCTTCAGCATCTTTGCTGCTCACTCTTTTTTTTTTTTCATCACCTAATTGCTTTCTTAGCATTACGTTATTCGTTTAACATCTTTGTTTTTGGACACCGCTGTGTTACATCTTTAATCCCTTCCAATAGCGTTTAATTGATCATTTCCCTCCTTTTTTTTTCCCTCCCCAGCTTGCGAGCGAGATGTACAGAGGGTATGCGCTACCTCCGCAGAGGAACACCTCCAGCCATTCAAAGAGAAGATGCTGGGCTTTGTTTCCACTGGTGAGTCAACTGTACAATTTATTTTAAAAAAACGTAAATATGCTGTCGCCAAAGATTTTGTTTTCTGGCAAACTCTCATCTGCACACCATATAATGTACAGCGTGCAACACGCGCACTATTGTTGTACCGATGCCACTGGAAAATAGTCCATTTCTGAACACACCTCGCAGTATCTTCTCGCAGTAAGAGTTTCATTCCGATGGTGACGATATCAGCCAAATTTGTACGCAAGCATGCAATCGTTATCTAGAAGCAAAGCATGCCCAGAAAGTAGCAAAGTCATCATTCCAGAACATATGTATCTGAAAAACAGTTAAAAGACAGAAATAAAAACAATCAAATGAAAAACAATCAAGTACGGCAGTCACTGAGCATCTTCTAATGATACTTGACTAGCACGTTTTGTAAATTTGAAATGTTGTATGTCGGCACTCTGGCGCTTTACTTTTGATTTACATTCGTGAAATCACATACAGTCAAACCTCGGTTTTCGAACGTCTCTGTTCTCGACCAAATCGGTTTTCCACCAAACATTTCGAGTTTTTTATGCCTCGGATGACCAACAAATTTCGGTTCTCGAACAAACTGAGCGCACTTGAATGCACCATTTGACTCCTCTCGCCTTCCTTACACGAGGAAGTGATACAGATTCAAACGTTCCATTACTGAACAGACGTGTTCAATAAAGATTTTTATTTTAAAAAGAGTGTGGTTTCGGTTTTAGACCAAATCGGTTATCGAACAGCCTTCTGCAACGGATTATGGTCAAAAACCGAGGTATGACTGTACCTATAATGAGCGCAATGCAGTGATTGCAATGCTTGTCAATTATTTGTCTCAAGCTAACGCATTGTTCAAGCTGCACCGAAACACAGTTTCTAATTATTTCTAAAGTTGATTTGCAGGACGTCTGACCAAGAATTGACAAATTAAACTTTATGTACCGCAGAAGCATTATTGTTGAAAGTAGTCCTCAATCAGTAGTGCACTCCACTTTATCGTAGTTGTCACAAAAGAGGGGTTTGTTTTTTTTTTGGTATCACTTAGCTGATTATTATACGAATGTCTAATAAAGTAGTATGATTTGTTTGTTTATTTATTTATTTAGTTTGTTTTTCCACAAATCCACAAATGAATCACTGCTCTTTCAATATTATGCTAGATTAACTCATTCACTCCCAAAGACGTTTTTAAACGTCTTTTCAGACTTGGTCTAGAATTGGCTGGTACTGAATGAGTTTTAAATCTACATATGTTTAAAATCTTTTCTGAATGAGTCAAAATCACCTACTAATACTCAGATGAGGTGAAAAGGAGGAGCGCCAGTGGTGAGATGGCCCGTCACGTGAAAATTCTCTGCCTCTTCAAAAAGGAGCAGAAGTGATGGTCAAGAAGCTGACTATGGAGCCTTCAAAATGAGAACGGTTGAAAGGAGGAAAACAAAAAACATAATAACACGTTTTGGGGTTTTTTTCTTTTAATTTTAACATGTCAGGCTCTCAGCTGGTTCGTGCCCCCGTGCCTTCTCAGTGTATTTGTGTAGCCAGAGGCTGTCGTAAGACAGCGTGTGGAGGATTTACTGGCCTGTAGAAAGTATCGCGTTGCCTCGAACATGACTCCCTTGTCCTCCTTCTTGCCGTAAAGCAAAGGGGCATCTCGAGCCGGCGCCTTGTAAAGACTGTGGACCACCGTCACAGGAGCTTTTTGACTCAATATTACATGCTAATAGACTGACACAAGATGTACTGATCAATAACCAGCTATCAGATTGTGTTGAGTTCTCTAAAGGAGCTTTGTGAGGATCAGTGGTGACATATTTATTTTAGAGCTGGCAAACGATTAAAATATTTGATCAAATTAAAAACGCAACTGTCATAATTAACTCATTATAACTCATAATTAATCGTGATTAATCACACTTTTGTATTTTTTTGTCCTATTTTTTGCCCCGTTTTAATGCTCTTATCAACATGGAATCATGGATCGGTTTTCTATGTGCAAAATGCACATATTTACTGAAACAATAATTTCGATTTTATCGATTTATTCAAATTTATTTATTTATTGATTTTTTTCCGGCGGTGGAAAAATCCCAAAACGTTTCAAAGCATTCCAAGCCACGAAAGTTGCCGTCGACCAGAACGTGACAAAACTACATCTGGACATCAAGTTGCAAAGTGTAAACTGCCTTTTTTTCACCACAAGCTGTTGCCCATATCTTTCGAAGGGGGATGGGCGGATGTTGCGGCACGTAATCATCTTTTGTGATGATTCTGTGACTTCAAACGGCAAAACGTTTGCACATCAAACAACGGCGGTGATTAGTCCGTTCTGACTCATCAAAGTGATTGGATTTGTCACCCAGGTAAACGCCGGCAAGCCCGGCGCAGATGCATGTGTTTGACACATTGTAAAAATTGGATCGTATCCACGAGACACACATATGTACATGTGTTGAGGCCGACGCTTCGGGTATGTCCAAACAGATATAGTGTGTGGTGAACGTCGCGCTCCCGGGAAACGCTGACCTGTAACCCAGCCTGTGGAGAGCCTCGCAGCAGGGGGGGTCTGCAGGTGAACCCAAACGCCCCTCGCTCTCCCTTTTCAATCCCCCCCACCCCACCCCGTATAATCTCTGCCTGTTTCAACAGCGGATCACTCCCAAAATGCAAGCGAGCCGTACTTTTTACACGCTGTTCTCCTCTTGTCTCACTGCGCCGCTCGCCTCGCTTTTGGAGCCACTTCAGACAAGAGTTCTTGTTAAACAGCAGACAATGAAATTGCCATTTCACAACAGATTCAAATTTCAGAAAAAGAACAAAATACGGGGCTCCTTCAGCGCCGTTCTTTTTTCTTAAACCTTGAACGGCCAGTCCGTTTGCTCTGATGTCATCCCGCATGCTGCTCACAACTCCTTATGGGGGATTGCTGTATTTCGTGATCTATGGACAGCAGCACCCGCATTATTTTTTTCCCCCCTCCTCTGCGTCACACAAAAAAAAATCTCAACTTCTTTTTTTATTGTTTGCCCAGTTCCGATGTGTAACATGTTCGAACCAGAATGTGCCGTTTGTGTCGAAAGTTGCATGTGAATGGTAGCGCTGCTGATGAACACAAATGCCATGTCATGAATGGACTTGTTAAAATGCTGAATGTGAGACTTAGAGTTGAAGTGGTCTGAATCGGTCACGAAAAGTGGAAGGGGGGGGGGGAGTGTAGATATGTTAAAAATGTTTTTTAAACTTGGGTGGTTTGTTGCGAAAATGTGGGAATGTGGGGAATGGGAATCGTTCCCCCAGCTTTCCTGAAAATTGAACAGCTTGAAGTTGGAATGGTTTGAATTGGGCACAGAATGTGGAAGGAGGATGTCAATGTGTCACATAGCTCTTCAATTTGGGAATTTTCTTTTTGGGGAAATGTGGAAAGTAGATCCCAAGATGTATCAATTGAACTGAATATTTTGGAGAGGTTTTTTTTTTTGTTGAATGGCACATTCATATCAATGGCTTTTTGGGGGGAATGGAAAATTAGGAAATACAGTCAATCCTCGGTTTTCGTCCGTAATTCGTTCCAGAAGGCTGTTCGAAAACCGAAATTGTTCGAAAACCCAAACCACGCTCTTTTTAAAATAAAAATGTTTACTGAACACGTCTGCTCACGATGGAAAGCAACACAAGGAAGCGTCACTTCCTCGTGTAAGGAAGGCGAGAGGAGTCAAATGGTGCATTCAAGTGCGCTCAGTTTGTTCGAGAACCGAACTTTGTTCGTCATCCGAGACATAAAAAACTCAAAATTTTTGGTTGAAAACCGAATTGGTCGAGAACCGAGACGTTCGAAAACCGAGGTTTGACTGTCGAGGAAAAATGTGAATTTTTGCAATGTGGCAAAATGCTCCTCATGGTAGATTGAATGGTTTGAAAGGCGCATTCTTCAGCATTCACATAATAAGCACACTTGACGACACAAACTTGTTTTTCCTAACAAAATGCGCACATCATTTGATTCATTACTTTTCTCATTTCCCAAACTTTGTCGGTTCCGAAATATTGGACAAGAATTGAAAACATGAAATCCTGCGGAGCAAAGGGAGGATATGGCAACGATGCCATGAGACCGCTTTAAAATGGAACGTTTCTCTGATGTCATCCCTCTTGCATGCTGTCTGGGGTTTCTGCTGGCAGCGATAATGTCATCATTCAACATGATTTCCTTTCCAGAGAATTGCATTTTAGATTTAATTTGACATTTGATTTGGCTGCCCACCCATCAAGTGTGAAATGATTTATTTTCCCCCTTACTTCAAAAGTAACGTTCAGAGTCATTAAAAAAGACCCTGTCGTTTTTGAGGGTTGGGATATTTTTGACTTATTTTGACGTTTCAAAGACGCCAGTTTTAAATTTTAAAGACTACACGTCTTTAAAATGCATCTTTGTCTTCCGGTGTTCTTTTCATTCGCAGCTTTCCCTTTGAAAAGAATTTAAAAAAAAAAAATCAGTTGCGGTCCAACTTTAATGATCCTCCTTTTGATTCCCTTTTTTTTTTTTTTTTTTTAATGGGAGCTCTTTGAAACCTCTGGGGAGATTTGGACGGACATATCCGTGTGATGAATACCGGCAATGGCTAATTGAAAACAAGTTCCCGCTTTTAATCTCATCATGCTGGTTCTGTGCAAAGGTGTCAAAGGCTCATCGCCGCCTTTGAGGCTATGTTTGTCAGTGAGTCACAATTTTGAAACAAGTGATTTGCATAACTTCATCCAGTAGAGCTACCGGTAAACTAGACAGGAAAGGATGGGCCCCCCCCCAAAGTCCTCAGCATCGCTCTTCCTTTCTTTTCTTTGTTAATCTGAGCAGCAGGTCGAAAAAGGACTTGGAAAAAAAAGTGTGTGAGGGTTTTAAAGCTCCAATTTATTGTCCCTCTCAGCATGCGCGTCTCATAACTTTCTCCTTAGCGACTACTGGTTTCATGTTTACACATAGGGAGCGCAGAAAGAGACACTTCACGCATGCTCTGGCCTCTCTCTCTCTTTCTCGCCCCCCCCCCCCCCCCCTCGGCTCCAGTGCCACCTCTACACAATCCCGGCGCAGGAGTACCTCAGGCGCCAGCCTGACCCCCACTGTGACTAACGCTATTGGTCATGGCCCCCCCCTCCCTCTATCCCAGACATGGTCAGCCCCTCCCTTCATTAGGGCCACTTTAGCACAGCGGCCCATATACATGTTTAAAAAAAAAAAAAAAAAAAGGGAATGAAGCGGAAGGGGTGGATGGTTCGGTGTGTGAAGCTTACCTTTTTCCCAAAAGACCCCCAAACCGGCCTTTGAACAATTTTTGGGAGACTTCCCCCTCTTAAATCTCGAAAGGAGGAAAGGTCCCCCATCATTGTAAAAGAGATGAATCTGGAAAAATGCAATAAATCTGAGATCACAGGCTCTCTCTGGCCCTAGATAAATTCTTGCACCTCGGCCTAGCTCAGCGCACACATCTGCCTTGCATTTAGACACTTTTGCCATGACAAGCGTCCGCAGGAGCCTCTCTGTTCAACCCGGATTGAGCCCACTCCGCAGTCCACGCGTACACCTCCACTAACGGAGCGCCCCCCCCCCCCCCCGACACCCGCCGTCAACACTCTCACACTCCCACGCGTCAACACGTGTCCAATTTTACAGTGGACACGCTTTCTGACCATTGTTCTTCTTCTACTGCCATCACTTGACTAATTCTAATGAGCAATGAACACAGTGCCCTCTTCTGGTCTACACCTGAGTTGCGTTTCGGATTATGATGACGTCTCTGTCAAGTCGAAATATACGTCAGTATGTCTCCATTGTTAGCATCTTGTTCGATAAGATAAAAGAAAAAAAAAGAAGAAAACACGACGCGCAATTTTGAGTCCCGCTAAAAAGCGTACAGCATGAGTGGAATCCGTTTCACATTGCTTTGCTTAGCACAAGAAAGGAGCCCAAACACTGAGTCAATCATTGTGCGAGACATGCGTTTCCTCGCCGCAAATATGTTCGCCTCGTCGTCTTGCCTCACTTAAATATCATAGAAATCTGGAAAGAGACTCTTCAACAAAACCAGCCAGCTAGCCAGTCCATTTGGTTTTATGTTTCGTTTCATGATGTTAAATTGTTAAACGTACACACCGAACGGGTATTTGCTTCCGTCGCTATTATTAACTTGGTTCAAGGTAAAGTCGTCAACATTGTAAACAAGTCCCGTAGTGCTCATCGGATAGGCCAATGTCCCCGCTCACCATTGTCTAGGAATTTTCAACAAGTTCCACATGCTCACAAACAGATAATAGAATTTCTCCACACGACAAATTAATTTTGATGGTATGGGACTCGAAAGAGTGGTCGACTAGTTAGCGCATTGGTCTCACAGTTCGGTTGTGGCTCCGCCAGTTTGCGTTGTTCTCCTGCGTGGGTTTTCTCCGGGTATTCCGGCTTCCTCCCACATTCCAAAAACATGCATGGCAGGCTGATTGAACACTCTGAATTGTCCCGAGGTGTGAGTGTGAGCGTGGATTGTCGTTCGTTACTGTGTGCCCTGCGATTGGCTGGCAACCGGTTCAGGGTGTCCCCCCGCCTACTGCCCGAAAACCGCTGAGATAGGCTCCAGCACCCCCCGCGACCCTTGTGAGGATAAGGCGGTTCAGAAAATGGAAAGGGTTTTGTTTTCCCCAAGAACAAGCCTTTCTTTTATTATCTATCAAGAAAAATAAGATATTGAAAAAAAAAATATTGATATTAATCCTGTGGATGTGCCCTATTCCGCTTCTTTTGGCCCGAAGTCAGCTGAGATCGGCTCCAGCACCCCCCGCGACCCTGTTCAGGATACGCAGTGCTGAAAATGGATAGATAATCCTGTGAAAGTCAATGCAAGGGAATGCTCTGGGAAAACAATTGTTTCAAAGCTTGTTTGCTTTGAGGAGAAATAAACCAAATCCCAGAAGGGGAAACCAAAACAAAGAGCAAAGCTGTTTTGAATAACGTCATTGTCCTTCGCTGTTTCGATAAGCGAAGTTTGGACCAATTGATTTAAAGTGGAAAGCTATTTTTGTGGGTGTGGGGAGAGGGAAGGGGGGGTGGATTTTATTTGGTGGCCAAAAGAATCATCACTTGCATCATCAATGTATGAACGATTAAGGCAATATATTCTCTGTCTTTTTTTTTTTTTTTTCAACAGCACAAACGGAGCATTCAGTGGAAGAAGATCGCTTCAATGCTGCACAGAAAAGGTATGAGAGCAACTTCGCCACTTCGGCTGAATGACATTTTCATTTTAGTTTCAAGTCTTCAGGGGCATTCTTTTATCCAACACAGCTTGGTTATTTATAAATGTTAGCATGATTTATAACTTGATCATTTCCTCAATGTGCATGTGCTAAACTTCTTGATCTTCACCTTAGGGGGGAAAAAAACAGTGATGGATACTACACATTACTTAACTTAGATGCCTTAATGCTTATTTGAGGCCTTTGCTTCCTTCGCATGTTCTTAATATTCCTGACACCATCTCGTGCATGAGGGACACGACGAGAATGAAGGTGTTGAACTTGAAGGCGATTATTGATCAAAAGGGCGCTGCGGCCGTCATCCCTTCACTTGTAATGAAGTTTTCCTCTAATTTTACCGAAACGGGGGGGTGCTGGTGGCCTGGTGTTAGGTTGAGCGAGCCCCAAGTGAGATGTGGAGGGGCTGGGTGGGGGGGGTTTTCTCTCAGGTTCCCAGAGAGCCACCTCATAAAAATGACACGCCGTTGATGAATATGGGCGTCGGCGGGCTCACTGGGGCCTGGGTGGGCTCTCACATCTGGGCTGGATGAGGGATGGTCACTCCCAACACACAAGAGCAGCAGCAGCAGTAGTAGTAGTGCTAACATTATGGCATGGTGTTAAGAAAGCAAATAGACACGCGATCCTGGGCGCTATCTGACACCTCAGCCTCACCGGGAGGCTGGGAGTTGAGACGCCAGCAAAAGTCTCGCCGCAAGGCTTTTTGTTGACATCTTCACATAGTAGCAACATGAACAACTGCTCATTTTTGGAGTCGGTCTTCTCATTTTGACATCCATCCGTCCATTTTACATTGGCGCTTGTCCTCATTAGGAAGCCGATCGCATCTGAATTTGAGCGAGGGGGCGGTCACACCTGGACGGGTTACCAGCCAATTGCACTATACCGGGGGTCGGCAACACGCGGCTCCAGAGCCGCATGCGGGTCTTTAGCGACGTCTAGTGGCTCCCTGGAGCTTTATAAAAAAATGTTTGAAAATGGAATAAGATTGTGATAGTAGGCTAATATAGCTCAAATAGATATAAATACATGTTGCAGCTCCAAAAAAGGAGAGCTGTGGTGTTGTTTTTTCAAAACGTACACTTTATTAATGCTTTTAACAGTCTCGACAAACAGACACGTCTGCGTCCGACTCCGTGCCGTCTCTCTTCTCGTTCGACTCGAGAGGCGTTCAAAGACAGCCTCAGAAAAACGGAAATTCGTAATGACTTCACTGACATTAAGAAAAGTGAAAATAAAAGCGAGGAAATCACAAAATAAATTATATTGGGGCGTTTGTGAACACACAACAAAGGACATACACATAACAATAAACAATTCTGAGACAGTCCAGTCTCCTACATACATACAGCATGTGTTTCCTTCATTGTAAGTTTTAGAGAAGGCTTTTTATTTTATTTGGTTTTTTGGGGGGGGTTTTGTCCTATATGGCTCTTTCAACATTTTGGGTTGCCGACCCCTGCACTATACTGTTGATTGGCCAATTTTGTCTCCGTGAATTTTTTAATCGGCTACGTCGGCGCAAAGACGTTTGCGCAATGTTGCTAATGGCCACGGACGCCCCGTAACATTTTCAAAGGTTCAACGTCACGCTACGGTTTGGCTCCGTCACACTCTGATGGGGTCCCTTCGGCGTTGCTCACATTTCTGTCAAGGCTTTCCACCAGATGA
This sequence comes from Hippocampus abdominalis, assembly GCA_018466805.1. NCBI lineage: Eukaryota > Metazoa > Chordata > Actinopteri > Syngnathiformes > Syngnathidae > Hippocampus > Hippocampus abdominalis. The sequence continues at coordinate 12,681,604 of CM031705.1, read as the reverse complement.
AACATGGACACCAGGCAGCTTTGGCGCACGTTTGTAGCCCAATGCAGCTCCCCTGCCAGAGTCTGTGTCAGAGAGTGGGAGCACATTGACGATAATATTAGTCATACTTCTATATAAGACGTGCCACAGTAACCACAACCACAACAGCAAAATAATGCCATCTATTTTTTTTTTTTTTGTCTCCCAGATGCCATTGCACAGTATCATGAGCAATAAATCTATACCTTGTGCGGAAAATGTTACCCAAATATAAAACCAGCTGAACCCATCAGTGGTATGTCGAAACAACCACCATAGATCGATTGTGCTAATGTTAGGTTACCGGGTAAGTTGGAGCACTTGCAGAAAAACCACGCAAGACAACTTGGAAAGTCCATACCGGATGCCCCGAGTGGAGATTTGACCACTGTGCTGCGTTGATGCCCGCATCTAAACACCTCTATTCTAATATTATTGTTTAGGTCGGGGGTCGGCAACACGCGGCTCCAGAGCCGCATGCGGCTCTTTAGCGACATCTAGTGGCTCCCTGGAGCTTGCTAAAAAATTTTCAAAATGGAAAAAGATTTTGATAGTACACACAACAAAGGAATGAATAACATAAACAATTCTAAGACAGTCCAGTCTCCTACATACATGCAGCATATGTTTCCTTCATTGTAAGTTTTATCGAAGGATTTTATTTTTTGGTGGCTCCAGACATATTTGTTTTTTGTTTGTTTGTTTTTTTGTCCTACATGGCTCTTTCAACATTTTGGGTTGCCGACCCCTGGTTTAGGTCATGGGCAGCAAGTGGTTTCATGCCCCCCTCCCCCATGCTTGCTTTGGATTTTGGATGAGTAACCCTGCTCCCTTGCATAACACCCCAAAAAACACCTCAACTTGAGTTAATTGAAGACTTCTCATTTTTCCATCGGTGTGAACGTGACTGTGCATGCTTGTTTGGTTAATAACCAGTCAAGGGTGTCATTCACCGTTTTTTATTGTTTCAATGACTCGACGGTATTCCATGATTTCACGCTCGGTGTCTTAATTTGCCGCCACCCTGTTCGGTGTCATTTGGTATGCGATCCATCACCATTTGCGGTTGCGCTCCCGCTCGCTGCTCGACATGGTTTCCCATGTATTGACTTGTCAAACTCGCTCTCAGATGCAACAGTTTATTTCGCTCATCTTTTTATAGGGGAAACAAAAGGAATGCCGGCCTGTCGGGCTCAAATATTTCCCCGATTCTCCTGGTTTTGTAATGGGTCTTTTTTTTCGTTTTTTTTTTAATATATACAGCTGACAGCGAGGAATGCCGCAGTAAAGCTTTGCACGGCAACTTGATCATCGGTGTGAGAAGCAGTACAGTTAATGCGTGTGTGAAGTTTACCAGGCTTGCCAGGTTCTATTTGATTGTGTTTATGTTGTGTAGGTACACACACATGCGCAAACGTTCTTCCATCTGTTTCGAATGAAGTTTTGTCGATCTGCTTCTTACGTGAGCTCCGTCCGGAGAGTACAAGGAAAAGGAACTGTTGCTTGATTTGTGCACGCTTTGACACCATGACCCAAGGGGTCAACTGAGGACCCGATCGACTTAGGTCATTGTGCCAGAGCAAGCCGGTGAGCTGGAGCGGCATGATCTACAGTTCTCTTTTTTTTGTTGTTGTTGTTGTTTTGAAGCATTGCAACAAAATGACGCCGGGCTGGAGGAATGGGAAGCAGGATTAGGCAGAAGTCCATTATCTTCCCCCAGCTGGGCGACATCTTGCAGCATTTCATTCACTGTGAACATGCCTTAGATTAGCATCGCAAAGCTACCTTCCATCCGGATTTCAGAAACTCTGCGAGTGCCCATGTGGGACAAAAGGGAGCATCGCTTGACTCATGACCTCTTAGACAGGCCCGCCGAGAACATCTTTCATGTTTGGGTCGGTGAGGCGATCAAATCTCCCGCCCGTGCGTGCTGCTGAGAGTCCCGCCAAGAATTCTGATTTGAATGCAGATTTCAGACTGAGGGGCGGGCCAACAACCGACTCTCTTGGAAAACGGATCCTTGAGCGTGTTGCGTGCACTCGCGCAAGCTTATTCTCGGCTGTTAATTGTCTGCCAGTATTCGTGCGATGATCTGCGCTTGTAGCTGCAGTAGGCCATTCTTGGCTATCTCGCACCCCTGCAAGCTGTGGGATCAATGTGATAATGGGGCCACCGCTACTGGCTCTTCCCCTGTGGCCCATCAGGCTGCAACCTTTTTGTTTCCAGTTCCTCGCCTCTCAGTCAGCCGAACCTCGGATTTTTGCAAAGAAATTTCATGTTATCCGTTCCACAGTGGATGTACAGTAACCGAGGCTCCTCAGAATAAATTAGAAAATGGTTTTGTGCCTAGTTTCTAATAAGACTTTAATGGTTCAACCCATCAAAGGACACCAAACAAGAGTTAACGGGAACAACCGGATAAACTGCCTGGTATAGAATTTCACGCCATGGAGAAATAAAACTGCTTTGCAATTGTGTAGCATTTTGGGGCATTTGGGGATTTTTTGGGGTTACGTGTTCAATGCCTCGTTTCCCTCGACAGGTTCTGGGACATGGTGAAATACTTTGGTGTGAAACCAAAGTCAGGAGACAAAGAGGTGGACTCGAGTCACGTCTTTATGCTGTGGTACGAGTTCTGCAATGACTTCAAGAATGCTTGGGTACGCCAAAGCAAGAACATCTCCAAAGAGAGGTGAGCTGCTTCCGCTTCCGCTTCCTTGCCTCAAATCGCCCAAACCCCAAACGCCCAAACACCAAATGCCCTAACCCCAATCGCCCTAACCCCAAACGCCCAAAACCCAAACGCCCAAACCCCAATCGCCCAAACCCCAAACGCTCTAACCCCAATCGCCCATACCCCAAATGCCCAAACCCCAAATGACCAAAACCCCAATCCCCCAAACCCCAAATGCCCAAACCCCAATCGCCCTAACCCCAATCGCCCTAACCCCAAACGCCCAAACCCCAATCGCCCAAACCCCAAATGCCCAAACCCCAATCGCCCTAACCCCAATTGCCCAAACCCCAAACGCTCTAACCCCAATCGCCCAAACCCCAAATGACCAAAACCCCAATCCCCCAAACACCAAATGCCCAAACTCCAAATGCCCAAACCCCAAATGCCCAAACCCCAATTGCCCTAACCCCAATCACCCTAACCCCAATCGCCCAAATGCCCAAAACCCAATCGCCCAAACCCTAACTGCCCTAACCCAAATCGCCCTAACCCCAAACGGCCAAACCCCAAATGCCCTAACCCCAATCGCCCAAACGCCTTAACCCAATTGTATTACGGTAGTTTATCTTGCCATCGAAATACCTTTCTCAGTCTTGTTCTTGTTGTTTTATAGTTTGAGATGTCATAAAAGCGAAAAAATATTAGCGGCGAAGTCACCATTCTGCCTGATAATTTCTCCGCTTTTTGGTTAGAAACCCAATGTTTTTGCTTTTGTTGTCAGAGAACACAATATTGTGTCGTTCTTGAAAATGACTCAAGATGATTCAAAGTGAAGAATTTCTAATGTATTATTGCACTTGTAATTGGCATTGATGTAAAACTCCACTGCATTATATTCAGTTTAGTTTTTTGGGGTTTTTTTTCATTGAGCTAAATAAGGCAACCCCAAGATAGAATCTAAATTCAACAATTTGACATTCACATCTTCAAAATAGCACCTTTTTTTTGTGGTCACGTTGGGACAGTTGCTGAACAAGTTGTCAGCATTGCGCAAAATTAGCCTTGATTGTGCATGGGTCATGTGTAGATGCTGGGATGTAATTAGAGCAGAGAGGGAGGCCATCAAAGAGGAGGCGTCCTGAATTTATGATGTTTCCCTCTGACCCGGGGTGTTTTTTCTTTTTTGGGGGGGCATTCCACCATCTCTCCTTGCGGCCGACTGTCTTTACTAGCGAGCGGACAGAGACCACTGGCCGTTAAAAGCCGAGCGCTATGGAGAATTGATAAACACTGTAATGAAGCTGGACAAGCAAGCCCAAAGGGCAAGAACGCTGCACGTGCGGAGAAGACGGCGAGAAGCGCAACGGTCACTTTTATGTTGCTTTTGGAAGTAGGTTTTGTGGTGCCATCGTGCCTCAGCATAACCTGGACTCATACTTACGCATATCGATTCGTTTTCCAATACGTTTCCAAGCTGGAATTTGGCGTAATTTCCCCATGAGGTGATGGAGTCGCCTACCACAAATCCATGTGCTGGAGTTGAATTATACAGTTCAGGTTTACTGCGCTATGAAGTCACAGATTCCTCGCAGCTGATTGTGCCAATATACAATTAACTTTATTTGAAATCCTTTTTGGCGGGCTCATAAAAGCCAAGGCTGCCTCATTATCGCATCAAGCAAGCAGGTTTTGGGGGGATTTGGGGGGGGGGGGGGGCTTTGACTGGGCGCGAGCCGGAGATGAGCGGGGAGTGTGTCAGCGTCTAAGAGTCTTGAATGCAAGTGAAATAAATAAGTGCAGAGGTTGTGGCTTCGATCCCGGCTCCGGCTTTCCTGTGTGGAGTTTGCATGTTCTCCCCGGGCCTGCGTGGGTTTTCTCCGGGTATTCCGGTTTCCTCCCACATTCCAAAAACATGCATGGCAGGTTAATGGAGCGCTCTAAGTTGTCCCCGGGTGTGATTGTGAGCGCAAATGGTTGTTCGTTTCTGTGTGGCCTGCGATTGGCTGGCAACCAGTTCAGGGTGTTCCTCGACTACTGCCTGAAGACGGTCGGCTGCAGCACTCTGAAGATACTCAGAATTAAAAATGTTTACTTGGGTTATCTTTGTCTGATATTTACATGATCATAAATTGGGGGAAATGAAGCAAAACCAAAAAAAAAGAGAATTTGAAAAGAGAGCAAAAACAGCACTGTCAATGACACTAAACGACGGTCTGAATGTTTCCCCTCAAGGTTGAAGGAAGCCCAAGAAAACATCAAAAAGATCACAGATGAGAAGCGAGTCGAAACGAAGAAGATCAACGCCAACAGTCTGGTAAGGCTTTCCCATCTTGTTTTGTGTGTCCGCCTCCAAAACGTTGCTCTGAATGTTGTGCCCGAGAGTTGTGCGTCTGCGCTTCACAGAAAGAGAGGCTGCGGCAAAAGGAGTCAAGCGTGTCGTCCAGTTGAGTGACCTGAACCCCCCCCCCCCCCCCCCCTCTGGAACAGCGCGCCTCGACCTTTCGGGTACACGAAGAGTCTGCTGCAAGGTTGCATGGCTGACACAAACCCAAGTGATGAGAGCCCAAAAGGCCAAAGGTGGATCTCATTCATCCAGCGCGGTGTGACCCTCTTAGTGGCCAGCTTGTGAAAGGTCTTTGGGGTCACATCATGGTTCTACTGACACATCCATCAGGTTCCTCCTGGAAAATGGATTCTGTTCCTCATCTGGGCTGACAATCGCTTCGAGTTTGTTTGTGCGCTCGAGCTGCCGTTTGAAATGATGCCCAACACTTTGCTGCGGCAAGCTGCTTTTCATTCGATCATTTTGAAGTCAGTACGTTGTCGCGGGAGGAGTGGAGGGGGACAGGGGAGGGGGGCGGAGGGGGGGGTTGCTATTGAGGCGCAATATGAGCAGCGAAAGTTTTCCTTTCCTTACTTCCGCACGCATACACGTACAGTCAAACCTCGGTTTTCGTCCATAATCCGTTCCAGAAGGCTGTTCGAAAACCGAAATTGTTCGAAAACCGAAACCACGCTCTTTTGAAAATACAAACGCTTACTGAACACGTCTGCTCACAATGGAAAGCAACACGAGGAAGCGTCACTTCCTCGTGTAAGGAAGGCGAGAGGAGTCAAATGGTGCATTCAAGTGCGCTCAGTTTGTTCGAGAACCAAAATTTGTTCGTCATCCGAGGCCCAAAAAACTCAACATTTTTGGTCGAACACCGAATTAGTCGAGAACCGAGACGTTCGAAAACCGAGGTTTGACTGTATTAGGTCTCCCAGGTACATGCACTCACGTATTCAATGTCCTTTCAAGGCTGCTAATGCCTCACCAGCACATTGGGTGATAAGTTTGAAGCACTTTTCTTCTTGCAATAGCTAAGTTGACCCCCGATTGTAGTGTCCTAACCGGTTGTTGTACCGCAATGCCCGTTTTGCTGTGCAAGGTTGTAAATTTCTGTCTTATTTCTTTTTCGAGCCTTTTGATCATGGCTACGTTTTATGTACGGAAAAGGTATATCCGCTTCTCATTCGAGAAAAGTCTATTTATGTAAGAAATGATTTATTTTAATGTATAGAGACATCAACGCTCGTTCCCTTGGAGGGTGTAGTTTGATGACGTCGTCGGGCGAGAGGATATTTTTGCATGCACCTGTAAAGTGGGAGCTTTTTTTGGGATGAATTTGACAATGCACGGTTCGGAATATTTAAACCCAAAGCCACGATCATCAGAATACCTCAGACGGACCTCGATTATTAGAGTACAAATAAAGATGCTTGTCATGTCCAGTGACCTGTTTAGCTTCCACCTGTGCCATTTATTTTGTAGGGAAATCCGTTTTTTGGCAGAACTGGAAGGAAACAAGAAGACGAGTCGTTTGTTGGGTCAGTGGATGGAAGCTTCTTCCACAGCTTTCATTTTATGGAATTGTTTTAAATTTCAAGAATAAATTCCTGGATGCTGACACAACAGAAGCATTCTCTTCATTTCTGGCTCCCATCGTGCTGATTTAAAAAGCTACCAAGAACATGATATTAATGTAAGAAACCTGTGGCGGTGGTGATGAATTCAGCCGTTTAATAACTGAGTAAGAATGAGGTCATCGAATCTGGCTTCTTTTTGTTGTTTTTTTTTACTTGAACATTTCCTGGAAGGTTCTTAAAATAAGCGAATAGTGTTGTAAACATGTGGAACTTGTTAGGTTGTTGGAAGATGCTTTAAGCAGTTTTTCTTTTGTTTTTTTTTTTTTTTTATGAATGTGAGGCTATCAAAATGAAAAACGTTACTTGTTTTGCTGTGCCAAGAATCGATCTGCTCTAACAACTTTTGCCACTTAATCATATTGTGAAAGTCATTGTGAAAAAGCATTCAGTGCGTTTTTGTTTTTTTTTTCAAATAACCACAACAAATTATGGTGTAAGCATTTTTTTTAACCACTCAACACACTCAATTAAGAGTTGTAAGAAAATGTGCCTTTCCAAAGTGCTTTAATACTTTATTTATAGTTTGGTTCAACGCATTTAGCTACATGGTGTTCATTTTTAAAAAGGCAATTCTAAAAGCACGATGGAACAATACCGTTCCATTCAATCGTCCGTGAAAATGAAATGAAAATGATTTTTAAAAGAACTATTGGCAATTTCAATGTGTGGAGCATCCAATATTTTTGTTTAAAAAAAAAAAATGCTCAGATTCAAGTAACATGCATAATATTCCAGAATCCATTTATTATCTATTTTTAAGGGATAACTTAACGAGTACACCAAACATCCTTTACATGTAACATCTACATAGTTCATCTTCATGGGGTACAAATCACCACTGTACTTTTATGACCGATTGACATCCAGCTAACCAAAACTCAACATTTTCACATTAAGGTTAACTTAAAAGCATTCTTGAAATAATAAAATACAATTTTTTTTAAAATCACATTTTCCATTTTCAAATGTTGCTGTTCATTCTCCCAATTCCACACAGTGGAAACGTAAAAGATGAATTTAACAATGTCTGTGTGATTTCTTAAATAAGCCAAGGTGAGGAAAGGCGTACAAAAAGCGTGCGTATTACCGTCCAGCCAAGTGCCTCCATTCCAGACGTCTTAAAACTTAGATGGTCAAAATAGCTTTCGAACTTTAACATTACATGTCCACCATTTTTGTGCAAAAGGAAAACAGGGAAGATTGGATGCGACGTTCTCCAAACAGGAGATAAAAGCATGTGTTCTTGCTTCCTCCTCTTTCCTCTCAAAAGGCAAGCAAAACAAATAGGAAGATACAGTATATGAGGGGCCTTAAAGGCTGATCATTTACCTCTCTCATTCACCCCCCAAAAAACCAATGCATGCCCCAAAAAAAATATAGGCACTCACCCAAAAATCTCAGGCACATGCAGAAAAACACCCAAAAAACTGTCATACACTTATTTATCACATCAATCATTCAAACTCATTAATCATTACAACCTCTCACACTAACCCCCCACCCCAAAAAAAATCACACTTGGGAAAAATTTATATTCACCAAAAAAAAAACATGAACAAAAGAAACTCACATTCACCAGAAATCACATCCCCCCCCCCCCCCCGCCCCGAAAAAATTGCATACTCGCACCTCTTGCACTCACCCCCAAAAACTGTCACACTCATTAAAGAACCAACTGGCCCAAAAAAACTATTGCAAACACACCAAAAACTCACACATAAACTCTTGCACTCAGAAAAAAACTCACATGCAAGAATAAAAAAACACCCCCCAAAAAACTAACTCATTCATTCATCACATTCACAGACCCCCCCCCAAAAAAAATTTCACACTCCTAAAAAAAACCTCACATTCGCCCAAAAGTTTTTTATCATTCTCACTCCGAAAATAAGATGCACAAAAAAAAATCCAGCCCCCCCCCAAAAAAACACCCACCCAAAAAAACGAATTCATCATGTGAAAACCTGTCATGAAAAAAAAATCTCACATTCACAGACCCCCCTCCCAAAAAAAATTTCACACTCCTAAAAAAAACTCATTCGCCCAAAAGTTTTTTTTATCATTCTCACTCCAAAAATAAGATGCACAAAAAAAAATCCAGTCCCCCCCCCCCCCCCAAAAAAAACCACTCACCCCAAACAAAACTGACATTCACACCTCTCCCACAGACCAAAAAAAATACATTCAATTTAAACAACTGCTCAAAGGTGGCCAAAACCTTTTACGGTCACCCAAAAAACAAAAACAAAAGCATGACACCAAAAACATCCTCTCATACAGACAAACTAAAATACACACACGGACACGAGAAAAATCCTCACTCACATCCAGTAAAACAAATCTCACTGACACCCAAAGTGAATCTTACTGATCACGAGGTTTGTGCGTAAGTGTGTGTGTTGGGAGCTTTTGGGTGAGACAGAGAAGGGGCGGTTTGGGGTTTGTGAGAGAGGTAAATGTTATTTTGGGGGCCAATACTGCACCTCATTAAGAAACCGACGATTATCGTTAAGCTTGACTTGAGCGTTGGCTAGTCCAAGTCAATGGATATACAGCGACACTGTTTTACGCGCTGGATGCGTTTCTTCTTGGTGGGTGGCTGCAGGTCGGGACAGTTCAAAGTAAAAGTCATGGTGGTAAAGCGGTTGGGTTTACAGAAGGAGCACGATTGGAAGGCTCCCTCCTCCCTGCGGATGTGTCTTGGGATGTAAAAGGAGTTACACTGTCCGTAGCAGAAGCGGTTGATGATAGTGCGGCTGACGCAGCCCTCCTCGTGGATGGTCTGCTTGAGGGGCTGCGTCTTGCACCAGTCCCGTTTCAAGTACTGCCGCTCGGTCACGTGTAAAGCCTCCTGGCTGGACTCCAGGACCTCGTCTGCCGGGGAGGACGAGCCTTGCCTCTGGCGGGGCCGGGAGTCGGTCCCCGGGGGTTGTGGCTGCCGCTCCGACTCGTTCGGGCTGTTTTTGTTGAGATGAGGAATGGCGCCCTGGGAGCCGCGGTTTCTTTTGGGCTCCCCCGGAGTGGATAGCAAGCCGATGAGGAACAGCGTGCTGCACATGATACCGGTCCACTTGGCCATCCTGAACAAGAGGCAAGAATGAAACAGCCACGAGTCGTTTGGAGTGTAAGCTTATGTTATATTATTAATGATCATTTTATGTTTGAGCATCATATTATTTCATGTGAAGCATACCTAAATTATATTCTGTTGTTTAATAATTGCTTAGACGTGTTTTTATGTTGATAGGTTCTGATTGGCTGTTAAAGTAAGAGAAGCAGGAAGTGATTTTAGTTACGACGGTTGTGTTCTCGAACGTGTTTGCGGTGCAGACGTCTTTTTTTTTTTTGTCCTTTTAATAAAATTGCATTTAAAGGATTCCATCCCTCCTTTTGCCGTTCGTAAAGTAGAGCGTTCCACTACAAAACTACGAACCCCTCAATTTACAGGAGTATGGACAAAAATACACGTAAGCGCCCCAAAAATGTACGCGTGGTATAAGTTTAGTTTGAAGTTTAAAAAAAAATCGATGAATTCGTCTGCATGCGATATAGATAGAAAGACAGATAGATAGAAAGAAATAATTTGGTAGTTGCTATATAGGCAAATAAATAACTAGATTGTCATAATGTGTCATGATGACGAATTCACCGACCTGCAATCCTCAATGCGGTAATGACTGGATCTTGTCAATCCTCAGCAGCACCTTCCCGAGGCAGGCACCCACAATCACTGTCGACTGTACACCGCGGGGACCTTGGCAAGGTGGGAGACCAAGTCCTCCATAGACTTGATGGGAGCACGGGGTCTAATAGAAATTGCTGCAGCGCCGTACCGTCTCCCCCCTTTAAATGTCTGCCAGCTGAGATGCGAACAACACTTCCCTCGAATTTATTGGCTAACAACGATATGGAGAAAATCTAAACTTATCCGCCCCCTTAAACACTTGAATGTATCACATGGAGCGAAGAGGGCAGGACCATTGGAATGCATCACAGGGATTGAGGGGAAAGTAGGGGAGTACACTTGAACGCGTCACAGCGAATAAGGAAAGCAGAGACAATCGCATCACAAGGCACGGAGGCGTGGAGGATACTTGGGTGCATTCAAAGGACCAAGTAGGCAGGACAATCAGTACAGAGCATGAACCCAATAGGCGGGACATGCAGAACGGGACCAAACTTGGCAGTCTAATAGTGATGGGATTTTCGGCTCTTTTCGGTGAGCCGGTTCATTTGGATCGGCTCAGTGAAAAGAGCCGGCTCTTTTTGGCTCTCAAACGGCTCTTTTAACTTTTGCAACACTTTAGCAACAACTTTAGCTTTTCTTTTAAATGTTTGACAAATTTAGCATTCATTTTGATAAATGACTTGGAAGAATCACATGAGTGGCACGTGGGCCTGTTCGAATGGGGCATTGTGATTTTCTAGGAATGATGTAAAACTGATCATTTCAAAATGTAGTTATACATTGATAGAAATCAAGTGTTACATTTTGATCTTTGCATCCTAATTATTTTGAGAAGTTATTAAAATGATCAGTCTTCACTTAAATGTACAGAATTATTGATAATGTATATTGGTGATAATTTGAGCAATTTTATTTCAGAAGTGTATCACACTGGTAGCCTTTTGCATTAATCAGCTCCCAAGAAGTGTCTCTGTTTCAAGAAGGTTGGTGACTTCTTAAATAAATATTGCACCAGTCTTTGCAATTACTGTCATTTAGGAGGCTTTTACCTGCAAGTTGAGTAGGGAGAATAAATTAAGTACTGTGGGTATGTGTGTATGTAGATATGAATGTACTTTGTATGCTCTAAGAAATAATTCTGCAACATACAGTTTAACTCGATTTAAAAAAAAATATATATATATGTATTTATATACAGTAGAAGTGATTTGTTTTGCAGCGATAGTCATCCGGGACAGCACAACAAACTCAAAAATGGCTATGCAGCCCCCTCTAGCGGCTGCTAAGATATGGTCCTTTGCGCAACAAGATGACCGCTGACATTTTTTTTAGACGTACCGATTGAGTTTATTTGTCATGTGTGTTTTATTGGTTGCTGAATTTTCTGATTTCTTGAATACTATTTGGCCACTCCCCCCGCTCCCATCAAAAACTGTACTTACTCTGGCCTAGTACAAAAACAAGAAACAATATAACGATAAAAAAGGAACACATTAGCACCTGTAAACAGTAATAGCCATAGAATTAAAGGGATGTTACAATTTCCTGGAATTCCACCACGAAAAGAAGATTCAATAACACTACAATCGAAAACCTACAGGAAAGTATCATAAGGCAAAGGCACATTTTCTTGAGAAGGCCATGACAATACCTATTGAAGCCACAAATAAATTAAATCCCACGTCAATAAGACTCAAATCAACTGTAATTTACGATGGCAAAAGAAGCATTGCTACAAATCAACAGGTTTCGTAGCCGGCAGCAGTCGTGGTTGGTTCAAAGGGTTTTTGGGTGAACCTCTGTAATGTCGCGCCTCATCCTCTGCGAGCTGCTTCAAAACAACCTTCTGCGCTGCTGCTGCTGCTGCTGCCTGCCGGATGGACGAGTCCACATTGGCCCTGCTTTGGAACTTGTTGGTCATGTCGCCAAGAGCAGTCGTGGTGCTTCTAGCGGCCAATAGGCTTGGCTTTCTGGGTGGCACGGGGGGCGGTTTCTTCAGCGGTTTGGCACTGTTCAGAACCGGTCGAGCCTCTCCCTGCGCGCGCGGGGAAAGGCCGCTCTCCAAGCTCAGAGCTTTCACCGCTTTGATGCCTCGAGCGTCAATCGTATCCACGTTTCGAGCGGGTCTGCTGTTCTCTCCAAGGAGTGAGTTGATCCTCCGGACAGCCTGACGCACGGGAGTGCGCTGAAACCTGAGCGGCGACCTGACATTTTTGGCCTCGGCGCCTCGGGGAGATTTAAGGGTCAGTTTGTTGAAATGTTGAATGTGCTCTGCCACTCGGGGATGGCGGCAATCTGGAGAATGTGGCGGTTGATGTTGCATTTGGGTGCTAGCGTTGGAGGAAGACGCATCCCCGCGACGCGCTGTGCCCAGCTCATCTGCAAACTCGAGGCGCGGCGCGTAGGGGGTGGACCGTAGTCCTGGCGAGAAACCCATCCTGAAGTGTGCCGGACTTTGTACGTCGAGAGCTTCAATCAGTCTGCTGCAGCGAACCCGGTCGGCCGAGTCGTCACTTCCACCCATCGCCGAGCTGTTGTGCCCGACGGCAGCAGTGCAAAATGAACCCTGAGCTGGACTGCAACTCCCAGCAGAATCGAAAACGATACTATCAATATGCAAAGGTGATAAGGCGGCTATGTCAAAGGTAACGTTTAGCTCATGATGAGGTGGCAACTCGGACATGAATGTGTCCTCGGTGAAACGCGCAACTGGGGGAGTCTTGGGCGGAGGGAGCGGGATGCTGTCTGACAGCTGTGTTTTGGACTCCGGTGTTGGAGCTCCCAATTCTACGAGGGCGTTCCCCACCTTTGGCGGGGACGCGACTGTCCGGGACGAGGCTTTGGAAATGGAGGATTCACTTTCCAGGCTCTCCGCGCTGGAAGCGCAACACAGCTTTTTGGACAGGTTGGACCCAGTCAAAGGTTTGGACGCGACAACGGCGGGTTCGGACATGAAATGGCTCTTCAGACAAACACTCGTGGGCGTTTCAGGGAAGAGCCGTGCTTCTCCGGGGGCCTCCCAGCTCCATGAGGTGCGGTGGGCACTGGGCTTACACTGGGGGGTCAGCAAGTTGTCCTCAGACTTGCTTATAAACTTTGAACCTATTAGGGTGGGACAGTAGCAGGAATTAGTCAAGCAAAGGGTCAAAGTATTAAAAGCAGCAACGCAGGGAAACTAGCGCCCTCGGGTACTTACTGTTGGATTGTGCATTTGTGGGCAGAAGCGATGGCTTGAACGTGGCCTCTTTGGGGAAACAAAACCCGGTGGTGCTCTCCTGGGTGGCGAGTCGCCAACCTATGGACTCGGATCCCTACAACCAGCCACCAGCATGGAATGAGAAATGAAAGATGAAATAGATGTCAGAGGACTTTTAGGATGAAGTGTTAAAATGTTAAATGAACCCACAGATGTTACCCCGAATGCAACATTGGTTGTTAATTGGATGACTTTTGGAGTTCGTTCTTCAGGGGATGAGGGAAGAAATGAGATTTTTGCTCTTGGTGGTCAGCAGATTTTATTAAGTCAAAAATTTGATGACATTTACCTCGAGGACATTTGTTATTCATTGACCACTCACCCAATGTATCAAAATTATTTCACTACAAATACCATATTTATACTTAAGATTGTGCCGCGTAAGTATTGTGCTTAGCGTCGTGAAAACGATTGGGAATTGGGCTTCAAAAATATATTTTAGCTTTGTACCATACCCTACCCCAAATTCAAAAGTCTGAAAACAACCAGAAGATATCAAGTTAAAAATTATTACAGGTAAATGTAAACCCAGTCGCCGTAAACATGCATTTTTTTTGGTTTTTTTGGCGGGAGATCAAAGATGACCCCATTGTTCATTCGATGACTTCCTCCAATCAGTGGAGCGCACTTACGGCGTCTTTGTGGCTCCTCCCCAAACTGAAACGCTGGCGCAGAGACTTGCGCTGTGCTTCTTTCTTGTTGACTTTGGGAGAAAAGCAGCCGGCTCTTCCAGATTCAACTCTGGAATAGGATATAAACCAATACAATTATCAATATACTGTACAGTCAAACCTCGGTTTTCGAACGTCTCGGTTTTCGCCCAATTTGGTTTTCGACCAAAAATTTCGAGTTTTTTATGCCTCGGATGACGAACAAATTTCGGTTCTCGAACTAACTGAGCGCACTTGAATGTACCATTTGACTCCTCTCGCCTTCCTTACACGAGGAAGTGACGCTTCCTCGTGTGGCTTTCCATTGTGAGCAGACGTGTTCAGTCAACATTTTATTTTAAAAAGAGAGTGGTTTCGGTTTTCAAACAATTTCGGTTTTCGAACAGCCTTCTGGAACGGATTATGGACGAAAACCGAGGTTTGACTGTATACATTTATTTCCATGTTGAATAGTCAATTGCTTTCCCAATACATGTTCACGATGCTTTCTGACAGCCACACAGAATAATGTGACAGTATAGCTTTAAAAAAAAAAAAAAATCAACAGTTTTAAACATTAAAATATGACTTCAACTATTGCACGTAGTTACCGTATTTTCTGCTCTATAAGGCACTTCGGATTATAGGGCGCGTTGTCGGCTTTTGAGAAAATTGAATGCTTCTAAGTGCGCCTTATAGTGCAGAAAATGCGGCAAGTGTTTTATAATGAATTCACGTCAAAATACTTCCTACGAGTCTTGCCACCAGTGTCTTGGAATTAAATAAATGCCATGGAGAAGGATGGAGTCCTTGTATTGCGACTCGTTGCTTTTGTGTGGGTCTACCTAATCATGTGTCCACTTGTGTGAACAATGAGATAACGAAGGCTCGTGCGGAGTGGTCACCTGCTGACGACATGTCTGCCGCTCAGTCGTCTGCTCTTTCTCCTTGCCGATGTGGCTGGCTGCCTTTGACACTTCCCAGCAGAGGACAGAGTACTTTGGGATGAATCCAACACCCCCGAGGCGCTGCAAGCTTCACATAGAACAGGAGGGGAACGCTCTTGAAACAAACCACACAGCAGAACGTTTTGCTCGACTTTCGAGAGCAATCCAAAATACAGTACCTGATCCGGGAGTGGACGTGCCGCTGAACAAGGAACTGGGAAGTAATTCCATCCCAAGATTCTTCTTGACAGATTTACGTTTCTTGTTTGAGAATCCAAAAGAATAACCGGAATCCACGGGTAGTTTTCGCTTGGAGGATGGCGTCGCACTCACGGGAGTGACAGAAGAAAAGACTAATAAAAAAAAAAAAAAAAAACAAGGGTTCAACCACATGTACTTGGGGAACTTCAACTCAACAGAGATGAAGACAAAGCCTTTTGTTTTTTTTGGTTGCATGTGCACGTCACTCATTGCGCTTGATCGACTACGAGGATGATTTGCGATTGGCAGGTTGCTACCAAGGAGTGTCCTCCATTTTGAGATTAAATCAATGACCTCCTAAAGATGTGCACAGCAATTGATGAGTAAACATAGACATTCAATAACAGTGGAGACATCATTAATATTCCTTGCAGAAACCTGGTGGTTAAATCAATAATCAGCTGCTCTACTACACATTTTTTTTTGTTAATAACATGATTGATCATGATGCCCACTCAAACACTGAATCCCCTGACAATCACATCTTACCTCCAAGACTGTGTCTGTGTCTGTGTCTCCCCCTCATCCCTGAGTTTTGGTCCAGCTCCTTCAGCTCATTGAACAGAGGCGACAGAATTGCTGGCTCACGGCGCATCGTGTCTGAAACCTTCTCTTCAAGGAGCTTTGGCGGCACACCTGTGAGGCCCAGACCAGGGAACAGTTCCGAGTTAAACCAGACTGAGGCCAAGAAGAGCAGCAGGTGAGGATGCGCGTCAAGTGCTACCAAAGTTATGAGCGTGCTCGATGAAGCAGCGAACAACAGCCGTCTGCAACCGGATGCGTTTTTCTGTGTTGGCGTTCATCTTCTCTGTACCTTCTCCACAGTGGAGGAGATTGGGAGCCAAGATTACGGACAAGTTAGCACTGTCCATCTTATTCTCTGCGCTCCTGGAATCAAACGAGATCAGAAGGGATTGATACAACGAGAGTCGTGACTGAAATCCAGTATGACTGTGTCATACTGACAAAGCATAGGAGTCAATTTTGGCCCAAATTGCACAAAAATAGATCCATGAACATCCACATGAGGAAATGACAGCACATAAATGATACATTCATTATGCAAATTATTATGGCATTACATACTATTGGTCGGCCGGGGCGGACTCTTCATTTCACCAATTTAGATGATTACATCATCAAATGTAGACAGGAATTAGTTGGCTTAGTTATTTGCAAGTGCCGTACCTCTGATGCAGCATGTTTCGACCCGTTTTGACGCTATTTAATCGCCTATGCTTTCACGATAGGTTAGATGAAGGATGGGCAACTGGCGATAACGCTGATTAATATTCATGATACACTTCCCATGAAAAAGTGGAGTTAAATGGGAAAAAAATAATTTAAAAACACAGAGGAGGAAAAATCTGCGTGTGCCAAATTGCAAGTATGCAGCGGGTGCCTTTAGTTTTACATTGTATTATCAGCATTCGCCACTAGGTGGCAGGCATGGCTTAATTGTGCTAACAGCAGGAACATCTTACAACAGGCGTACAATTTTTTTTTTTTGTGGATTAGCAATAGGCAGCCCGGTAGTCCAGTGGATAGCGCGCCGACCTCACAGTACAGAGGTTGTGGGTTCGATATCGGCTCCGGCCTTCCTGTGTGGAGTTTGCATGTTCTCCCCGGGCCTGCGTGGGTTTTCACCGGGTATTCCGGTTTCCTCCCACATTCCATTTTCTAGTCTGCTTATCCTCACAAGGGTCGCGGGCGTGCTGGAGCCTATCCCAGCTGTCATCGGGCAGTAGGTGGGGTACACCCTGAACCGGTTGCCAGCCAATCGCAAGGCACACAGAGACAAACAACCACCCGCGATCACAATCACTTCTAGGGACAATTTTGAGCATTTCATTAACCTACCATGCATGTTTTTGGAATGTGGGAGGAAACCTGAGGACCCAAAGAAAACCCACTCAGGCAGGGGGAAAACATTCAAACTCCACACAGGAAGGCCGGGGCCGGAATTGAACCCTGTACCTCGGCACTGTGAGGCGGACCACCATGCCGCCCCACATCAATGTCAAACGAACAAAAAGGAAATGCAAGCACCTCTTGGAGACGTTCTGGAGGAACTCAAAGAAGTGGTGCAAAACACTGAGGCTCCTGTCAGGCAGGACGCAAGACAGCAACATGGTGGCAGAGGTGCGGTCCTCCTTGGTGGGGAGCTGCTGGGCCTTGAGGAAGGCCTCCTGCAGCTCAGTGGGCAGAACGGGTTCTGGCAGCTCCCTAAAAAACTGCTTCACCAGGCCTGCCACATCGCAGGGAAGCGCGGTCGACAGGCACTCCTCACCGGAATCCACTTTAGTCTGGCGACATACAACAAAACCCAGCTGTCTGAAACCCATTTCAAGGGGCCAAGGTCGCACGTTGAGAGCAAAGTCACCAATCACTCACCTGCAGCACTTTCAGGCGAACAACAGAGCCCGATTTTCTGAATAGGCCTTCTGTGTCAACATGCGCCTGCAACTTCATACATGCATCCACCAGAAAGCTAGGACAGCACAGACACGGGATGTAAGCGCAATTGTAATATGGGCTAACTTGCCAAGTAGCCAGTATTCAACACATCAGATCAACCCAAATTGTATCCTATCCTACATGGCACCGTTTCGTAGGAAATACCGGTACTGTCAAGACGATTATTAATTCCAGGTTACATTTGTCACCATTCAGATTCAGATTCATTCTTATCTCTCATGTAAGTATAAAAAAAGCAAGTTAGCCAATGGACAAGCCCAGTATGAAAAGTTGTGATGTGTTGCTTCGCCTCCCTCTGCTGGTGGTTTAGCACAATCCTTTTCTTGTAAAGTTTAATTTCAGTATCTGTTCTGGCAGGTATATTTATCAAGTCTCTGGTCTCAGACAAGCGTGATGATGTCTGTTTAACACATGAGGCATATTTTTTCCCCAATTTGGGTTGAACTTCAAATTATACATATGTTGGGGCTTTCAAATCTGGAGGTTCCACTGTACATGTGAAAGAGCAAATGAACTTACCGTGGCACGCTCCCACGTGCCATGTCATAATATGGTAAAAGCTCCAATGGCACTCCAAACACCTTGGTCTGGGGGAAACAATTTGGGAAAAAAAATAGGAGCGGGATTAGAATTATAGCAGACCTCATTGAATCTGGAAATATCTATGGCATTGCATCCTTGAGATTCTCATTGAAATATGTCAAACAATATTCATGTACTGTATACTTACCGGCCATTACACTCATGCTCAATCGAATATCAATAATGTATCAAAAATGTGGCTTTTACACTTGAGTGACACTGTTGCAAATTTATAAATATAGGAGTATCATTAATATTATTATTACTGAGGTTATACTTGACAGTGCTACATTCCATTAAAAGGTGCTTCTCATGTATTTTGGGAGATTTTGCATTTCCGTCTTCTTGTATTAGAATGTCCAGGTCCCCAACAATGAGCATTCTTTCTGCAGACTTTTTGGACGTTTCTTTGGAGCTTATCGAAATGCGGAAGTAGGAGGTTAAAACAGAATCAAGTCTCGTGATGACAAATCTTTGACTCTAAGCCAATTTGGGAAAAAAATAACAAAACCTGGCTTAGGCTCTCTCCTCTGTTTTATATTCTGTTGTTTGTATTCTACAGTACAACACGTTCTACTTTAAATTTATGAGATAAACTGGTCCTACATAGGCTTACAGAGCAAAGTTTAAGTGATATATAATGTAAACAACATATTTGTTTACTCACCGAGTTTGTTGTTGTTGACTTACAACTGGCTGATTTGTTTTTGTTCCAATTCTTTGTCTTGATCCCATACGTTGTGCGGAGATGCTGCACAGCCACTCGGCGAACCACATTTCTCTCCTCGACCATCATTTTCGTCTCCTACCCTGCTAAACTACACCCTAAAAACTAAAAACGACGTTCACTTTCTTCTCACACCAAGCGTGGAACTCCTTTACGTTCTGTCTTTTTAAACAAACTGTCGTGAAGTCATCATTACGTGTGTAAACATAACAAAAAAAAAAAATTAAATCACGTTTTATGACACGAAGCGCAACAACAAAAAAGGAACACGTTTTCTTAGTCCAAAATTACAATTTTTTATCTAGTCGACGAGCTTTACATGAGTTTTCCAAGTACATATGGATAGCAATGCTGTTACCGAAGCTAACTTTAGCCAGCCGCAAAGAAAAACATTCACGTCGCTAAGAAAAAAAAATCAATATTATTATTCCATTCGAAAATCTCAATTAGACCTCTAAAGCAGCGACCACTTTGTATCGTACATATTTCATTTCGCCTACATTGCCTCTGTAGCCATTTTTCTCAACTTCGGTGGAGAAAAAATGACTCACGACTGTTTCCGCAGTGTATTCAAACTACAGCGCTGTCTTCTTTCTGCGATCTGATTGGCTTGAAAAGGTTTGAATGCAATTTTTTCCCCTGGTGCGCTTGATTTATTCGTCAAGGGCGGCCCCCATTGGTGAAGCGATATTTTCACTTCTCTTTCCTGCCTGAGGACCTCAAACCAATTTTAACATAAACATTTTACAGTCACTTGATTGTGATGTCAAAAACGAACGTTGGAATTATAGAGTACATTCATTCATTCAGGTCCAGCAGCAACTTCTCAGACTACTCTAACTCCTCCCAACAAGCACCTCCAGGAACTTTCACCCGTCCATCCATTCTTTGAAACACTTTTCTACATATTTTGCTTTTTATTAATTTGTTTGAACATTTTGAGGTACATTTGAAAAGTGATCCAAGTGTTAAAATTCACTCGTTTCCACTCTAAATAAAACGAAACTATTTTCAATGTTACGGTCAGAAAAACACATTGCCTGCAGCTATATTTTAAGTTTGTGTGGTGGTCAAATAATCATTGTTATGTTTTAGGAATGCCGTTTTAATAATAAAAAAAACTTGGGGCTATTGAATTTCAGTTTTGGGCATGATGAGCTGAGTATTTTATTCACTTGTAAAAAGTGTCTGTCTATCCATCTATGAAATGTAATTTCCGCTCCAGCCCAGCTGGTGGCGATATTGTTACTTAAATCCAGTTTGTCAATCGCTATTAAGAGGAGAGGAAGAAATACAAGCAGCATACTATCGGGTTGTTTGTTGTTTCGTAGTTGCTGTCAATTTAAATCCTATTGATAATTTTCATGTCATTTCATTTAATGTCATTCAAATTATTCGTATTTCCTCTTCATTAAGTTATGCAGTATGGCAGCAAACTCGGCTGTTTTCAGTCGGCGTTTCCTCGCGGCGTTAAGGACACACACTTGGAGAACTAATGAGATAGCAGGCATCCCTCGGGTCTCTACGGTACTGATATCCAACCACGGGGGATCTGGCGACCACACACAACTGGACCGCAGGCCTCAGACCTGGGATAGGGAAGGAGAAGGCGACCGCAGCCAATCCAGTCTGCTTTGGTCATTGTCCTTGGGCTTGGGACTGTGCACTTCTCTAGCGCTTCTGGATCGTCGAGAGGACGGCGGACCTGTATTTGAACCCAAATCACACGGCATACTTGAACGTATCCTGCCGTCAGCTCAGTGCGCTTCTCCTTTTAAACCCGACACCCCTCGGCATAAATACAACTTCATAGCAGATGTCGTGGAAAAGTCCACGCCGGCTGTCGTCTACATCGAAATTGTCGGAAGGTGAGTTGTCATAACTGGTGGACCAAATGTCACGACAGTATTCCAACTAAGCCAATGCACATATACAGTACGACACTACAAAAGTCTCCAGGCACACTACCAAAGAAAAATGTCACAAGATGATATATCCTGACACAATGACGACCTCGAATAGAGTAGTGCACAAGAAGGCACTCTCAGCCCCATTTATTTTTTTTCATTAGCTTTCATCATATTGAGGGCCCCATTTGCTTTTGAGTGACAATTTCAAGTTGTGAGACAGAAGTCAGATTTATTGTAATATGTAGAAGGGGTCCAAATATTTAATCAAGTAATCTGTTGTGGGGTTTTTTTGTTAGTGAATCGGATTTTAAAGACCTGATTTAATGTATTAAAAAACATGACATTATTATAAACAAATACTTACATTCATATTAAGTCACTGCTTTGGTCTGTAGTATCTTAGAAAATCGACAAAAAATGTAAGTAGTATTTTGATTGAACGCCAAAATAATTTGTCTCCTATTGTGTAAGACAAAAGAAATCAGTAAATATTATTGGCAAGATGAAATTTCGAGCGCTTGTACTATTGCTCACACACACAGACCTTTTTTCATTCATTAAACATGGTCACTGGATTTTCTGTGTGAATCTTTGAAAAAAATTCAACTACTCCCCCTCTTTTTTTTTTACATTTATTTTTAAATAGACACCCATTTTCCCGGAGGGAAGAGGCAGTGTCCAATGGCTCTGGTTTTATTATAAGCAGTGATGGCCTTATCGTGACCAATGCTCACGTGGTGGCCAATAAGCGAGGTGTTCGTGTCAAGCTCACTAATGGAGAGATGTACCACGCCACCGTGCAAGATGTCGATCCGGTAGCGGACATCGCCACCATCAAAATCTCTGCAAAGGTGAGCAAAAAGAGGCAGAATTTGTTCAGCATGCCTCCAACACACAGTCATGGAAAGTCAAGATTGTAGCGCAACACTAAAAACGGATGTGCCTAACATGCCTCGTTGTGTTTTGTTTGAAATAATATTCAGGTGTAGTTTTTATCATTTATTTTTTATTGCATTGAAACTGGAATTCTAGGTGGTTGGTTTGTAACGTAGTCATCTCTCACTAATAATCCTATTTTTTCTAGTCTCAATTAGCAATCAGAAACAAATAGTTTTGTAATTAAAAAAAAAAGTCAGATTTTTCACATTTCCAGTTTTTAGGACTGAATTTCTTTTCAATGTTTTATTGGGGGGGGTGGTTCCACCGTTTTTGTCGTGTGTGTGTCACTTGCACGAAGATGGAGCTTGTGTAATAAAGCATGCATTTTTTTAATTGGCCATTACATAGCAACATTGCAGTATCATTTACGGGCCATTCAAAGTTACCAGTCGCAGCAAAAGGTTACAGACTAGTTGCGCAATCCTTAATGCTACAGTTCACTCTCATTTGATCGCCTTGCTCGATAAGCGGCAGTTATTTAAAAAAAAAAGTCACATTAATTTTTTTTTGATATTTTATTTGATCACCAATTGTAAAGGGAAAAAAAGTGAATGATATGCAGATTGCTAATAAATGTCCACATGGTAGTAAAGGAATACATTTGATAAATATTTTTAAGACAGATTGGTAACGTATGCTAACATCGTAGTCGAGTAATAAATACACCAAATATTTTGGATGAAAAACAATTCTTGTGTATGGGACAGCGCTTTTTTTTTGTGCCACGCGTGGTCGAAAAGGTAGAAAATGATGCCATGAACTGAGGACGCCTTGTACAGCATTGAGTCATTTTGCACGTTGTGTTTCTCTATTTCTCCACAAGGAGGCATGTTGGAGCTTGAAAAGTTCCGCGTATGCTACACTGTATTTATGACGTAATGAAACTACAGGACCAGCGCCGAATAAAAGTCTAGCAGAGTTCCTGGCATTTGTCTTTCCACGCCATCACAGTGGTTTTAAGCTAAAACAATTAAGATGTGATTTCAGTGCAGACTTTCATCTTTAAGTTGTTTCACAAAAAATAAATTATTTTGGGATTTTTTTTTCCAGCATGCCCTTGACCCTCGTCAGGATAAGCGGCTCTGACAATGGATGGATGAACTTTCAGCTATTCTATTGAGTAAACTTCAATTTTCCAATGGTTCAAAATTACTTTGGATGAGGTGACATAATTGTAAACACACATTTTCAAAATTGGCAGTAGTAATGCAGTCACCTTCACTTGCTGCTTGTCATAATAACAGATAAATACACTATGCTAGATTGGAACGGTTCTCAAACTGGGGCCGGGATCTGCAAGCCAAAACTTGATGGTCCACAGAATAATTGGCAACAAATTATGATGCATCCTTTTTTTTTTTTAAGTGCATGCCTGCATACGGGAACCAGCACCAAAATGAAAAAACTCTGATCTGGTTGTGACATATCACATAAAAATGTGGTTTCCCTTCATAGGTGAAGCATTTTCACAGTAGCTCTAGAACAGCCTTTTCTCGATTTCCGGATTATGGTGTCCAAGTAAACTGGACTTGTTTGAGTGTTTTATGTTCAAACCAGCAGAGGTTTAACCTGCCCCCCTACCCTTACTCACAGAATCCCCTACCAACACTCGCACTTGGCCGTTCATCTGATGTCCGCCAAGGAGAGTTTGTGGTGGCCATGGGAAGCCCGTTTGCGTTACGGAACACAATCACATCAGGGATCATCAGCTCAGTGCAGAGGGGCAGTAAGGAGCTTGGCCTGTCCAACTCGAACATGGAGTACATCCAAACCGACGCGGCAATCGACGTGAGTGCGAGCTACAGTGACGAAACAGAGAGTGTAACTACCAATGTTGTCTTATGACGATTATTTGATTTTGCAGTTTGGCAATTCCGGAGGTCCTCTCATCAACCTGGTGAGTCGGTGCCACTTTCTAAATCAGGGGTGGACAAAGTATGATTCAAATGTATGGAGGAATGTTCTAAACCACTTTTTTTTCCCAGACCGATATTCACTCTGTGAGTACTCAACAATACTGGGTACCGGTATACGTCTCGTACTTTTGATATGTATAATTTTACTTAACACATTGACAAAAATGATGAACAAAATTTTTTGGGGGGGGGTTAGCCCTGGTTTTGATATTGGTGCTTGGTATCGGCAGCCGCCTCCGCCATACCTGATGCTTTAAAATAAGGCTGGTATCAGTACACACCCATCCCTCCATACATGAATCCAGACAGGAAGTTACCGTAATTTCCGGACTATAAGCCGCAACTTTTGTCACACGCTTTCAACTCTGCGGCTTATTTAATGAAGCGGCCTATATAAAGACTTTTTTAACGGCCGCCTGTGTACCGTCTTTCTTTGTAAATATCTCATGTAACAATATGGGCACCTGCGGCTTATAGACAGGTGCGGCTTATGTGTGTACAAAATTAGTTTTTTTCTTTAACAATGTAGTGGTGCGGCTTATAATCAGGTGCGGTCTATAGTCCAGAAATGACGGTAGTTGAAATGATTTTGTCCAACATGATTATCACCTGTATTGATCACTTGATTGACTATTTCTTCAGGATGGTGAGGTCATTGGAATAAACACTATGAAAGTCACTCCGGGCATCTCCTTTGCTATCCCGTCCGATCGTCTGAGACTATTCCTTGATCAAGCTGCCAAAAGAAAAAGTATAAGTGTGTTTTTGTTTCCTCGTGCCTCCTGCGCAGAGAGTGAAAAGAGATCTCTGAAAATGACTAACACTGACACACCCTGTTGTTCCAATTTCAAATGATAGGTTCCTGGTTTGGCGAGTCCGAGACAAAGCGGCGGTACATTGGCGTCGTCATGCTAACACTGACGCCGAGGTCAGCTTTTTAAGTGCAAGGGCTGGGAGAGAGAAAAAAAAAAATTCCAATCCAGTTAAAATGTCATCTGAAACCGTTTTTTTGTGTTGTATCTGTCCTGGTCCCTTAGCATCATTGCTGAGCTGAAGCTGAAAGATGCATCTTTCCCAGAAGTGACACATGGAATTCTGATCCTCGGAGTGATCAGGGGCTCTCCCGCAAACAGGTGAGCAGACATATTGAGAGCGGATCACAATCAGTGGCAGGCCATACATTCTGTACCGTTTGGGCTTTCAGTGGGGACTTGCCCGCACCACCTCATCATACCACAGTTCAGAAAATAATAGAACGACTGTTAATCATAAGAACATACAATATAAAATACATCTCACCTTTTACTCTTCACCCACACTGTCATCTTTGTCAGATCCGGACTGATGCCGGGAGATGTTGTGCTGGAGATCAATCGAGTGAAGGTGAACACCTCAGAGGAGATCTACGCCGCCGTGCGTGGTAGTGATCAAATCACCGTGGTGGTGCAACGAGGAGGACAGCAGCTTCAACTGCAAATGACTCCTGAATACACAGAGTGAAAAAGCAGCCACACCACATCTCACATTTTGCTCACATGCCAAGCAAATAAATCATGTACAGCACATGAGTATAACTGTGAAACCTGTTAAGTCGCCATAGCTGCCTGGAAAAGGGCACACAGTATGTAAAATTGACTTTTGAATCACCGTTATATTATTGGTCTGTTTTATAGCTGTATCTTGTTACGGTGTTATTCCGCTCGGTTAGTTGGATTTGAAAGAAACAAAGAATGTAGAATGTTGTTGGAGGTATTTCCTGCTCACTGTGTTTACAATCACCTTTAGTGTCCCTTGACCCCCCACCACTTTTAGCCCCCCCCCCCTCCATAGGACATGTTTAACATCAAAAGAAGAACTGTTATCTGAAGTATCTGTGTTGCAGCTATTGAGGGACTGCGCCTTACTATGAGTACTATTGATTCCAGTCTCTTTCCTGAACATCTGTTTGCGCACCTAAAACAACGTATGTACTGTAGTGTTAAATGTTATCTTCTTCCCCCCCTTGGTTGATTAACAGCCCCCCAAGTGTCTTCTGTTGTCCCCCGCACCTTGGGTAAGTCCCTGGTTGCTGTTAAGCCCCCCTGGGAAGGCCTCTTATCTCAGGATGTATGCACAGCGGGGGTCTGGAACTTGCCATCACACCAAATGGTGGGTAGTGGTGGTCTGGTCTCACCTCACCACTCCCAACTTCTTCCAGCCACACCGGGTCAGATGACGTGTTACTTTCTTCGGGGGGTGGGAGGGATGATGCAGTGTACTGTACTCTGTCTCCTTTTAAATATTTTCACATTTTATCGTGTCAGCATTTGATTTGATTTGATAAACATTCATCTATTTCTCATTCAACGCCTTCTGACGGTGTAAATTCATGACACATGAAGTAATAATTTAAGACAGCCATTTAATGTTAGTAACAAGAAGCATGGTATAATTATTTGTTCAATTACACAGACTACAATTAACTGAGCAATGTTGGACAAATTACCGATGGTGCTATGATCGCATAAGTAAAATGCGGCCTGTTTAGATCCCCCTTATTTGTGTTTTGAGTGTAACCCATCTTTAGGAAGAAGAAAAAAAAAAGCCACCCGGATCCTGGTTGATGGAGAAAAAGCAATGTGAAGCAACGCAAACCCGGTTACATATTTTGGCAGAGCTCAATTTGAGAACCCAAACCAAGTTAATTTCGCTGGTGTACAGTACATACAATAACACACATACAGGAAAGTAATAAAGTGACTGATGTACTGGACTGCTACACAGTTAAATGTATTCAAAGACTAACAAGACAAGACGGTGAATAAATGGAGCGAACATTCTAACCATATTTGTGGACTACGGATATTAAGACAAAAAAACTGTGGGAGCAAAAAAATCAAAAGTGTTCAAATTTCATTAAAACTAGTTTTAAAAAGGCTTAATATATTTTGCTGGTAACAGTATTCTTTTTAAGAAAATATAAATTGTGCGACTGAAGCTTACAATACACTGCTGGCAGTTGCGCCAGATTCGTGGTGACCTGCTGGAAAAGGTCATCTGAGAGGCGTCGTGTGCTGAGAAACTCCCAGGAGGAGAGAAATGGAAACAAAGAATCAACAAACTGGAACCTTGTGATCCCCCGAAGTGATTCAGATGCTGCTATGGCGTTTGTCACAGTGGAATGCTATGGACTTCACGTAATGTGCGCAAACAGCAGCCAAACTTGAGTTGGACGTATTCCGATATATAAATAAGAGAATGGGCAAAGGGAGAAGGAAAATGAGAAGGAGAAACTAGTGTCAAGTCCAACAGCGGACTCAGTTGACGTGGTCCAAGGCGCACAGAAGCTCCTCCCCCTGCAGCAGATACTGGCGGCCCTGTAACGGGGCGTTGACCTCGCAGTCGTAGCGGGTGAGCTGCGGCAGGTTGAAGAGGGACCTGGTGGCCTCTGATGTGCTGCCTAGCAGGCAACTCGCCAAATCTACGACAACAACAACAGACGGCAGCTCATATTAAGAATGGAACAAAAGCCACCAATGGAGCAATCCACAAGAGGAATGTCCTCAATTCAACCTGAAGGCAGCAGGAGTACAGTTTGTGTTGTGCCCAACTCGACCTTCAGTTTCTTCCCTTGCTTCACGATTTCCTTAGGCAAAGTTTCCTGGGAAAAACATCAATTGTTAATTTGGATGTCAAACTCGCATTTGGCCCACGTCATTTTATGTGACCCAACTTGCCACCGGCTAATGCAAATAAACAGTTACGGCTTGTTCTATGACAAATCATCTCGTGGGATTAACCAAGCAAATTTTGATTTTGACGAGACTTGTACTTGTTCACAGTGACGGACGGCACAACCCTAAATCTCAAATTAGAGGTCAATCATAACGGGGGGTTCAACAGGGATTCCCAATCTGCAATCATTTCGAATATTGGTGCATATTTTAGTAACTTGACCTTTTGACCTATGCTTTGACCTTGTGGATCTCCAAACCTTAATTTTTTTCATGAAATGTTATCTCTGACATGTTATCGAAAACATAAGTTTCAGGTGTATTTTTTTTTTTTTTTTTTAGCAATAAGGAGTCAAAGCATTCATAGCCTCATGGTCTATCAATGAGTATCTGAAAAACAAGTGTATTTTCAGTTGCAGAACTAGCCATGAAAATTATGATAACCAGGGGCAGTTATTTAATAATTATGAGGGTTCCCCTTGCAGAACAAGGGACAACGATTGGAACTGCCTCACAGCTACACACCTCCTCGAAATGAAACGCAGTACATCTCAAATTCTGGCTATTCATATGCTTTCGGCAGAATCAAGCTGTGTTCAGAATTGTCCATTCGTTCTCTAACTGGGCCCACTAAGTGCAACAACTATGATGACGAGATTTCACTTGTGATGTGAGAATACCAAGATGTTACCTGGCCAACCATCTCTCGTATGTCGTCCATTTTTCTTTTGCGCTGTGCATTTTGAGCTGCCAGGGTGCGGAGGGACACCTCTTTGTCCAATTGCGGCGTTCTGCGGCACAAACATGACATGATGCTACCGCACATATCACGCAAAACTTTGGGTGTCGAGGTTAGCAGCAAGAGCATATGGTGGAACCTTTACCTCTTAATGAGGCTGGAGGAAGAGGGGGAAACAGCGACTGGGTCAGACGGTGCCGGGGACGTGGTGCCGCTGCTTGGCGTGCTGAAGGGCAGGCCAAGATCGTTATGCAGATCCTGAGTGGCGTGTGACGAGCTCTCGAGCGATTTGACAAGTCCACAAGATAGCGGCTGTTCGGGGCTCACACTACGCAGCTGGAAGTCATCATCCATGGGGATGTAGGGAGCCAACATCTCAAGGTCCAAGTCCTCCATTGCCTTTCAGGAAGAGAACCATTGGATCATTTTGTGTTCATTATTTTGAAAGATCAATCATTAGCAAGACCATCCTTTCTGGTTTCTTTACCTGCATGGTAAAGGGGGTTTTGGGTTGTGTATCGATGGCAAACAGCCTCTCCACCAAGTCGAGTTTAAAGTCAGAGATGTCCGGGTCCATGGTCAAGCAAAAGTCCGGAGGAGGAGGGACCTATAGATAGAAATTGAGTCGCCTCTTATTGGAGAATTAAACAACAAATGCATTATCTGGATTGTGTCTTGCAGTCCACTATGGAAGTTCGTAAAAGTACAATTACAATGTATTCTATCTAGGTGAAAGTTTATTCCATACACTAATCTAAAGTACCCATTCATGTAGCTATACGCAAGAACATAACACAGAAAGGTTAAAAAAAATAAATCTTCATGAACGAGGCCATTCGTGAACTCAAGCTCAATGTACATCCAAATCTCAGTGGATTACAACAATAATTCGATTTAAATCGGCTTTACCTCGGCTGTGCTGTTGCTGGTTGTTGATTTGGACGCGGGCCCGACATAGTTGTCACTTTTCCCGTTCACAGCGGTGACATCGACACCGAGGGGCTCGCTGGGCGGCAGAGGAGAAAGAGGCAGCGCCAGCTTTTCACTGGTGGCAGGAAGCATCACATCATTGTAGAGGGGCACGTCTTTCAACAGCTGGATGTCAGATTCTGTAGTAGAGGACAGCAAGGTGTTAGGAGGCACGCATTCCATACATGTACAGTCAAAAGGACTTCCAAGTATGTATGAGGCCACAAACCAGGGCAGCTGAAATCCAAGGAGATGATGGTGTCTCCAGCTGCTGGGGCCAGCAAAGTCAAGGCCTCGGGCTCTTCCTTCAGCTGCTCATACAGGCTGGTCACTGGCTTTGGCTCAAGCGTTTGTGTGAAGAGCTTGATCACATCCATCTCAGGAGCCTTCTCCTCCTCTCTTTCCTTGTTTTTCAGCAGGGTTGGGGACTTCTCTAGTGAGCAACTCAGCACAACAACCTTTTCTTGATCCTTCTGCTCCTCCTTCACGGGCTTCACATCTTCTGTCTGCTCCAGGGACAAGATCAGTTTCTCGTCCTGGATGCCACTGTAGAATACAGTGGACCCCGTGTCAAGTCACAGTTTGTTATTCACATATGGGTCACGAGTTCTTGTACCTCCAAAATCATCACTTTTCCAAAGACCAAACAAAACAAAACAGCGTTTGTTCAATTATTGACATGACATCATCAAAGAGAGCAAGATATTTTCAACACTTCAGATTGGTCAAGAATTTGTTAAGAAAAAAAAAACACCACACACGTGAGCACTGACCCATAGTATAGATTTGTGAAAATGTATGACATTCACCAAACACACGTTTCGCCCCAACATCAGCGACATTGAGCCTATTTTTCTGTGGACCCGATCCTCAACTAAAACTGCCCCCCATTTAGGGTTTGAGGCATGCTGTCACTCTCTAGGATGCCACAAGATGGCGCCAAAGCAACGTGGAAAGTAGTTGTGCGTGAAGGACATTTGTTGATTTGATACTTCTTGCCTCAACGCCAAAAGCGAAAAACTCACGGTAGTATTTTTGCTCACGTGCCGATACATGCGTATCGCCAATTGTGTCTGTCTACTTTTTAATGACAATGTTGTACGATGAGTTTACGGGTGATGAAAAGCGTTTTGCGATCCAAGTTTGTATTATATTCATGGATTAAACTGTTAATACTGGCAATTATAAATTTGATCAATTTATATTTTCATTGGGTGTTAATTACTCACATTTTTTTTATTGGTGGCAGGTCTCAGCCCTTACACCGCCCCCCCCCGCCCCCCCCGTGAAGAGCAGGGGTTTATGTACTGTTAAAAAGTAGTGATTTTTTTTTAAACTACCGGTAACCACAACGTCACTGAAAATAAAATGTGTCATTATAACCAAAGGTGATTTATTTCTTATTGTGAAGGAATCGTTGGTACCTGAGGACAAAGTTGACACAGACCACACATTGCGGCTGCGAGTTCTTGTTATTGTAGATGACAGTTGCTTGTGTTTCCACCCACACAAAACCCCCTCTCTTGGCCAACATCCGGTATTGGCCTGTGCTGACCTGGCCCTTTGCAAACACTGCAACAAATACAAACACAAGCACGTTGATGATACGTCACTCTCCAAAACGCTGCAGTCGGAGGTTATTTGCAACAATAATTTGGGCTAAATTCAAGACCCCATGTGGTCTTAGCAGTGATGCTCACAGTTGTGATGAGTCTTGGTGAGGTGGTCTGAGTCCAGTGCGTGATAGTACTCGTACACAGAACGATCCAGCAGGTCCTCCGGATCATACCCCAAAAGCTCAGTGATCCTGTGGGAGCACAATGAATGATCAACATCCACTGCAACCTCAAGTGAGAAGTCAAACCTTAAAATCTCGCAGTGGGCACAGTGAGAAAGAGATCGCTGTGGGGGTGACGGGCAACAAGTAGGACTATGACGCAGAGTCATGCGCGCTCACCTCTCGTCGCAATATGTGAATTTCATATCCATTGTGTGGCGGCTGAGAAACGTCTTGGCATCCAGAGGGACCTCGATGTTGGAAGGGTGTGGAATAGGATCGCAGATCAGCACCAGGTAGGGAAGCGGGGGCTCCTTGTGGTCCTGCTCGTTGAGGCCACTGTGTGAACGCATGTGTCCGCAGCAGTGGAGCACCTGAAGACGTGAACAGTGGGCTAACTCTTAGAATCAAACAAAATTCCACGCTCCAGATTATTTGTCTTCGGTGATCAAGCACTCTTGATGTCGCGATGACAGGCAACTCAAGTGGAAAATGTAAATTCTGCTTTGGGTATGGAATTGTCATGATATAAATATGTAATCCGAGCTCAGTAATTGGATGGTTAATGCTTTTCGCATGGGCTTGAGTCAGAAGGGTGGGCTAATGGCCTATCAGATGTTGACATCCGTGCACATATAGAATTATAGACAGACTATTTTTGGATTAAAATGAAGTTTACTGACTAATGGCCACTTTGCTTTTCAATTGGCTATTGGGTTACGAGTGATGAAGACACTTGGCGACATGCAGTTCATTGCAGATCATTATCAAGGTTTCAGTCAAACTCTTATAATGACCAGGAAGACCTTCCATTACCTTCCATGTAGCAGACTTGACATTGACAGTGCGGCCCCGGCTCGTGAGCGTGCACTTCATTCGAAGGAAGAAGCTGCGCTCTGTGTCTGGTTCCTTTGTCTTTTTGGAGCCTGAAATGAAGAAAGTCCATTGAAAAGATGAGATTGTTCACCATTTCCTGAAACTTTTCTATTTTCTATTAGTGAGTAGAATTGAAAGTGCCTGTCGATACATGTTTTTGGGGTTTTTTTTGCTCCGTGTTTCATTCAAGATGCTTTATGTCTCCGAAAATGAAATACAAAGCCCACTGTAATGTAATGAAGCCCACCCATTTATTTTCTCTACCACTTGAGGGTTTGTGAGGAACTTCAGCCTCTCTCAGCTGCACACTAAAAGGCACACTGCATCCTGGACTGGCCAGTCACTCAAAGCGCCATGCAAAGAAATACTGTATGTATGCTAAAATGTCTTGAGATTAAATGTATAATTAAAGGCATTTGTGCTGCAACACAATGGGTGCTAGAGCATATTCTTCCGGTATTCAAAAGGAAAATTCACAGGCATTTGCCTCTTGTGAGTGAGGATGATAAAATGCTGTGTACCTGTTCTGTGGACCAGCATTTCCCTCAACTCGTCCTGGTCACAGGGATGTGTGAAATCAAACACGCTGTGCCCAGTCAGGTCAAACTGCAGAAGTCAGAGACAGAGTGTGAAGACATTTCACATCAGCATTTCATGCAGTGTTAACTTGGTGACCTCTAACCTTCTCTATCGAGAAGTATCAGTAGAAAACGTAATTGTTTCTAAAAATACTAACACAAGACTCAGACGGTTTCCTATCCCCTTCACTTAACGCTGACACTTTCGATTCAGACTTACCTGTGCCAGGCCGAGGCACTTGTTCACATTCTCCGAGAGATAAATAATGTCGCCGTCTTCTGACAGCACCATTAGAAAGCCCTCCAGAGCTTTTAAGTAGGGGCTGTTCAGCTGTGTATCCAACTCACTCTCCTCCTCTGGCTTCGGCTCATCTGGAGGGACAGAAAAGCAAAGTGTGAAATTAAAGCTTAAATGAGCCTCGGTTTTCAAGAACGCATCATGTCCGACAGTCTGAAATATGAACGCTGGATAATGTGGTCAATTAGTTAAGGTAATTTGGGCTTCGGCGGCCCGGTAGCCCAATGGTTAGCACGTCGGCTTCACAGTGCAGAGGTACCGGGTTCGATCCCAGCTCCGGCCTCCCTGTGTGGAGTTTGCATGTTCTCCCGGGCTTGCGTGGGTTTTTCCGGGTGCTCCGGTTTCCTCCCACATTCCAAAAACATGCATGACAGGCTGATTGATCACTCTAAATTGAGGTGTGAGTGTGAGCGTGGATGGTTGTTCGTCTCTGTGTGCCCTGCGATTGGCTGGCAACCAGTTCAGGGTGTCCCCCGCCTACTGCCCGAAGACTGCTGGGATAGGCTCCAGCACCCCCCGCGACCCTAGTGAGGATGAAGCGGTTCGGAAAATGAATGAATGAATGAATGAATGAATGAATTTGGGCTTCATTTGGCTCTGTTACCATTGACAGAATTTGATGATCTTTCGGTAGGCTTTGAATTTTCATTTCACAGGATTACTTACGTGTGTGCAAAGTATGTCTTCTGTATGTTTATTGATTTCCTATATCTGGGATGAAATTCCCACCCTGCGTCAAACACGCCACCATTATCACAGTCCCCAAGATAATTGCATCACTTCCTTTGACCACCTCATGCTGGACCACTTAAAGAGCATCAGAGGAACCCATCTTGACCCCATGTCTGTATACGATGCAGTCAACATGGGGGTGCATTTATCCTGGAAAAACTCAATGATGCGAGGACCTACGCTAGGATCCTCTTCGTGAACTTCAGCCCTGCATCATCATCATGCATGAACTCCTCTCCTCGAAGCTCGGCATTTCCACCTGCCAGTGGATTTGCAGCTTCTTGACGGGCGGGACACAGCAGGTCAGGCTGGGTGAAACCACATCACCCACACGCGTCATCAGCACCGGGACCCGAAGGACGCATCCTTTCCCTGCTGTTCCTGTCCCTCCATATTAACGACTGCACCTCAATGAGCCCAGCTGTCTACCTCTCAAAGTTTGCAGATGACACTTGAATGCTCAACACTTGAATTTTCTGACAAGTGCTGTAAAACTGCGCCTCTTCCGCACTTGGTGGAAATAGTGTCACATTATGTCACCTAAAGACTGAAAGTTTGAATAGTTTTAGACAATGGCATTGGTGAGAATAAAAGGCTTATTGTAGGTTTGGGAGGTCGCCAATAGCGCAGGCTTTGATGTCTGCAGCTGGTGGCTGGTTCCCAAAATTTTAATCAGTGAGAACATATGAAATTTGGATTTAGATTTTTTTTTTTGCATCGACAATTTCCAATTGAACATCATTTTGATCAAGATGGTGCTCTTTTTGGATTAATTTAGTGAAAATAGCTAATTTGGAAATGCACGTATTCCAATTGACTGGCAACAATCTGGTGGCCAATATGTTCTCCCTTTAATTCCTTCCACCGAAACCTCCTACAATGATCGCAATATTATCCGACCGTATACGAAAGCAGCAACTGACCAGTGCCGAGCAGTTTTCTCAGGCGCAGGTAGCTGATGGTGAGCCGCATGACGGAGGCCTTGTCGAGGCCCGAGCTGACGCTGTGCGGCAATGGCAGCTGCTCAGCGAGCTCGTAGAACACCTCGGACTCCTTCCCGCGCCGGCATCGCGCCGCATCCCTTGACTTCTCCTTCCTTCGCTCCGAGCTCACCCTGCAGGAGACAGTTGGGGGGGTAAGTCACTCTGGCCACATAACGCCTCTGAAGCATTGAGGTGCACGACAAGACAACCCATCCCTTCAACTCATCCAGTCTGTCTTGGTGCATCACAAGGCCAAAGCGCAACACATGTTTTGATTAGGAGGAGAACTTAACAAGCTACAAAATTAGCCCAAAAAAATGGAACCATTTCAAGAGACCACAAACAGTGATCACACCACTTTTTTTAATACAGTCAAACCTCGGTTTTCGTCCATAATCCGTTCCAGAAGGCTGTTCGAAAACCGAAATTGTTCGAAAACCGAAACCACGCTCTTTTTAAAATAAAAATGTTTACTGAACACGTCTGCTCACAATGGAAAGCAACACAAGGAAGCGTCACTTCCTCGTCTACCCGAGGAAGCGTCACTTCCTCATGTAAGGAAGGCGAGAGGAGTCAAATGGTGCATTCAAGTGCAGTCAGTTTGTTCGAGAACCGAAATTTGTTCGTCATCGAGGCATAAAAAAAAACCTCACAATTTTTGGTCGAAAACCGAATTGGTTGAGAACCGAGACGTCCGAAAACCGAGGTTCGACTGTACCTTGTTTTAAGTAACTTTAATCAATAAAAATGCGGTTTCATGCCAGTACAGAAAAAAAACAGACAGCAAAATAAATTCAAAACTTGATACTTAATTTGTTTCACAAAGTAAATGTCAATTTGACAAGCACATGCAGCTCATTTCCACAAGGTAATCGGAGTCTCTTGAACACACATGCGAGTGGACACAAAGGAGTGAACACAAAGGAGTGGACATTTTTTAAATGTTGATTGAATAAATCAATGAATCCAAAAAATAGACAGATTATTAAAATACGTGACAGTTGGCGCCTTAGTGCTATGTCTTAAGAAGAAAATGAGGCATATGCAAAAAAAATCTGTGGCTGCACACGTTCACAGTCCAAGCAGTGCGAACAACTAAAAATAGCTCTGCATGATGGAACAGTCAGGTGATTGAGAGCCGTGCGCAAACAGCCCTACCTCAACTTTCACCTGCTGTTTAGAGAGTCCAATGCTTGGACAATTCCTGATACCGATATCAAAGGCCACTGTTATTAAGTCTGCAATATGTGAATTGCAATGTTATTTGGCTAATTTGTGGACGCCGCCTTCCGAAGTCCACCAGTTGAACAATTTGCCATTCTGATTGGAGTCAACTTCCCCACATTGTTGAGAAGCTAATTTCCCAAGCACCTTCCGAATACAATAAATACCGTTGAGAAATTTATGTCACATTATCAGTAAGCCTCATAGGGTGCAGTCCTATTGTTGCGACATGCTTTTGACACTTCTGCTTCTTGTTTGAGGTCAAAGCCACTTAAAACTAAAATGAATTCAGCAAGGAATATGGATGGATATTAAATTAAAGAATCATTGTAACGTCAGCCAGCGAGCAAAGCTTTGAGGTTATTTGACGAAGCGATATGAAACCAAACATTCTTGAGGCACGTGGACTCTTATTTCCGATTTCGATCATACCAATAAACGTGTTACTCAACATTCTAAACTGTAAGATGCTGCATCATGGAGTTAATCTGCTTTTTGACTTACTAAACTAAGAAAAAAAAATGCAGCTTAACCTATGATCGAGATAGACACTGCTTTCGCTCTCTATCAAAAAGCCCAGAAAAAACAACCCCCGTAGATATGAACACTTTCCCCCAGGCGTGAGGCCAAAGTTATATAACAATACTCATGCACTTGGGGTCATGCATGGCCAGCGGTCGTCTGCAGTTCAACGCTACAAAACTCCACACATATGGTTTAGCTTCTCTTTAATATCATTGTGTCATTTTCAAATACAGTACAAATAAATACTATGAGTGAATGAACATCGTGTATACCAGCCAGTAACCAAATGTGAATCAGCGAACGGGAGATTAACAGTGAAAGAAAAGAGTGCGCAGTGAAAATCCCTACAACCAGTAACTGGATTGCGGAGGTATTTTTGTTCTGGGGGACTGACACTTCACTTGAGATATCGCTAGCAGTCACTACTGTTTAATTTGACTGTCAAGATTGTCTAATGTATGATTTAATGTGCTAATGCCCCACAACTAGAAGCTCCGTGAGAAAACGAGAAGGAGGCCAAAAATGTCTGGCCAAGGACCACGTTGGTGACATTGTAGTAAACTGGACGCAAAACACAACTAGTGATGACGCATTTCATTATCCAATTTTCTCCAATAAGAGCCAGACTGGACTGAAAAGAGCCATTTCATTGTGGTCAGGACCATTGTTGACGGATTAAAAAAAGGAATTAGCAGACCCTAATTGCAGCCTGGGGGAAAAAAACAAACAAAGAGGATTGACTCCAGCAAAGAAAGGGGTAAAAAAAAAACAACAACCAAAAAAAACGGCGCGACCGCCAGTACTCGGCTCTCTAAACATGGTGCCAACATTCCACTCGCTCAGTGTTCTGTTCACTGGCTGCAAGTTTGCTTTTAGTGCTTTTTTTTTTGGGTGCTCAGTCAAAAACAGCATCACATACAATACAGTATTATGGCTGCAGCTAGCTAGTATTCTAAAAGTTATCCCAGTGATTCGTTGAGTAATTAAATCAAATTCAATTTGGCATTAGCAAACATGACAATACCATCCCCAAGGTCGGCACTAGGTCATGAAATATTTTAACTCAACGCTATATAGCTGCTATATAGTATATATGCTATAGTATAGCATCTGTGACTCTGAATAATAATAATACATTTTATTTATAAGCGCCTTTCGCAACACTCAAGGACACTTTTACAATCAAGGACAAAATAAAGAAAAATAAAACCACAGGTAAAATTAAAAATAATAAAAGAAGCGATCAATTTAAATGGAGTATGCATGCGTGTGGCTTTAAATGGCAGGGCCTGGTGAGTGACATGGGCGCCCGCCGTATGAAAGTACAGCTGGCTGATAGGTATTTTTAAAGTGTACTTTTACCTTTGCTGTGGACTTAAGCAACATTGTATTACAGTAAAAATTGAGTCCTAGCGACTGTTCACCGCACTTTCAACATTCCGGAGGAGATCTGTCTGTTCGTTATCTTTTATTGCAGCTTTATTGCGAATATAAAAAAAAAAAAAGTGGTCAGCGACAAGGTACAGTCGCACGTTTTGCTACTTTCTGAACTCTTGTGACTTCAGACAGTGAGGCGATGAATAATCTCAAAAGCTTTGATCCGTATCAGTACCCGTTTAGAAGGCTGGTGGTGAAAACAGTAGTCGCCTGTTTATTTACTAAACATGAAAACCCTTCGGTGTTTTGCTTCCTACTGAGTCCTGTGACTGAATGCACTTCCTCCTCCTCAGCCGCATCAAATTTTAGGGTCATTTGGATTGGATGTTTTTTTTGTTTTTGTTTTTACTTATGCACAGATAAGTTGCTATTTTTATTGTCTTAAAATTTCCAAGAGGAAATACATATAATTTAAGTTCATAAGTACTTTAACTTTCTCAGTGTCATGTTTGTTTGGTTTTTTTAAACTTTTGTACTCCATATATTTTTATGCAAAAGGGTCGAAATCGAACGATGAGGTTCTTAACAATGTCCAGCCCTACTCCATAATGTAAAATTGCACATCATTAAAGCAATGTTCGCCCCCCAAAAAAAAATGTCTGGTGGCACATGAAATCATCACTGAGTAACACCATAGTAGGGTTGTTCAGAAGTTGTGTAATTTCGGATTTCCCGGAGGCCTTAAATGCAAACATCCCAGTCCTAGTAGTGAGTGAATGAATACATTGATGTTTGTGTATTGTCGTCGCACACGCACACGTGTACAGGGAAATTGAGAAAGAGAAATTGACTTAATAGGTACAACCTGCCCAAGAAAAATGAAAACAATGGTTGGGGGAGTCAAGCGGTGAGGAGAGAGGAAGCATGCAAGAGTACTAACGGCACAGTTCAGTACGAGTTTCATATTGTTTTGTCATGATTGCGACCACAACATAATTTGTTTTCAAATAAGACTTTGGTTATGGCTCAATACTCATCTTGTTTCCTTCGCCCAAGCGAAGGCAGCGAATGCTACATCAACATCGGTGGCTATTGTAGAGCATCACCCATCCATTTAATAATTTGTTTTTGACAGATGAAGAGTAATAAAATGTAAGGGATATTGTATCTTTGGCATATGTTTTGATGTCAAGTTTACTCTTGCACCTAAAATATGAACATGCTCCGAATAAAAGTGTCCTGTGATTTCCAGTTAGGAAGCAAATATCTTCCGGCAAGGATTGATTGTCTAGTTCACCAAACTGTGCACAGTCTTGGATTGGTTACAACGGCAAGAAATGGACTCACTCCAGCAGTTAAAAAAAAAATCCCCTGCAAGTTTAGCAACTACTTCTGACGTCAATCCTTGGTGATTAAGAGATGAGGCGGGAATAATATGCAACACAGCACTGGGCGACATCACTTGCATCAAACCCGAAGTACAACTATGAAGAAGCAAATAACCGACAATGAGGGGGAAAAGGTGCCATATACCCCTGTTCAAATTTCAGATTTTTCTGATGTGAAAAACTGAGACTAAGATTTTCTTTTCCTGTTTTCCCAACATGAACGTGATTTATAACCTCTACAATGCAATCTTTAAAGAAGTGGGGTGCTGGGATTGTAAAAAAAAAATATATATATATATATATATATATACTTATCTTGGTCTCATGATATACAGCATAAAAACCTGGCATTTTAACAATACTGGTTAGGCTTTTACAGCCACTGTAGTTGGCAAAATACACACTGGATTATCAGACAAGTAACAACCTAAAAACGGGACAACGTGCCAAGTTTCAACTTGGCAGCAAGTAAGCAAAGTAAAGCCACAGGGGATTGGGCTCTAACAACATCGCCGTTATATTTATGTAAGGGACAAAATACTACACGATATCACTATTAGTTTACTTCAACATGTAAATGGTTATCACACAAAACCCCAATGACATCAAGTGCAGCATGCAAAGCTCTTGATTCCTTTGTCACTAAAACTTGGAGTAACTACAAAGCTAAAAGTGGCTTTTCAAATATTATCATGGACAAAGTGCCTGCTTGGTTTCAGATGTGTGTTCAAACAATTTGACTGCTGACGCCTGTCAATATTTATTTAGCTTACTGCGTTCTTACTACTGTAGACGTGTTTACACTAAGTGCCTGGCACAGGAATAACCCAGAGCGACCCTATGACGTTACCAGACGACTACTTATACATATTTAACAAGAACCACAACGCAGCAATGCTCACCAGGGATAAGGTCCACCAATCGCTACAACGTCAAACCTTGACAGCGGTTATTACTATGATAAAACGTGTCAGGAAAAGTCTCGTCGACCACAAAAAAACTCAAAACAAACTCTAAAGAGATTCTTTACAAATTACATCGACGTATTTAGTCAGAATTTTTTACATTCGGGGAAATTAAGTAAACCAGACCAACAAAGGGGCGTCAGAAGCTCGCTAGCTAGACAAGTTAGCCACTAGCTATCAAATACAGTGCGTCGTCGTAAACGCAGGAAGAGTACACGTAAAATCGCGCTAATTATTGTGTTCAAAACACCGCGCACGTATTTTGATAAGCGGCCGCGTATAGCGCTAAGCGAGCGTATAAATTACCTTTTCTTTTCAGGTACAATTCCCGTGTCCATTTCAGGACCGAAGCACCCGAGTTGTGTCGCTCGATCCGTGTCAAGCTGTCTCCGTAGCCGTCGACGAAAAACGCCAAACAACCAACAGATTCTCGCCGATGTGGGCTCCTCGTTCCTGAAGTGT
Source organism: Hippocampus abdominalis (assembly GCA_018466805.1). Taxonomy (NCBI): domain Eukaryota; kingdom Metazoa; phylum Chordata; class Actinopteri; order Syngnathiformes; family Syngnathidae; genus Hippocampus; species Hippocampus abdominalis. Next base: position 12,640,980 of record CM031705.1, on the reverse strand, counting down.
TGTTCGTATGAGCTACCGGCGTGTTTATTTTGTGAGGGAAAAAAAGTATTCTCGCCGTTTATAGGCAGGCCATTCGTCCGTCCGCAACTGGCAGCGTTGCCACGCTGGAAAACTGCTGAAAAACTGGAAACTCGAACTACACGAACGCAGGATTACTGACTTCAGCGTAGGCCGCGGGGACGCGCAATCACATGAGCAGCCCCCCGTGGACGCGCCTACGATATCGTATCCTATAATACAATAAGATATCAAAAGGCTGTTCATCGCGACTGTGCCACCGTTGAGTCACGTCTGCTTCACTACAGATACGAGGGTCATTCAGGAATTAATGGACAGTTTCTGTCCCGCCATGAATGTCAAATAACCCGTGCAGAAAAATACAGAAACATGCACTTGCTTGTGTGTAAATTCTAACTGTCCGAGAAACAATGTGATTCAAATGTAATTTAAAATACAAAATGTTGTTGCTTTTTTCCCCCCTTTGGCCTCCCATTTTGATGACAAATTCCAAATACAGTATAGGGGGGAGTTTAAAAAATGTTTGTTGTTGTGATTTTGTTAATATGTGTTGCTCGCAACCGTGAAAACATTTGTTTTATCAAGGACTATATTTTAAAAGTTGCAATTGTGCTCTGAAATTGTGTCTTTTAAGGTACCTGCAAGCGACCTAAATGAGTTTTCTCCGCAGGGTGTCTGGGTTTAGAGATAAGGCGAGAAGCTCGATCATCCAGGAGGAGGCTCAGAGTCAGCCACTTCTCCTCCACGTCGAGAGGAACCAGATGAGGTGGCTCGGGCATCTGATTAGGATGCCTCCTGGACGCGCCCCTGGTGAGGTGTTCCGGGCATGTCCCACAAGTAGGAGGCCCCAGGGATGACCCAGAGCACGCTGGAGAGACTATGCCTCCCAGCTGGCCTGGGAACAACTCAGGATAACCTGGGAAGAGCTGGAAGAAGTGGCTGGGGAGAGGGAAGTCTGGGCTTCCCTGCTAAGGTTGCTGCCCCTGCGACCCGACCCCGGATAAGCGCTAGAAAATGGATGGATGGATGGACGTACCTGCAATCTTGTTATTAAAACCGTTGAATCCATTCCAGAGGAAAAGAAAAGTGAGCCACATGACTCAGCAGAAATGTTATCATCAATCTGATTGCTTTGACCATTAGGAGAGATAAGGTAAGGCCTCTCCAGTTTTTCCTATTGTAGTGTGTCACTTAAACCGATGGAACCCTGTTACTCAAATTATCAGAAAAAAAATCATTACTGTATGTCTAAATGTTTCTTTTTTTTATTTGAGTGTAGATCAGTGATTCCCAACCTCTTTTGAGACGAGGCACACATTTTAAGTTTGAAAAATTTCAAGGCACACCACCAAACAAAACTGACATAAAAAGTGGCCACACAAGTCAATTGCATACTTTTAGAAGATATTTTTTTTATTCTGTCTGTCACTATAAGTTGCTAGTATAGATAGATGGGAAAGAGACGATTTGTTATAGATTAAAAAAAAAATTCTGATCAATTAGGTCAAATTTGATAATTTCCCACCGCACACCTTGAGAGCTCTCACGGGACATAATGAGTCCCGGCACACTGATTCGAAATCACTGCCGTAGACCAACTGCAAGTCATGCAATACGGTTATTATAAATGCAATCAAAAAAGACAAACCCAACAACCCCTAACCACAAATGTAATTTGGGGGGAAAAAAGGATAAACCTCCAACAGGCATAAAAAATAAAAAAAACTCTCCCCCAAAAACAAAAAATATTCAAATAAATATGCAAATAGCTGAATCTGCGAGTATGTGGGATCCACTGTAGTTAAATTTGCTCTTGACCAGCGAGTATACATGTAGCAGCTGACACAGCCAGTATGTATTCTCAAAAATATTCGCATGGATTTGCAACACTATTATTTTAATTAAAGTACAGCATTACACAAAGGTAATTATTTAACTACAACTTTATTTAATTGCAAATCCTTTATTCAGCAAAGTTTTTCAGATGCGTGAATATCTGCAACAGGGTTGAGCCAAACAGAAAAATATGGAATAAGACAAAATATCTCATACCTAATTTTTCAAAGTTGTTGCTGCCTAAATTATCCTCCAATTCTCGAATGATCCACAAGCTTTTAATGTTGCCTTTTCCATGTTTGTTTAAAAAAAAAAAAAGTCAAACTTGGTACACAATTTTGAAATGTGTTTTAATGAGAATAAATAACACTAAAATGTTGTACTTTATGAAAACATACAGTAAAATAATTCGATAAAATGTGAAGAATTAAACTGTTTTTGCCACATTTTACACTTCAGTTCAGTGGACATTTTGCTGCTCTTCCTGGTGTGCCTTCCTTGGCCACTTGGGGGCAGTGTGATACGGACAGCGACACATATGAAGAAGAGTTTTACGAGCGACTCAGTCAGCTGAAATAACATTGGTCGTTTTTCACACCAAACAAGAACTATAAACCCGTTAGTATTGTTTTGTGGTCTGTGTACATGTTTGGCACATCAAACAGCCTTTATTCAGGCAAAGTTATGTTTTTGAAAGTCGTTCTCAAACTGCCAAACCGCTGCTTGTGACATGAATTGTTTGGTTGTGTTCACTGCCTGCATCTATAATTTGTGCTTGCTTTTCAAAGCAAAAAATATCTCAAAAAAGCTCATATCTCCCAAAACGTGTATTTTGCTTGTATCTCAAGGCACCACGGTAGAGTTCAAAGGTCCGTATCGTAGCACATGACCAAAGGTGCAATGAGATGATCATTTTAGCCAATTTATTTCCAAAATGCATATAAAACTGGCATCCCTTTGCATTAATCATTGCCCAAGAAGTCGTTTTCAGTTTCTAAAAAGGTTGGTGACGCCTGGTTTTAAACCCACCATGTGTTTTTTCTAGGATGTTTTTCCACATATTGCTTTTATATGCTTTGTTGTGGATCAGGAAAAGGAAGACAGGCGCCCCTGCCTCCCCTTTAACCTTGCATCCCCTTCTGACGGTGGGAAAATGCAGCAGCAGATTGCTTGTGCTCCATGTATAGTAATAAGTGTTCAGTGCTTATTTTTACATGTTTGACCACACCAAAAACTACTCACTGGCTTTGGTATGCATGTCGATGATTGCAAAACAAATGGTTTACTCATTAGAAGGTCCTTGACCTGACTAGGCTAACACTGAATATGTCCTGCAATTGTTAGGATTTTACCAGTACTGTAGCCACGATTTTTTTTTCTTAATGAGTGCAGTTCAATACAAAAATGCTCTTTCTTTGGTTTTAACTAGAAAAAAAATATTTTCTATATTGATTATTTCAACTTTTTTAGATTTCCCAACTTGGGAACAAAATGCAAGTCGTGTGAAAAGTCATTAATTAATGGAGTCATTTTCTTAATTTGAAAGTTTTGAAACGAAAAGACACCCCTTCTCTCCACCGTGTTCCAAATAATCCTGCATGGAGGATTTGAGACAGGTTTGACAATTAGTTTTTCAAACACAGATGGTAAATGCTTACGGAGGTTGTTCCACATAATTAAGTCAGGTTTGACGAAGGATCTTTCTGTTGGTCGTAAATCTTTGTGAAAGGAATGAAAACACAGAACATATTAGGAAAATGTGAGATAATTGATGAAAAAAAAAAAACATTGAAAATTTAAAAAATGTGCCTCAGAGCATATTTACCTGTGCAACTGGCTTTGAGCTGGCCTCCAGAGCTTCACCTTCCACAGCCTCATAGGAGACCTTAGCTGAGTTGTCAGAGAACATAATGTTTATTCTCCTGGCCTCGACCTCTCTCGTGTACCTCGTCAGGCAGGTAGCTAAAGCTGTGAGTCTTTGCTTGGCGCTCTCAAGTGCCTCATCTGTGGACCTCTTTTAGTTTCCTTTTTTTTTTGTTCCAGTCTCTCCTTGTGGGGGCAATGCCCATGCAACTGTCCTAATTCAATCAAATGGCCCACACAGACATGCTGGCAGCCATCAGTTAATCTCAGTAATGAAATTTGAGACAAGGCTCTTAAATCTCTCCTCCCATTTCTACATTACCTGAGGAAAGCTGCCAAACTGGGCCGCCTTAACGGCAAAACAAACCGCCAGGCCATTTCATCTTGGGTCTCATTCGTTCAGCTACCATGTTATTCACCATCATGGGCACAACACAATGCCCTGAATATTAGTAGGCTGTCGATGCCTTCGGACCAAGACATTACCTTGGATAAGATTGATTTTTACGGCCATGCAGTCTCAGAAAACCAACATTGTAGCTTGAAAGTTACAGTATTTAAAACGAGTAGATCTTACTGAGCTGCGTGAGTCAAGGTCAATAAGTGTCAATAAAGACCGTCGATTCTGAGATAGTTAAAAACTCATTCAGTACCAGCCAATTCTGGACCAAGTCTGAAAAGACGTTTAAAAACGTCTTTGGGAGTGAATGAGTTAAACCTCATTGTCTGCTAATGGGTATTTCTTTATTATATTGTAAGTGGTGAAAAATGTGGTCACTTGTGAACAGTTTCACCCCACTCCGAATAAACAGGTAAGGCTGTTAGTTGTCAGACAATTGCCACATAGTAGGGGGTCGAAGATAAACAAATGCAGGCTTCCTCCTTCAAGCTAACAGGAAGTACAGTTGTGCTCTTAAGGGAGGTGCATTCCACATCGGGAGCAGTTTCAACATGGGGTAGCAGAATTGTTTAAGATTCTGCCTTTGAACAAGAAAGACTCTTTCTTTCTTGTTTAAAAAGTTGATTTTTGTATCGCCTATAAAAGGAGCCGATGCTTTCAAGGCGCCACGCAAAAGCATCATTCACCCCCTGTCATGTCTTCCAATTTGGATCAAAAGTGGCAGTAATGACATAGTGTTTCCTGTTTATTCTTCACTAGTTCCCAGTCAACTCCCCCGATGATTAGCTTGTTGCTTTAGTCTAGGACTGTACAAAGAAGTTCTAATTTGCAGGTTTGTAAATGGGCCCACAATGGGCTCCCAGATACTGAATGGCTGCCAAATACCACTTTTTTTTTTGAGGAATGAAACAGAAAACGGATAGGAGCCGCAAATAAATGACTGCAACTGTAAAGCGACAAGAGAAATAAGAAATAATTCAGTAGTTGCCGACGAGTTCAAAAAAAATATCACTAGCATTCATCTTGGGTGAACAGACGAATGTATGTCAACAAGTTCAGAGGTTGTAGAATGACTCACATGAGCTTTTATCACAAATGAAATCTTGCATCATCCTCAACATGATCGGTAGAGTTTGGAGAGGGGGGGGACATGAGTTTGCTAGACTGTGACCGATTAAGAAAAACAAAAACAAATACTGTCTCAGTCGACCTTGAACAACATAATATCTTCCCACTTGCATCATGTAGAATGCCAACTTTAAGGCTTCATTGTTCAATACAAGATTTTAATTTTATTTATCTAGTGGGAGTGGCTTATTGGGATTTTATTTATTTTTTGCCCCCAGGGTGGTGTGTGTCACAGGAAATCAATGATTCTACACACTCAGCCAGTTTGTCATTCAGTAAATTGCTGGAAGTAAAAAAAAAAAAAAAGAGACGACTCTATGCCCAATTTGATGAAGCACAACATGAAGTACCAAGTCAACCATAATGTGAGCTATTCCGACGGTAGAAAACTACATACATACAGTTTGGCAAAAAAAATGTACAAGTCCATCACGCCAGTCCAAGCAAAATGTCATTTGAGAAGCGTGTCCCATGTCTGACTGACTTCAATCCATTTTACGCTCTCATGCCTGTGGGGAATGCAACAGAGTCATACTGTACGGCCGAGAACTGTCTTGGACATAGACTGAGAGCACAGGCTGATTAGTAAATCAGCGCAGACGCTCTTAGTTTTCCAGCATCTCGGGTGAAGTGTATGAAAAGTCTTCAAACTCATCCGGATTGGTGGAGGACAGAGAGGAGTCATCGATGGGCGTGAGGGTGGGCTCTTCTCTCGTAAAGTCCGGGTCAAAGTTGTTGACGTCTTCTGGTGTTTTCTGAGAGAGACAAAAGGGATATGTCGAGAGGAGATGATTACAAACAATGCGTTGCGTCTGCTTGGTATTTATAGAGGACGATGTGTGGCGTACGATCTTGGGCTTGAAAGGTGGCTCGATGGCTCTACGATTCAGCATCTCCCAGTCAATGTTTCTGAAAAAGGCGTGGCTGGTCACAGCAATTTCGCCACCCTCCGATGGCACACAACCCAGGCGCTGGAGTGGATTTTTGGTCAGGAGCTATGGATTGAAGAAATGAAGATGAACTTGGGGGAAAAAAAAACGTGTCATCCCACAAAATGATGCAAGATCACAGGTGTCAAACTCAAGGCCCGGGGGCCAGATCTGGCCCGACATCAAACATGGCAACTTTTACGCCGATTGCTAAAATCTGGACCGAAATAGGAGAGATATTGTTAGCATTTTCGTGTTACCAAACCCCTCATTACAGTCGTTGACTTATTGATATGGTTTAACAGTCATAATGGCCCTCCAAGGGAAATAGTGACGACAACGTGGCCCGCGACAAAAATGAGTTTGACATCCCTGCACTAGATTATACGTTATACAGAAAATGGAACTTGAAATTGTTATCTATCCAACACATTACGAGAAAGTATCTCTCTCACTAGAGTGCATCGATTTCAGATGGCCCATGCAAGTCGACATTCAGTGAGTAAGGCCTCACCTCCCAACTCACAAAAAACACACCCAGATTTTTTTTTTCTTGGCACAAAACGCAACGCACCAGTTGAGAAAAGTTCAGCTTGTTTCAACAGTAGTGCAACCGTTCCAGCTTCCTGGTGTTGTACACAAAGAAACAATCAAAGCGTAAATCACAGGTCCAGCTCTGACAGCTGCTCCGGGGTGTGGCCAAAAATGAAAGACGACTGTGTTTTGACTCGGCCTTCAGCAAGAAAGCGAATAAGCAAATGTGTTTTGGGGACAAGGTGCACATCTTAAGGCTGACAATGACATTCAGACTCGGCCAACAAAACAAATGAGCCTTTCACTCCCCGGCGACAGCCACGAAGATAAACACCAAGTCACTAGACAGATGAATAAGACTTCCCAAATCAATTGGCTTAGTGGCTTTCAATGGAGAGCTCTCATGCCCTCTCATGAATCTAGAATAGGGCTGGCTGCAATTCACGATCAATGATTTAATAATCAATTTATCTGTCAATGATTTTGTTGATTAGTCAATGAATTGGATAAAAAAAAAAAACATTTTTCCATTTCCATCGCTTTATTCAAAAATAGAAGACTCTTTTAAATTGACAGTGCAGAAAATGAATACACTAATTAATTAGGGTGAGGGTTAGTGATGGGTTTGGTCTGTAACACGTCAGAAAACAGGCAAAAATGTTGATCGCTATTTTCCAAAGTACAGCCAAACCTCGGTTTTCAAACGTCTCAGTTCTCGTACAATTCGGTTTTCGACCAAAAATTTATTTTTTTTATGCCTCGGATGACGAACAAATTTCGGTTCTCGAACTAACCGAGCGCACTTGAATGCACCATTTGACCCCTCTCGCCTTCCTTACACGAGGGAGTGACGCTTCCTCGGGTAGACGAGGAAGTGACGCTTCCTCGCGTTGCTTTCCATTGTGAGCAGACGTGTTCAATAAAGATTTTTATTTTAAAAAGAGCGTGGTTTCGGTTTTTGAACAATTTCGAAACTTCTGGAACGGATTATGGACGAAAACCGAGGTTTGACTGTAAATGCAAAGGTTTTATTTTTAATTCAAAAATCCATGTACAGTAACTGCTAGTTCCAAATATGACCCGAAATAAGTCATTTTTAGATTGTGGATGCCATGAAGGTACTGGATAGATAATATTCTCTCCAGCACATCTTCATGCTTAGTTAAAAAAATAACTTCCAGTTACTTGAATAAAGTGCGTTTTTTTTATCACAAACCTATCCTGTAAATATCGGCAGTACCCCTTTATAGATCTAATAGACTAACGGGAACTGTTTGAACCTGTTCATGGAAACAAGGAAAACACTTGGAGGACTTTTTATGTAACATGTGACACACAAATGAGCTTAGTGTAATGCTTCGTCAAGCATGTTGGCGTAACAACATGGGTTACCGAAACAGCACAGCCAATGAAAGGAGGACGTGCCCACGTTGTTGTATTTATAGCCAGTTCGCTGAGACAGGGCAGTGGACCATGGCTTAATATAGTTATGTAAGAAGTGGTCCAAACAGCTGGCCGGCGAAGCGCTTGTAAGCCTGCCCGCCACTCTGCAGTGAACGTCTCAGTCAGTCTGAAGCATGACAAATAATCAACCAAAACAAAGCAGAACGTAGCGCATTTCAATTCTGGTTCTGCAAGAGCTACTCAGGAATGTGGCAAATTGATCATTTTGTTAATGATCGCGGCTTAATGTCTTTTCCTGCGCGATGGGGGGCACAAACCAAGTGAGAAATTGATTTTTTCCCTATCATTAGTTCAGCGTGGGCGGCCCGGTAGTCCAGTGGTTAGCACGTCGGCTTCACAGTGCAGAGGTACCGGTTCGATCCCAGCTCCGGCCCTCCCTGTGTGGAGTTTGCATGTTCTCCCAGGCCTGCGTGGTTGTCTCCGGGTGCTCCGTTTCCTCCCACATTCCAAAACATGCATGGCAGGCTGATTGGACACTCTAACTTGTCCCTAGGTGTGAGTGTTAGTGTGGGCGTGGATGGTTGTTGTCTCTGTGTGCCTGCGATTGGCTGGCAACCAATTCAGGGTGTCCCCCGCCTACTGCCCGAAGACTGCTGGGATAGGCTCCAGCACCCCCCGCGACCCTAGTGAGGATCAAGCGGTTCGGAAAATGGATGGATGGATGGATAGTTCAGCGTGGAAAAAAAACGTCCGAGTCCAACAGATGCAATCAGAGTAGATTTGATGGCTGCCAAGGACAGAAAGTGACTCACATCCCGAATTAAGTCAATGTTCCTTTTTGAAGAATATAAACAGTAAATAGAGAGACTCACAGCTTTGAGGATATTCACGGACTCGACACTGAGCCAAGCGGCATAAGCAATCTCTTCATGGAGGATGGCCTCAAAGAGGTCATCTTCATTTTCGGCCTCAAAGGGCGCGTGGCCTTGCAGCATCTCGTACAGTAGCACTCCGAGGGCCCACCAATCAACAGAGGCGCCGTACACCATTTCCTGAAGGATCTGTGAAACAATGCCGCATGTCGGCAGACAACATTCATGATCACGGCCAAGGGAGTCTTCCAGGAAATGTGAACTACATGAGGTGCAGCAGAGGGATGTTTGGTCTATTTTTGTAAGGTGGAAACATTAAATGGATTTGCCATTGCTTTTGTGTGTGTGTGTGTCAGTGTGGGAATTTGCCTTTACTTAGTAATTACATTTTACTGTCACTTATTTACAATATCTGTTTGTACAACCTTGAACAATGGAGGGAATACAGAATAGTTTCCGTCTTTTATTTCATCGTAAATGTTCTGAAAATGCAAGCTTGCGTTGAGTCGAGACTTTGAATTTTGCCTTTTCTCATGGTAATGGAATAATGTGACATTTGGGGGGGGGAAATAAAATTGATTGATTAATGACAGCTTTGAATGTGATTTTTTTCAGATCTGAGACAAATTATATGAACATCAGAGGATGCACAAGAGAAAGCATTCACCACCAATTCTTTCTCATAGGCAACAACATCAAACAATACTCTGAAATAAGACCCAGGATGTTGAAGATCGTTAATGCTCCCTGGTCCATATTCCTTGCATTTTTTTTTGTCTTATAGGAACTCAAGATCTCAATCAATCAATATCTCGACCACTAACTCATTTCGACAAAGTAAGGAGTGGAGACTACATTTTCAAATGTAGGCAGCAAAAGTGACAGCCCCCCCCCCCCCCCCCCCCCCCCAAAAAAAAAACACTCAAGACCCTGAAAGATTTACTTAAGTACAGTAAGTATTTGACTCAAAACCCTCCCTATTTATCAGGGTCTTGGGACTTTCTACTTCAAATATTTTTCAAGCCGCTTTTCAACACACAGGGAACAGGATGTTCCTGGTATCACTGAGATAATGAGTTGAGTTACAACACTCTGTTTCATCCACACACTGCATAATCATAAACCCTTGTTTGCTTTGCACACAGTTCAGAGGCAACCGGAGAACTCCTCAAATGAGGAAACGAGCGTTGTTGTTGTAGTACAGTGAAACTCCTCTACAACGAAATCATGTTTGCAGCAAGAACATTTTCACAACAGGGGGTTTTTCACTGTAGCAAATTTGAAACAGGAAAGTGGGAATGGTGTTAATGCATGAAGATTTTTTCACACTAGGGGGTATTTTCACCCATGTAGATTTCGTTGTAGAGGAGTTTCACTGTAGTAGTAGTAGGGTTTTTTTTCCCCCCCCTTTCAAATGTTGACACTAGTGACCACCATACCCAAGTACGGTAACATGCTGGTCATGGTGTACTGGTCATATTGCATTATGCTGAATAATGTACATAACTGCAGAGGGAAAAAAAAATCAACAAATGGGTATTTAACTAAACGGAGTTGATTGACCTCAGGCAAAATGAACAACAAATTTCTTGCCAGTGGATTTTTGGTCGGTGCATCTACATCAGGGGTGCCCAAACTTTTTGGACCGAAGATCTACTTTTCGTTCAACGAACCTCCGGGATCGCCCCTTACCGCACACGCGCGCACACACACACACGCGCGCGCACGTGCGTCATGATGAGAAGCCAAACACGGAAGCAAGCGATGCACTTTTGCAGCCTCTTGACTATCGTAGCTCACGCGTACCGTTTTAAAGTGCTTCCCTCAGCCCTCTAGATTCCTATTCTTTGCCCGTGCCCTCGGTGAATTGCACACGAAGCAAACTCTGAATGAGAATAATGACGATCAAAGATATAGCGCAACAGCTCTGATCACAAGCTGCAATTGCAGACTGCTGAGCGCTAACAACTTCCGCTGACGTCGTCACGCGCCACCGTAGGTTAAAGATTTACCTGCTTTATTTTATTTTTAAAATCTTTCTTTGGGAAAATGAGACTGATAGGATGATTAGGGTGCAGTGTGCATTAACACACAAAAATATATTACTACCATGTACAAAGACACACAAATGTATTTATTTTTTTCTCCTCTACACCTTTCGGATCAAATTGGGACGAGTCGTAGATCTACCGGTAGATCAGGATCGACGTAATGGGCACCCCTGATCTACGTAATAGAAGAGTCTCAGGCATGAGTAGATTGTGCTGGTTTGTGGCGAACAATTATAGGAATAGTGTTCCAGTGAAGTAAGGTCAATATCCTAGCAGCTCAGTCTCAGTGCCCTCACAATATTTTGAACATGTACTTTGTCTTGAAGTTCTTCCAATAGCTACAAAACGACCAAACACTCCCTTTTCATGGGCACACAATGTATTGTGGCCCAGCAGCATGACTATTTTTCATGTCAGATCTTCTAGTAAGCAATTTTTCATGTTTCAGCTATTGTTTATTTATTTTTATTTTTTTTTAAGTGCATGCCTTTTCAGGGTAATAGGCCAGGAAAGCGTATTCTCTTGTCATGAAGGCCAAACATGCTTAGGTTAAGGAAAATTCCACCAAATAGATATGAACTCCAGCAGTGTTTAAAATGTGACCCCAAGCCAAGGTTTGCTGGCTTCCAGTTAGTCATGAGGGAGTCCGTCTGTGCTGGGAAGGGGGAGGGGCCTGGCATATGACCACATGAGCCCATGTGGGTTTCAAGAAGGCATCAACCATGGTCTGCCTATCTGTCTTTGAAAAAGTTCGATAAGTCTGAACTGACCTCTGGGGCAATGTAATCAGGAGTACCGCAGAAGGTTCTGGCTCCGATGCCTTCAAATATGCCTTCTTTACACATGCCAAAGTCTGCCAGTTTACAGTGGCCGTCCTTGTCAAGGAGAACATTATCCAGCTTGAGATCCCTGAAAGGCAAACACAAACAAACTGTCAATTGAAAATCACAGTACTTGACATGATTATCTTTCTCCTGGAGATAGATCAATGGGTTGCGAGCGAGGGGCTGCAAGCCAGCCAGTGATCAAAATCCAACAGACATCCAATTAGTCTAAATCTGTAGCTGGGAGGAAAGATTGTTTGAGGGCCAATTGTCATGCGAGAGAAGCATTTGTCATGCGTATGAGCGGCATAAAGACAGCTAAAAAGAGGAAAGGAACATTCTGTTGACCAAATAAAGCTTCAAGCACTGTGCTGTAGATTAGAGAAAAGCTTGATAAACAGTGTTAGAATTTTACTGCATCTAACTTACCAACACATTGATTTCTGCAGAATTGAACTATCCCTCCCTGGTGTCAGCAGCATTTTGTAAGGTCAAAACGTCAGTTAACTAATAAAACCTCAGCTGTCAAGAAGTCCCATTACAAAGAGATCAATGCTTTGTTTTTGATTGACACTGTGAGAGAAGTATGGATTTAAGATTGTTCTTTCGTGAAATTCTCTCTATTTTTGTATTTATAGAACTGGAGTGCAGACAGAAAGGCATTACAAATAACTTATGTATGTAGGTTCTGCTACAATATTCAGGACAGCTCTCTGTTCTCTGTCTGATGCAGTGCACTTAAAGATTAAGAACTGTTGAAGTGCAGTAAACACTCGCCAGGAAACAGCACGATATGCTCACTGCGCAAAAAGCAACCCAATTGATTATTTGAAAGTTACATGAAAATTGAACGAAAAGACTACCAGTCACCAGACCGAGCTAGCTGAGATTGATCTGGCTTTTTTTTTTTTTTTTCAGCTTGCAAGGTCCAACACAAAGCTGCACTAAATAACCAAATTTCCAAATAACGGTAACAGTGACTAAGAACATGACACAGAAACTGAGATTTTCTTTCCCCCAGACTGTGAGGGGTTTTTTCCCTCTGTCATTAAGCAACAGTTTAACGCGTTGGAACTTTGTAAACGGTTTCAGTTGAGTTCAGTATTTGCAAGAAAAACCACAAACAGGATTCCTATCATCCAAGAGAAGACAATAGCTGAAGCTCCAACATCATAGACCGAGAGTGCCCTGATCTTCTTCTCCTGGCTTGATGTGTGTTATTGCAGTTGTAGCATGCAACCTGTGTGTGCCCTCTGCAACCAACAGGCATGCTATAACATGCGCTTATGGCTCACAGGGGACACATTAGCCTGATAAATATAACTCAGGTTTGACAGAGTACATGATGCCCTTTATCATCATGTCGTGGCATGGAGCCCTCAGCAAGTGTTGGGGTTGACCATATTCAGTGAGTACGTGGAAAACAAAGAGGAGGCTGAGGGAAAACTCAATATGACCCCCACACAGTAACATGGATCAGGGGTGATTTTTACCCCCAAATTAATCATCAGAAAGATATTTCAAGAGCACAAAATTGAAAGATGTAAAAGTTAAAAAAAAAAATTTTTAAGTCTGAATTGACATAAGAGAAGGGAGGCCCGGTGGTTGACTGGTTAGCACGTCCAGCTCACAGTGCAGATGTGCAGTATTCGATTCTGGCTCCGGCCTTCCTGTGTGGAGTTTGGATGTCCTCCCCGTGCCTGCGTGGGTTTTCCCCCGGGTTTTCCGATTTCCTCCCACATTCCAAAAACATGCACGGCAGGTTGATTGGGCACTCCAAATTGTCCCTAGGTGTGATTATTGGATTGGATACAACTTTGTCAGATTATGGGCGCGAATGGTCGTTTGTCTATATGTGCCCTGCAATTGGCTGGCAACTGGTTCAGGGTGTCCCCCGCCTACTGCCCGAAGACACCTGGGATAGGCTCCAGCATGCCCGCGACCCTTGTGAGGATCAGCGGATGAGAAAATGGATGGATGGACGTAACAGAAGACAAGGCACTGTGTTGTACAAAGTAAAAAATTTTTAAAAAACTGCATTTGGGTTATTCATCAATATTCTGGTAATATTTGTTCGCATAATAATGATGTATTCCCTCCCGCTGTGTATTTGCTCATTCCATTTCATTTCCATTTAGTCATTCCTATAAGTTTTATAGATGCATGTGGAATTGTTTTGTGTGTGTGTGTGTGTGTGTGTGTGTGTGTGTGTGTGTGTGTGTGTGTGTGTGTGTGTGTGTGTGTGTGTGTGTGTGTGTGTGTGTGTGTCATTCATACCGATAGATGATGCCTTTGTCATGCAGGAACATGAGAGCCGAGGTGATCTCCGCGGTGTAGAAACATGCCCGGAACTCATCAAATCTTCTGGACTTCTGAATGTGGAACATCAGATCCCCACCATTGACAAACTCCATCACGAAGAACAGACGGTCCTGATATGAGAGCAGGAAATACAGTCAGACCTCGGTTTTCGTCCATACTCCGTTCCAGAAGGCTGTTCGAAAACCGAATTGTTCGAAAGCCGAAACTATGCTCTTTTTAAAATAAAAATGTTTACTGAACACGTCTGCTCACAATGGAAAGCAACACGAGGAAGCGTCACTTCCTCGTGTAAGGAAGGCGAGAGGAGTCAAATGGTGCATTCAAGTGCGCTCAGTTTGTTCGAGAACCGAAATTTGTTCGTCATCCGAGGCATAAAAAACTCAACATTTTTGGTCGAAAACCCAAGTGGTCGAGAACCGAGACGTTCGAAAACCGAGGTTTGACTGTAACATATATTCGTTGACATACACTTATAGTTGCAGACCCAGTGGCCCCAGAGAAGAGCTCGTGTTATCAGTCATGACTAGTCACGAGGCCAAGCTCACTTCAAGGACATGGCGGGCAGCTCATACATTCACGCAGAACTAAATGTGGTTTGAAGTTTGTGGGGTGGAAAAATATTGATCACATCCATAAATCTTTCTTTCTCATTACAGGCTTTGGTAGGTACGTAGTTCTGAAATACAAGGATGTGATTCACGGGACTGCCTGTAACGGTTCATTAATTGGTCAGACAGGCAGCAAAAGGAGTGCACTGCTGAAAACCAGAGTGGTCTGCAGCTCTACATTTAATAATGCATAGGATGAACTTTTTTTCAGTTGTCTTTTGTTCTTAAAACGTTATTTTTACAGTGGTTGCATGATGTAAACACACTTCACACACAATGTGTCATTATCGGGCATATTGGTGCTGTATCACATTTTGGCATCTTGATCTTGATGAGCTCCCTTACTAACAGCAACAACCGTCTAAAAAAAAAAAAAAAAAAGGTTTAAAAACTGGAGGACGCAGATGTGACTTTCCACCACAATTTCCTGTCATGTTCTTCAAATTTCACTTGAACACACACAGTGTACTTTCCAGTGTTGGTTTAAAACAATATGTGACGCGGTGGAACAAAAGCCACTTGGCGGCACCGTGAATAGGTTCAAGGGAGAGGCCTCTGCGTTAATACTTGTCTGCTCTATTTTAAACCTGAGTGAAGTAAAACAGTTGAGGCTCAAACATTGAAAAGAAGATTAAGACTATCGGGGTGGAAAAAGAGCTAAGTATACCGTACCCTCTGCTGCCCTCTGCTGAACAACTAATGTAATGCAATTCTGGACTGGGGGAATAAATACTGTGGTAATGTTGCAAAGATTGGAACATGCCAATGAAAGTCTAGTAACGCTACGTTTTAGTGAAAAGGAAATAGTACGGATAAAAAGAATAGTCATTCTTGCTGAGTACTGTAGAAGTTCTTGTGTATTTTAAAACAACAATGATAATTGTAATGGGCAATAAAAGGTGCACAAGTAAGCAACAATACATGATAAACTTACCAAATATTGATAAATACTAAAACACATCTGCGCCAACCTGAACCAAATAGACAAAAACAATCACAGAACCACAAACTACAACACCAATACACACAATTAATACATTACACCACTACTATTACACAAACACCTACAAAACATATTTTCGTCTTGCATAATTTCTGCCTTTTATTCACCTGTACATTCAACTATAAGAGGTTAGCGTAAACAGGCATATATATGCACAGTATTGCGTCTCCACTGACCTGTGTCTGGAAGCAGCAGTGGAGCTGAGTGAGGTACGGGTGAACGCTGGCTAGTGTCAGCACCCTCTTTTCAGTCATGGTACACTCCACGTCATCGTCCTGCAAGATGATGTCTTTTTTCAGCACCTTGACTGCGAAAACCCGATCTCTGTTGTTGAGTCTGGCAAGCAGCACCTGCAGAGGCATCACACACATGCATTTTTTAATTTTATTTATTTTATTTTTTTTTTACCTGAAAGGCATTCTTGTACACCACATTTCCGGCCACCCCCCTGGAAATCTTTCCCACCTTGCCGAAGCTCCCCTTGCCTAGCACTTGAAGAAATGTGAAGTCTGAGATTCCATATTGAGGCATCTCTGGCTGACTTTTCACACTCTTCTTCCTTTCAGAGGGCATCTTGGTTTTACCTGAACCGAACTGTAAAGGCAAAAAGGAAGAAAAAAAAAATATCGGTGGAAGAACAACCAGGATGAAGCAGAATTTGTGTTGTCGAAAATTCTCATACTCTTGAAGTGTTTCTTTCGGAGAGCTCGCCGGCATGTATACCCATCTCTGCCAGCTTTTTGGCCAGTTCCACGGTGTTGACGCCGCAGTTCTGTGCAACGTTGCCTTCGCATCGAATGTGAACATTGAGTTTACAGACTGGAATGAAAAAAAATCACAGAACACAAAATGATACGATATACTTGTAGAGAAGAGAAGAGTGAAAAAACTACTGCCTAAAATCCTGATTTTAGGGCGTCTTACTCTTGCAGTGTAGGCCCTGCCGGACAAATCCCCATAGGAGCGATCCACAGTGGTTACAGAAAGCGGGTGACTTGTAGGTGTGAATATGGAACTGGTGAGGAATATTGATGCTGAAGCCTGAGCTGACGTACTGCAAAAGTGACACAGTGTGACGTTTAAGAGCTGCTTCCACCATGCTGCATTAAATATAGTCACAAAAAATTTGAAACTTGAACAGATAAAAAAACAAGAAGCAATGAAGTGATCATCATGTAGGTGTCATCTACTCCAACCCTTTACAGCAGTTGTACACAAGTTACACAGGCTTCCTTATTTATGACGTATCAATCTACACAATGACCTTTGACTCTTCAATATATTTAATGAAATGTTTTCATTCACTGAAACGTAATCTTTTTTTTTTTTTTTTTACAAGCAGCGCTTAGGTGAGCAAGGATGTCACGCACATCCGAAAGTCACGCTGTGTTACTAAATCAATAAATAAAGAATAATCATGAACTTAAAAAACAGTGCAACATAAATGTGCTAAATATGACATGCATTCAACAACCGGTAACACAAACACACATTTGACAAGGGTTAACTTGATGAATTAAATGTATTGCGCCACGCAATGCATTGGGGGAACTGAAAATGGAAGGTTATTATTATTATTTTTGAAACAAGATATTTATCAACTCTTCGGGAGGAACAGGGACTAGGCCGGCCCGTGAATAGCGAAAATCCGTGTATAATTGTCACCCATTGAAATGCACGTGGGGAAAAAATTTAGTATTTTATGCATGACAGATTTTTAAATTAATCGGCCGATAAATCTGTATTTGGCCTCTACATCAGCCTCTAAAAATCCATATCAGTCAGGCCCTACAATCAAGTACAGTCAAACCTCGCTTTTCATCCATAATCCGTTCCAGAAGGCTGTTCGAAAACCGAAATTGTTCGAAAACCGAAACCACGCTCTTTTTAAAATAAAAATGTTTACGGAACACGTCTGCTCACAATGGAAAGCAACACGAGGAAGCGTCACTTCCTCGTCAACCCGAGGAAGCGTCACTTCCTCGTGTAAGGAAGGCGAGAGGAGTCAAATGGTGCATTCAAGTGCGCTCAGTTTGTTCGAGACCCGAAATTTGTTCGTCATCCGAGGCATAAAAAACTCGAAATTTTTGTTCGAAACCGAATTGGTCGAGAACCGAGACGTTAGAAAACCGAGGTTTGACTGTACTACAAAATACATAGGGGAGTGATGGTACCTCTGACCCCTTCATGCGTGGACACACAGTGACAACTTGCTTGTGGCATCGCTTGTGAACCACACATGTACACACTAGATGGGGGTGGAAATACAAAAAAGTCAAAATCAGACGCAAGGCTCGACAGTAACGAGGGTAAGAAGATAAGTTCACCTTGGCACTGGTAGCCCTGCTTTCCAAAAACACCCCTGTAACAAAAATCATGACGGAAACAAATTACATTTCAAATCTATGCAAGCGGCGGTAACCTGGGCTCGACCGACTTGCTCACCAGATGAAATCTTTGCAGTGAAAACAGAAGGTGGGCTGGCGAAGAAAAGTGGACATAAACTTGTGCCCGTTGACCTGGTGGACTTTCCGTCTCACGGCCCCCTGACGCTTCCTGCTAAACTCCTTGTGGCTTACCGGCATCACGATGGCCTCGTCTGTTTAAAAAAATAAAATAAAAATTAAAAAAAAGACAAGCACACAATCAATTGACAAACCAGGAAGGAAGTTCACATCACCCCATGAGGTAACATTTCATATCCATCTTAGATACAAATGATTTGATACTTACCAAACTAGTCGAGTCACGCTAAAACAACCATTGTCTAATTTGCATACGAGCCTGTTGTCAAGTCGATTATGACACAGGAGCATTCTAAGGCAACGACTCCCAACCTGTGCCCCGTCTTCGATTGTCCAATTTCACCCATTTGGTTCCAAAATTCTGATTGATTTACTGCAAATAATGCCTTCTTGTTCATCTTCTGGTGACAGCAAAATATAGCGACAGGTTTTCCACTAGATGGCAGAAGGTAGAGTGTAACCTGTCCATCAGTCTGTGTTCGTTCAGACAACAGAATAATAGCTTTGTGTTCAGTCGAACAGGCCCAGGTGTCAAACCGAGCATGTCAATGACAGAACATCATTATTTTAGTGCGTATACTTTTTGTGAGATTTATGTTTGGTGGCGTGCCGTGACAACGAGGTAAAATCCGTGAATTGGCTGAATAAAGGTTGTAAACTCTGTCCTATACGGAGCGCAGAGGAGCCGTGTACTGAATTGAAATTGATTCCAAATGTGCAGTCTGGATTAGGTTTGCTTTGACATTGAAACATGGGCACCTGCATGCTCATACTGTAGCAAATTGTGCTAACGTGTGCATTCTCATGAACCCTTTCAGGGACAGCGGTTACTAGAGTGGACAGGTTATCAGGTTACATGAAAGGGTTGATACTCAAAGACTAGCTACCTATTACAGTCAAACCTCGGTTTTCGAACGTCTCGGTTCTCGACCAATTCGGTTTTCAACCAAAAATGTCGATTTTTTTAATGCCTCGGTTGATGAACAAATTTCAGTTCTCGAACAAACTGAACGCACTTGAATGCACCATTTGACTCCTCTCGCCTTCCTTACACGAGGAAGTGATGCTTCCTCGTGTTGCTTTCCATTGTGTTCAATAATCATTTTTATTTTAAAAAGAGCGTGGTTTCGGTTTTCGAACAATTTTCGGGTTTGGAACGGCCTTCTGGAACGGATTATGGACGAAAACCGAGGTTTGACTGTATTTAGAAGTGAGTCAAAGAAGAAGTCAAAGCAACATTTTCTTGGAGGAGATAACAAGACATGGCATTGCAGTGACCTCACCATCTATGAAGGATCCATTCAGCTTAATAAGGACGTAAATGCGGCCTTCGGGCTCCAAGTCCTTCTGCAGACAGAGATACAAAACAATTTGCACAGGAATGCCAATTAAGATACAAACCACAGCACTTTTATCTTTGAACTCGGGCATCATAAGAAATAGAACGCAAGATAACAAATCAAAATCAACGTGTGATGTACTGTACAAGGTATGCTTAACCCTTTCAGGGGCAGCAGTTACTACAGTGGACGGCTTAGCATGTTATCAGGTTAACGGGGTGCACGAAAGGCTTAAGTATTCATCAGGAAAATAAAAACATATTGTAAGAAGTGTGTTGGAAAAGTGTGATGAAGAGACAGTTGAGTCCCTGTAT
Source organism: Hippocampus abdominalis (assembly GCA_018466805.1). NCBI lineage: Eukaryota > Metazoa > Chordata > Actinopteri > Syngnathiformes > Syngnathidae > Hippocampus > Hippocampus abdominalis. The sequence continues at coordinate 12,621,009 of CM031705.1, read as the reverse complement.
GTGTGGGTAAATGCATACTAGTTCCTGGAAGTATATAATGAGCTAGGAATTTTAAAACCTTGACAGGAACAACCAAGCGGGTCAAGCAGGTTGCGCTGGTTGTGGAAGCCTGTGCCTCAGCTGTTAAGCGATGTCTCACAAACGCATGACGTGCAAAGGATTAGAACAGAGATTTTCATCATGTTAGCTTTCATCCACCACCACAATAGAGTTTAAAGAAAACTATGAAAATGAGGTCGAAGCCTCTGCTTCAAGCTTTGGGCAAAGACACACCATTGGAAGTACAGTCAGGGAAGTGTCGCCTGACGTGTGGTGCGCACGGGCATCACCCAAGTTGGGAGTTTCCTCCCTGCAGCTCTTTGCTAAGGCAACATTGCAGCTTCCTTTTGAATTTAGGAAATTCAATCATGCTCCAAATTCAAGTCACTGGCCGGATATAAAGCTAACAAAGCTTGCTTTTCAATGAATGAAAAGTAAAATGAAGGCAATAAAAAAAAAAACACACAAAAAAAAAAAAAAACACATGAAGGCCTGGAAAAGCGTCTACGGTGTGAACTGTCTAAAATACTTGCTGAAAATTGAGACATTTTTTTTTTTTTCTTCGCTTTTAAAAACATTCCCAGGTGTCGTAATGTCTGATCAAGCCCACTTTTTTTTTAACCCCGATTTTGGCCGCCCCTCAGCAGTCGAGCCAATCCCAACGCTGGCATGAAGACGAGGCGAGCTATCATTTGTTCTCAAGCAGTCCCGAGTCTGAAAGTAAAAATGAGTCCCCATAATGACAAACTCAAATTGTAAATTTCATGTCAGGCGAGTTTTGGAAATGGGCGGCTCACAAAGGTCGATGTCAACGGTTGTGTAATGTCGCACTTGATTGGCAGGCCCCGATCGAGACTCATCTTTGTCATCTCATTTGAAAGAATTTGTGTTTCATTCACCACGTCCCCTGACTTGTGATCGACAGTATTAGTCTTTGGTAACTTCATATTTGCTTTCAATATCCATCTGTCATGTCTGTCTTTCTGTTTTGTTTTCAAGCCCCAGCTGGAGTGACGTGTTCCAGCTGTCGCACCTGTTCCGCGTTTACCAATCAAACCTGACATGGATTTAAGGGCTGCCAAACTGCCTGGTCTGTTGTCGGATTATTGACCTTGCTCGCTGTTGTGCTTCAAGTGTTGTATTCTAGACTAGATTTCATAGTCAGTCTCGTTTTGCCATTGAGCTTTGGAAGTATTTTCGTGACTCCTTTTTATGGATTTTGAGCTTTGGTTTTGCGTGAGCGGCCCGGTAGCCCAGTGGTTAGCACGTCGGTTTCACAGTGCAGAGGTACCGGGTTCGATCCCAGCTCCGGCCTCCCTGTGTGGAGTTTGCATGTTCTCCCCGGGCTTGCGTGGGTTTTCTCCGGGTGCTCCGGTTTCCTCCCACATTCCAAAAACATGCATGGCAGGCTCGTTGGGCACTCTAAATTGTCCCTAGGTGTGAGTGTGAGCGTGGATGGTTGTTCGTCTCTGTGTGCCCTGCGATTGGCTGGCAACCAATTCAGGGTGTCCCCCGCCTACTGCCCGAAGACTGCTGGGATAGGCTCCAGCACCCCCCGCGACCCTAGTGAGGATGAAGCGGTTCGGAAAATGGATGGATGGATGGTTTTGCGTGATTGGATTTGTGATATTTCGTTTGTAAATTAGCGGTGATCTCTTGTACCTTGCTTTTGTAAGTGCTTTTTGTTTTATGCACAGTTTTGGGTTTTTTAAATTTCCTGGCTCCTTGTGGCCAGCAATTTCAGTTTGTACTTTGTCGGTGCGCTTTTCTGCAATAAATATTTTCGTTATCGCACTTTGTCTGAGCCTGCATTGCTGGAATCCAAAACATTTTTTGGTTTGGTTCAAAATCTGACACCATTATCCCAACAATATTGGATACGTTTTTATGCTATCTAAAGTTAGTGTCGTTTTAAGGCTTAACATCTTATAAAGTATCATGAAGGAGGTAGTTTGGGGCTCTTTTTTTTTTTTTTTTTTTTTTTAAGCAGATGGCCGTTTCAGTCGAGCAAGCAGCATTCACCGCAATGAGGTGCAAAGTCGCATGAAGTGGGTGGGAAAAAAAGTCAGGTCTAAATGTCATGGTGATAACAACTTGAATATGAGCACATCTTTTGCTTTCCTGTCCTAAATAGAAGCGCTTTTGTGTGCAACCTGAACACACCAGTGGGACATGCGGACTGGCCACATGCGAAAAAGAAAGTTTAAGAGACTCGGCAAAGATGCCAGGAGACTAGCGAGAGAGACCCTTGCAATATTTCTCTTTATCGTTGCACATTATTTTAAATTATGTCTGTTTTTTGGTTCACCTGTGTGGTGGATTAACTTTAATTCTGTAAAGGTCAAAGTTTATAAACCAACACATTTATTTGGCCATTTCTGGATGTGTGTGCGACGCTTTAACCATTATTGAATGGCAATAAAAACAAAATGTTTTTGTTCTGATCAATTATATTGGAGCATCTTTAGCGAAATGGAGTGCACTACTTGGCTGCAAGCAGTGGAGTTGCCGTCGATTTGGTCTGAACTCGTTTGATGTCTGAAGAAGACATCAGCTATGTGAAATTGAACCACACACCCTGGCACGACTCAAGGAGCATTATTTTGTGCAAGATGACACAGAGATGCAAACAGCAGCTCAGAGAGACTAACTACACAAATTTAAAAATGATAGATATATATAATCTTTCATCAGACGTTCACGAAATTTTACAATCTGCACTCACTTTTGCATCACACATATTGATCATCATATTGAAGCTATTTGTTGGATCAAAGAAAGACGTGCGGATTTATCATTAGGCAA